>CM066341.1:5340185-5695407 GCA_033807585.1 Hydrophis major
GAACCAGCCTGTTCCCCCTCTCCCTCTAGAAATGCTGGGTGTGGCACATGGGAACTAGGCCTCAGCCAGCTGGCTGGGAGAAGCAGCAGCAAAATTAGCCTCTTACAAGTGAGAATAAATCTGTAGGGAAGGTATAGACGGAGGGAAACAGAACTTTCCTAACGACAAATCCCCTTTCGGCCAAAAACAGACGATGGCGAGATATTTAGCCCAAGCTGCCGAAGTGAGTCACTTATGTGAAAAGGTTAATGAAGTCATGTCTAAAGGGTAGACTTATCTTTGGCTGACATTTTCCCCTGAGGAAAGGGGGGAAACAGGGGAGGAAAGGCTGGGAAGAGGAAGCTTGGGGGGGAAAATAGGGGAGAGGGCAGGGCAGAAGATAAATGCGAAGGGTAGACAGATGGATGTCATAAATTAGCAGCTGTGTCCTTTCCAAGGTCTCCCTACGGAGGAGGTTCAAATCTGGAGATGAAATTGGCCAGGACTACTGACCCTGACCTTACTCCTACCCACTCTGCTCCAGAAAATGGGAAAATTTGGAAAAAGGACTGACGGTTAATGAAGTTGTTAAAAAAAAAAAGGCAGGTCGGTAGAAGGAAGGTCATAAGAGGGAGTTACCCAGCCAGCCAATTCCTAACTGCTTCCTCCCACGCAAGGCCACCTCTCTTCCACCTTGTCAGTTGGGAGGCAACCAGCCAATGTGATGATTGGAGGGAGAGTTAGATTCCAGGCTCTAGGGCTTCCCAGTTTGCGAGGAATAGATAAAACCACCCGTGGATCAAGTCACGATCCAGTCCCTCACATTGCCCGAGTCAAAGCCAAATGAATAAAATTTAGAATTAGGTAGCCGGTGGTGAGAACGGACTTTGCAAGGTTGGTACCCAGCCGAAGGAGTGACCCAAAGATGCTGTTTTTTTCCAAGAGGCAACTGGAGTTTCTTGGTTTTCTTTGAAGACAATTTGCTTCTCGTCAGTTAGTTAGTTCTAACTCACTAACTCTCATCCAATAAGCTTCTTCAGTTAGTTAGTTAGTGAGTTAGTACTAACTAACTGAGGAAGCTTCTTGGATGAGAAGTGAAACATTTTCAAGGAAAAAACAAACAAGAAAGTCCAGCTGCCTTTTGGGAAAAAGAACCTTTGGGACAAAAGAGGGACTTGATCACTCAGAACTTTAAAAACAAATTACAACATATCACAAGGAAGAGGAGGAGGAGGAGGAGGACTATGGGGTGATTGGTGCTCTGAGTTTTGTGAGTTTCTTGCAGATGTTTCATTACCCATCTAGGTAATGTCATCAGTGCATTGAAGATGTTTCTTAGTTGGGTAATGGAACATCTACAAGAAGACAACCAAATTCAGGCAGGAAGGGTTCTCTAAAACCTCCCAAGGGAGTTTGAATTTCCAATCTTTTGTGAGGGATGAAAAGATCAGAAGCTCACTTACCTTGGTGGCATTTTAGCTAGTCCTGATAACAGAAAAGAAAAGAGCAGGAATCCAGATTCAGGGAAAAGAATTACCTGGGGCCGAGCTCATCCTCGCTACGCCAGACAAAGTCCCCAAATTTCTCATAATGGGAGTTGTAGTGATGCTGGACTCGGGAAAGCATGGAAGCTGAGACTTCCATAAGGGTGTTGTAGGCTGTCTGTTGCTCCTTCCCACTGGTGTAGCCATTGTACAAGTTATAGATCTTATCTGCTATCTCTGGAAAACAAGCAGAGAGAAAAATGATGAGCAGGAATCATGGAGCAGAACATCACACCCTGATCAAATTTTCTTTCTATGGTTCTCCTAGTCTCCAAAGCACCTGAGAACAGAACGAGAAGCAATGGATGGAAACTAATGAGAATCAGAACAGAGGTGGAAGGGACCTTTGATCAGAGTTTTCTTTAAAAAACAAACAAAACACCATTCCCTTTACTGAGAGTTTTGCAGCAATAATTCAGTGCCAGAAAAATAAACACAGATGGCTGATGCTTCATTTAACATCTTTATAAACATAAGTAGATTTTACAAACCAGTTGTAGGTTTCTCCGACATGGAGCAAACTCAAACAGAAACATGTTGCAAGTTCAGAGCAGAGCTCCAGCCTTCAGCAAGCAAGCAAGTTAGTTTCATCTTCAATAGACAGACTCAGAGCTTCAACATAGCTTCAGAGTTGCAGAGCTTAACATAGAGGAACACCTAGGCTACTTTTAGTTTCAGTTTCCAAACTATCCTCACTGGCTGATTTAGTTGCTATGCCTATTCATTGGCTGACCTTGTTACCAAGTTCTATTCCAGTTCATGAATATACTGACACCCTTCTATTAAAGGAAAAGAAATATGAAATTCCAATAGTTGTTTCAAGTATAAAGAGGCCAAGGATGTGCTAGATTTAGAACATAGAATAACAAGAGTTGGAAGGGACTTTTGGAAGCCATCTAGTCCAACCCACTGCTTGAACAGGAGTATCTATTCCAATTATTAGCCTCTACCTAGGATTGAACTCAGAGCCTCCTGATTGTGAAGCAAAGAGCTCCACTGCTAGGCCACCGCACCTGCTACTTATCCATTCTCCCAATTGCTAAGAATCCTGGGGAGGTGAAGTTCACACGTTTTAAAGTTATCCAGTTTGGTGGTAGTGGTAGGAAATCACCCTAGACCAGAGGTCTCCAATCTTGGCAACTTTAAGACTTGTGGACTTCAACTGCCAATTCTGGGAGTTGAAATCCACAAGTCTTAAAGTTGCCAAAGGTTGGAGACCCCTGCTCTAGACCAGTGGTCACCAACCAGTGGGCCGGGGACCACTGGTGGTTCATGAGAAAATTCTGGTGGTCCACAGAGAAATGCCACCCCCAAAGCACCCCCCCCCAAAAGCAATTAATCCAGGTTGTGTGGGAACACAAGGCTGCGCCACCCACATGGCCCGCGGGAACACAAGGCTTGGGTCGCTTACATTGCGAACAACATGAGGTAGTGAGGGGAGGGGGGAAAGGGTGGAGGGGGGGAACTTGCCCCACTCACCCCATGTGTCTTGCCTGGCCACTGGGCTGCTCCTTTCCACTTCTTTTTTCTTCTGCTTTTGGCTGCAGGCAAGGAAAGCAGCAAAAGTCTTTCTTTCTCTCCCCCAAACTCCGCCAGAAATGAGTCTTTGGGGCCCTGCAAGGCCTCCTGACCTGAGAGGCTGCGCCGGCAAAGACTCATTTCTGGTGGAGTTTGGGGGAGAGAAAGAAAGACTTCTGCTGCTTCTGCTGCTTTCCTTGCATGAAGCCAGAAGTCTCTCTCTTCCCGTGACAACGAAGCTGGAGATGGTATCCTGCGATCCCAAATAAAGAATGATCAATCGGGAGGAAAATGGGGTGGGGAATTTTCCTGTAGACTTTTTTTTGGGGATTTTCCCAGGGTCTCTGCTGCTTTCTGCAGAGACCGTGGGAAAACATCAGCAAGCCACTGTCAGTCAAAATACATATTAGTGGTCCGCAGGATTTAAAATTATGAGTTTAGTGGTCCCTGATATCCAAAAGGTTGGCGACCCCTGCTCTTGACTACGTCCCAGAAATATGTCAGCATGGCGATGTGAGAAACCCCAGAAATTAAGGCAAAATGAAGACACAGTTGGGAGCCCTTTTTGAACCTTGTCATGAGAACAAGCGTTTTACCTTCTGCTTTGGTGTCGTCCACCAGTGGACAAGCCGTTCTCAGCGTGATGGTGCTCAGTTCCGAGTGCCTTCCACGGGTGTCTACAGCATAGAGGGTAAATCTGGAAAAGAAAACACCAACCTGAGTAAAAGAGAGGAATAAAGAGTTCAAGGAATACTCCCCCTACTCAAGGGCTCTTTTGGTAGCACACAAGGAAAGAGGTTTCGTTCAGACAAGATATAAATGTGGGAGGTTATGATCTGAGTGTCACAAGTGCTCCTTTCTTAATGTCCTTGACCACCACTCCGAATGGAAAAGGGAAAAAAAGGCAAAATCAAATGTAATGCATAAAAATAGCAGGGTGTGGAGAGAGACCAAGCATGCGTAGGAAGAATTTGTGGTGTAAAAAATACAAGGTTTCTGGCTGGAGAGAATTGAGGGCAACAATCAATTTCTAGACTTTTCTTCAACATGCTTTCCTGGGGATAATATCTATCTATCCATCCCTCCGTCTATCCATTCACCAACCCCTTCCCCTTCTTCTTCCATCTAATGGAGAGAAATGTGGGGGTAGGAGGAGATAGATAAGAAGAAGGAGAAGGAGAAAGACAAAAAGAAGGGGGAGAGGGAGGAGGAAGGAGGAGGAGGAAGAAAAGAGGAGGAAGAGAAAAAGGAAGAGAGAAGAGAAGAGAGGGAGAAAGAGGCGATAAATGAGAATGAGAAAGAGAAAAGAGGAGAGGGACGAGGAGTGGGAGAAGGAGGTGGAAGAGGAGGAGGAGGAGAAAGAGAAAAAGTAAAAGGAGGAGAGAAGAGGAGAGAAAGGAGGAGGAGATAAATGAGGAGAAAGAGAAAGAGAAAAAGAAGGAGGAGGACGAGGACGAGGAGAGAAAGAGGAAGAGAAGAAAGAAGGAGGAGGAGGAGGAGGAGGGGTAAATAAACCTGATGAAACCCAATTCCTCAATTATTGTGGGTTTTCTAAGCAGAAGGATGAGGGAAATCATGAAGTTGTAAAACAAACTTATTTTTTTAGGCTGGAAGAATCACAATGGGCCAAGCAGGGAGATGGCCTTGAGGCAAGTCTCTTTCTCCTGACGTTTTGGGCCAAGGATGTCGTGGTCCTCCTTAAATCTGCAGCCTTGCAGAGAATGGTCCCACACCGTTTCCATCTATGCTTCCAGAAATCCCGAATAAGAGGTTCCTCCTTCACAGGGAGAAGATCCAAGATGCAAATTCTATTCCCCCTGCAAGAGAATTAAGTGACTTCCCGAAACTTTGAAGAATGTGCTAAATACTTCCTCTGGGAGGAAGTTATGGAAGGGCTGTTGGGAAAAGAAGCCAGCATCTGCCTTTCTTTCTCTCTCTCTCCTTTAGTCATTGATGTGGGCAGCAAAACCTGCCTTTATTTACTTTTCTTTTCTCTCTCCAAAACAAAAGAAAACAGACAAACAATAAAGCCACTGCTATGTCTACAGACGGGCTTAAAGAACCAAAGGAGAAAAGCAGGACACTTGTTTATCAAAGGTTGTCTGCAAAGGTTCAGTTTTCAATAAGAAGAAGAAAATAGAAAGAAAAGCTGCCCCATACAACATTTCCACCTGTTAACCTGGATTTAAAAAACCAGGGAACATTATATTCATGCTCTACTATCTCATTTCTTTCTTTCCTTTCTTTCTCTCCCTCCCTTACTCTTTTCTCTTTCTCTCTTTTCTCTGTTTCTCTCCCTCTCTTCTCTTTCCCTCCCTCTCCTCTTTTCTTTCTCTCTCTCTGCTTCTCTGGCTTCCTTTCTCTTTCTCTTTCTCTTTCTCTTTCTTCTTCTTCTTCTTCTTCTTCTTCTTCTTCTTCTTCTTCTTCTTCTTCTTCTTCTTCTTCTTCTTCTTCTTCTTCTTCTTCTTCTTCTTCTTCTTCTTCTTCTTCTTCTTCTTCTTCCTACTCTCTCCCTCTCTTCTCTTTCCCTCCCTCCCCTCTTCTCTCTTCTCTTTATCTCTCTCTGCCTCTCTGGCTTCCTCTCTCCTCCTCCTCCTCCTCCTCCTCCTCCTCCTCCTCCTCCTCCTTCTTCCTCCTCTTCCTCCTCCTCCTCCTCCTCCTCTTCCTCTCTCTCTCTCTCTCTCCCTGTTTGTGTGTGCATAAGAAAATTGTGCAATCTCTGTGAAATATCCTGTGGTTAATCTTCTAATTTCAGTTCAGCTTTCTAACAACAAGGGACAGTGAATTGTATACTCCTTAACTGCTCTGTAGAGGGGGCGGGGATGCCTCTTTTCTAGCCACTGTGATACAAAATAAATATTTATACAAATATTGTGCACCAAAGCCACAAGAATGCATTTCCTCCTATGGATGGCAGCTTGGCACAATTAGGAAACAGTAAATCAACAAACCAAGCATGCAGTGCCAAGAGAGAGACAGTAAAAGAAAAATGTTAAGCGTCTCCTAATCGGTTTTCAGGCTCCATGGATTGGTACATCCACAATTTCAGCTATTTGACCAAAAAAAGGCCAATGTTTTCCCAATCCCAAGAGATCAAAGACAATCTTTATGGAAACTACCACAAAGATACTTTTGTGAAGGAAAGAAAGAAAGAAAAAAGCAATGTCACGGAAACACGGAATCTTAAAGAATCAAGCAAAACATTTTGAGGTGGGGAGGGACCTAGTGAGGTGGAAGCATTTTATTCTGAGATGGAATATGTAACATTTTGCCTCCCTCTGCAACGTGCATATTCACGGGAGGAGGAGTGACATCAAACAGTAAATTGTGTGGTCCTGTTTACCGGAATCAGATTGGATCCTGCAACATTATCCTGGGAAACACGATAGATAGATAGATAGATAGATAGATAGATAGATAGATAGATAGATAGATAGATAGATATAAATATAGAGATAGAAAGATAGATAGATAGATAGATAGATAGATAGATAGATAGATAGATAGATAGATAGAGAGAGAGAGAGAGAGAGAGAGAGAGAGAGACAGACAGACAGACAGACAGAAGGATTCTGGTAGAGAGAAGTTCCCTGAAGATGGTCTCCAGCACAAGTGCAAAAGCTCAGAAGACAAAATTTCTGGTCCTGGTCACTGACCCAGATTGGATCCTGCAATGCTATCCTGGGTGACCCAGATTCGCCTTCTCTCCTAACTAGTTCCCACTTTGCAACCCGACTTTGCTTCCCATAACTTGAGCTCTGGCAGGTGATTTCAAACTCACTTCTCTACCTGGCTCCATGTTTGAATCCATGCTAGAGTGCAAATCTGGTTTAGGAGGAGAAGGCAGCGCTGCCATGCAACCACCCCAATCTAGAAGAACTGAAAAGCTGAGAAGGGTGTCCAAAAAACGAGGACAAGGAGACTTCCTGGCAACGGCAAACTTTTTAAAGCACGCTGCTACAGCTGGTCCGTGGTCACTTTAACCTTGGGCTAAATCTTTCCAGCCATAAGTTCCAAGTAAGGAATGTGAGGTGACCTGCCCTGGGTTTTTTTTTTTTTTTTAAAGCAGGGTCCAATTTATTTTAAACTGGAACAAACACAAACACATACAGAAAAGCGATAAAAGCTCGCTCGTCAAAGTTCTCCGCTCTCTTTCTTTTCAGCTAAGGGGATGGGAGCCCCATGGATTGCACAATGGAGACTTGGCAAGTGTGATGGGGCTCACGAGGGAGAAGCCAACCCACTTTCCAACTGAACTGAAACCAGCACCACAAAACAAAGGGCCAACGTATGTGTCAACAAGTATCAGAAGTTCTGAGACTTGGATAGAGAGAAGTCATTCCCTTCTTCAAGCATAAGTAGTTAATTATTATTAATAGAATCTTCTTCACAAGAGAGGATTGAGGCCATTTTGGGAAGACAAAATGATACATCCCTCCCTTTCTCTCCCTCCCTCCCTCTTCTCTCTCCTCCCTCTCTCCCTCTCTTCTCTCTCTTCAACTTTCTCCTTTTCTCTCTCTCTCTCTCCTCTTTCTGTCTTCCCCCTCTCTTCTCTTTCTCTCTCTCTCCTCCTCCTTCTCTCTCCTCCCTCTCTCTCTTCTCTTTCTTCTCTCTTCTCTCTCTTCAACTTTCTCCTCTCTTTTCTCTCTCTCTTCTTTCTGTCTTTTCCTCTCTCTCTCCTCTCTCTTTGTTCTCTTTCTTCTCTCTCTTCTCCTCTCTCCTGTCTCTTTTCTCTCTTTCTCTCTCCTCTTTCTGTCTTTCCCTCTCTCACACACACTCTCTCTCTTCTCTCTCTCTCTCTCTCCTCCCTCTTCTCTCTTCTCTCTCTCTCTCCTCTCTCTTGTCTCTCTCCTCTCTCTCTCCTCTCCTCCCTCCCTCACTCTTTTTTTTCTCTCTCTCTGTTCTATTGTTTGGGACATTTTAAAGTCCATGAAAGATCCATTATTAGGTAATGCCATCTAGACGAATCTTGCCCAGTGTGCCATTCACAAACCCTCAAGGATTAGTAGAGAAGGAGAAGGGAACATTAAAACAGCCGCCTCCATAATGTTGCATCAAACTTAGTAGCTACTGTCCAATCCCCCCACAGAAATATCCAGCAAAATTTCTCAAGGAAGGCACGTTTCGAGTTGCAAAGAGTTGTGTCAGTTGCCTGATTCCTTCCAACTTGTAGCAGAGAATACATTTTGCCAGATTTCTCCAGAAAGCCAAACTATGGGATGCAAAACAGGTTGTGCAACAGTGACACCTCTGTGTTTCAGCATCTTCATGGTTTGAGGTGACCCCAGTGTTTCCTTCACCTGTTGAACATGCAGACTTCTTCTTTTACGTAATGGCAGGTCCCTAACGCTGACTTTTAAAATCTTTTTTATTTATCCTGGACATAAATAGTTTCAACTTCTACCCTCAAAACAGTGTTATTCTATTCTATTCCTTATTCTATTCTATTCCTTATTCTATTCTATTCCTTATTCTATTCTATTCTATTCCTTATTCTATTCTATTCTATTCCTTATTCTATTCTTTATTCTATTCTATTCTATTCTGAAAATACAAAGGGGGGGAGGGACTTTATGTCTACCACTCCAAATTTAGGATGACATATAACTTACATTCCACACAGCCCATCTCTGGGTTCTGAAGGTCTTTTGTAAATCATTCCAACATCATCAAACGATTTGCAACAGGTTCAATCACCCATCTTGGCAGCCCCAAACCCTGAAGGGGAATTCTTGGTTGACTTTTGATGGAACCTTTGGGTTCTACAACGAACAAGACGTTGCCTGAGGATCTGAATTGCTGTTTTTTCTTGGAGGGGGAATTAGTTCCTTCAGTCTCACCAGACACAGGAGGGTTCCTATTTATACAAATATTTGAAATGGTTGTTTCTTTTAAAGAGTTTGCAGCCTTAGATAGCAGACCAGACAGAAAAGAAAAAAAAGAATCCCGCAGGGAAATGCCAAATCCTAGTGAAAAATATATGTGCTGTCTCTGACTGAGAAAACATCCCTTCGCAGGAGCACCACAACATGCAAAAGATTGCAAAACCGAAGAACAAGTTCCAGGGTTAGATGGAGGAAAAAGAACATGAGATCTTTGACTCTTCCAGGAGAATGCCGAGTTACTTTCAGGCCACCTCTGGCTTCACAGTGAACTTATCTTTACAAAGTTGGACAAGGCCAGGAAGAACGTACAAAAGTACAAAATGGGTGGGAAACAGGAAAGGAAAAAAAGAATGGGGAGAAAGGAAACCCCGACTGGAATTCCTGTCTTCTGGAGATAACTTTCAAAGGGGACTTCCTGTACTTTTGGCACATGTTGAGTGTTCATTTGCCAGAGGATAAAGAAGGACGAGAAGGGAAGAGAAGAGATATATGTTGCAACTGTCTACAAGGAAGACTGTTAATTTGGTGCGTTGAATCCAACATGACACATTTTGTGAGCTAAGGAAGAACTGGGTTTTGTTTGTTTGTTTTTCCCTCTTTTAAGCAGCTCTGACATGCCAACGGCCACATGCCCAAGTAAATGAATCTCTTAAAACAGATCCAAGAAAGATGCTCTCGGAAAATGTGAAATCCAGAGTTGCAGTCCCTCTCCAGTTCTTCATTACAAAAGGATACTCATCAGCCCTAAGGATCCTGGAGGAATTAACAGATAACAGATAATCAGAGTTGGAAGGGACCTTGTAGATCATCTAGTCCAACCCTCCATCCAAGCGGAGACCTTACACCATTTCTGACCAATGGCAGTCCAGTCTCTTCTTGAAAGTCTCAAGTGATGGTGCTCCCACAACTTCCGAGGGCAACTTCTGTTCCATGAGTAGATTGTTCTCACTGTCAGAAGGTTTCTCCTTATTTCCAGGCTAAATCTCTCCTTGTTCACTTTCCATCCATTATTCCTCATCTGGCCTTCAGGTGCTTTGGAAAACAGCCTGACCCCTTCCTCCTCTCTGTGGCAGCCCCTCAAATATTGGAAGACCGCTATCATGTCTCCCCTGGTCCTTCTCTTTATTAGACTAGCTGAAATTAAGGAGAAATTTCCTAACAGTGAAGACAATGAATCAGTGTTATGTTCTCCCATAACTTTCTAAACTCCATAAGTTGTGGGTGCTCCATCACTGGAGGCTTTTAAGAAGTCTGAAATGGTCTAGGTTTCCCTGCCTGGGGGTGAGACTGGAAGGCCTCCAATTTTTGCTATACTGTTATTCTGTTTTGTTATTTTGCAGGCTGTCCACTAAAAATGATTCACCCGTTTTGAAGTCTTCTTTAGGAAGGAAGATTTCTGCCCCAGCGATAAGCCAAAACCAGCCAATTTGTTGGAGGAATACATATGTTTTTGACCAAAAGAATGCAGATCTAACCACTGGTAAAAGAGAACAAGTAATGGACAAACCATACAGGCCTGGATTAGAAGGATGAATGGTTTGACAGTTCATGATGACATCATGGAGAAGATGCCATTCCTTGACTCTCCCATCTTCTATGACACTGCCCTCTTGTGGGTCTTGCAAGGCTGAAACCACAGTTGTGTATAACTAGAAGGTTACCTAAAATAGCAAAATCTCACCCCTCTCCTCAATTTCCTCTTAACTTCCCTGACCTAGCTGTGTCTCAGAGCAATTTAGTATTTATTTAGTAGCATTGGGCACTGCCACTACAATGAAAAGTAAGATATTTCTTCTGCTGGGGAGAGAGGAACTAAAAGCAATTTCTTTTTATTTTAATCAGCAAGGAGGTGGTTGGGTGGAAAATGTACCCATTGTGGGTTTAGGGTACAGTACAGCTTGTGTGTGATCTCAAATGGAAGGATAGATGTCCTTCCAGAAAAACAATATGAAAATTGGAAAGAACCTTCAAAGGAAACTTCCCATCCTTTAAATGTTTATCCATGGTGTTCAGGTAGCACATATGAAAGACAGTGCCACGAACAAGAGTGCTACAAGATATTATTTATTTATTATATCCTACCTTTATCATTTTTACAAATAGCTCAAGGTAGCGAGGATATCCAACACATCTTCCTTCTCCTATTTTTTCCACAACAACAATCCTGGGACTGACCCAAAGTCATCCAATCAGTTTTCATGCCTAGGGCAGGACTAGAACTCACCATCTCCTGGTGATTGGCCCAAAGTCTCCAAAACCAGCTTTCAAAGTAGAAGTAGAATGCACCATCTCTTGGTGATTGGCCCCAAGTCACCCAGCTGGCTTTCACAACTAAGATGGAACTAGAAACTCAACAGTCACCACTTTTCTCCTTAACTTAAGCCAGACCAAACTGGCTCTTGAGGTTGATGAAACATTTTTTCAAGTTAGAAAGGAAACCAAACCACTGTCCATTCTTGTCTTCTTAGCTCCTCTCTCCACTTCCCTTCCTACTTTTGGAGGGATATAGGATTACGAAAGATTTATTTCATTGCATTAGCTATACATGGGGGAGGTTGGGAAGAGCCAGAATGAGATAAGGGAAGGATGAATGCTGTTCCAATTTGGGGTTATCAATCAATGAAGCTTTATCAAGGGGGGACTAGGCAGATAAATACCCATGTTTTATTCCCTCCTACCAACCTTTCCCCGGCTATTCTTTCCAGAGAAGCAGTAGAGAGAGAGAAAGAGAGAAAAAGAAGAAAACCACGAAGAATCCATGTTATCTCTCCTCTACAGAACTTCTAAACACTGGCTAATTTGTCTTCTCTGCTTATACTTCCAAGCCATTTTCCTTGATTTATCTTCCTAACAAGAGACGAATGCAGCGCACGCAGCTCCTGGGTACAGCTGGAGACTAGACAGATAATGGCCAAGAGCTTCATTTATTATTATTTGGGTGGGGGGAGGGGGGGAGATGGCAAACCATTTTTTTCATTCCTGAGATTAGGAGAAAACACCAAGGAAACAGAAAAGAGGAGAAAAAAGAAACTTCACTTCTGCAGGAAAAAGGGCGAGAGCCAGTTTGGTCTAGTGGTTAAGGCACTGGACTAAAAAGCAGGAGACAGTGAGTTATAGTCCCATTTTAGGCATAAAATCTGACTTGGGGCCAATCACTAGGAGATGGTGAGTTCTAGTCCTGTCTTAGGTACGAAAGCTGTCTGGTGACTTGGGGCCAAATACTAGGAGACGGTGAGTTCTAGTCCCCTTTTAGGTACGAAAGCCACCTGGGGACTTGGGGGTCAATCGCTAGGAAATGATGAGTTCTAGTCCCATTTCAGGCATGAAAGCCAGCTGCTTCACAGCTGTTGCCCTTCAATACTCTGCACTGAATTTTCCCCGAGGATCTAGGATACTGATATTATTATTATTATTATTAGGCGTGCCATAACCCTGAATGACAAAGGGTGGCTTGATAAAGATTGTGCAGATTGTTCACCTGGAAGGCATAATTTATGTCAAAATCATCTGTTTGATCCTTCTGAACTCTCCAAGCAAACATAAGAATCACTGACACAACTTCCTCCTCTCCTCCTGTCTCCTCTTCCTCTTCCTCCTGCTTCCTTTCGCCCTTTTCCTCCTTCACTTTCTCCATCTCCTTCTCCTCCCCCTCCTTTTGACTCCTCCTCCTCCTTTTCCTCCTCTTCTTCCTCCTGTCTCCTCTTCCTCCTGTCTCCTCCTCCTCTTCCAACCCCAAACATGAATCTCCCAGCTAGCCTTTTGGCCAAAAAAGGAAGGAAGAAATGTTTTTGTTCGTTTCTTCAAAATGTCAGATGTTGAAAAGGCTATGAAATCCACCATGCTCTATTTGTTTGTTTCTTCTCAGAGGCCACAAGCTTGGCTTTGATCTAAGGAAGGAAATATGTGGAAGGGAAGGGAAGGGATGGGACTGGATCAATTGCAGGGACTCATTGCTTGAGGTAAGTCCAAATGCGGACAATGCAAACAGCCAGGATGTTAAATAATATTTATGGAATTTGCAAAAGAGGGGATGAAAGAGGTTACTCAACTCCCAAATTGGCCTTTGGATTGTGTTACCCAAAGAAGGGATAGAGCGGTATTGGGAGAATGCACAACTCAGCATCCACGTGTCCGCCTGACAGGCAACTTCAAAACACACCCTCCCTATGGAATTGTCGACAGCTTCAATAGCTTCCAACGAAACATGTTTTATTTCAAGAAGTGGAGAAGCAAGTAACTTGCAAGAGAGACACCCAGGGAAGTGGAGGCAGACGCTCTGCCTAACTAAGTTTTCTCTGACTGATGGAAGTGGCTTGGACAGTGATAGCAATAATGCTTAGATTTATATACCGCTTCACAGTGCTTTCCAGCCTTCTCTAAGCGGTTTACCGAGCCAGCCTCTTGCCCCCAACAATCTGGGTCTACATTTTACTGACCTCGGAAGGTTGGAAGACTGAGTAAACCTTGAGCCGGTCAGGATCGAACTGCTGGCCAGAGACAGAGTTTGTATTCAGTGCTGCATTCTAACCACTGCACCACCATGGCAAGGAAGGAAGGAAGGAAGGAAGGAAGGAAGGAAGGAAGGAAGGAAGGAAGGAAGGAAGGAAGGAAGGAAGGAAGGAAGGAAGGAGAAAAGGGGAGAGAGAAAGGGGGAAAGGAGGGAGGGAGGAAGGGAGAGTGGAAGCAATAGCAAGAGCACTTAGACTTATATATTGCTTCACAGTGCTGTACAGCCCTCTCAGAGCAGTTTACAGAGTCAGCCTATTGCCCCCAACAATCTGGGTCTACATTTTACTGACCTCAGAAGGATGGAAGACTGAGTCAACCTTGAGCCAGTCAGGATTGAACTGTTGGCCATGGGCAGAGTTTGTATCCATTGCTGCATTCTAACCACTGCACTACCATGGCAAGGAAGAAAGGAAAGATGGATGGAATGAAAGAAGGAAGGAAGAAAGGAGAAAAGAGGGGGGAGGAAAAAGGAGGGAGGGAGGGAGGAAGGAAGGAAGCAACAGCCATATTGCTTCATAGTGCTTTACAGCCCTTTCAAAGCAGTTTACAAAATCAGCCTATTGCCCACAACAATCTGGGTCCTCATTTTACCAACCTTAGAAGGACAGAAGGCTGAGTCATCCTCGGTCAAGATCGAACTCCTGGCAGTGGGCAGTTGTGTTAGCCTGCAGTACTACATTCTCACCACTGCACCACCATGGCTCACGAGGATGAGCAACGAAAGGTCTCAGATTAACAAAGTTTGGTCCAGTCACCACAATTCAACCTTTGGACACCTTTGGACACCTTGGATGATTGAATCTTCATTGACATAACCTCCCTCCATCCCTGTCTTCCCATGGCTTACTTGTATAATCCATCTGGCTCCAAGCATTTGAAAATGACAGAATAAAGGCTGGCATCTTGGCCATCCCTGTGAGTCCTCCCGGCAGCAACGCACGCAGTTCCAAGTCCGGACAGTAAATCATCGGCGAAGCTCAAAGATTCTCCTGTAGATCCAAACAAAATTGAGAAATGAGACATGCCACTCAATTTATTTATTCAGACAGAGGTATTTAACATTGTATTCAGGATTTGTTGTGGTGAGCTGGCAGCAGGTGAGGACGGCTGAGGAGAGCTCAGGTGAGGGGCCAGGACCATCAGGGAGTGGACTGCTGCCTTCAGAGATTGTGGGGGCTGGCAGCAGCGATGAGGAGATTCCTGAGGAGCCTGTGCCAAGTGCGCGTGCACGCAGGATTGCTCGGAGGAAAGAGCAGCTGCAGCAGCACGAGCGACTCGGGAGTAAGGCTGCAAGGTAATGGCCCCTCCTTCAAGAAGATAAAACCCAGCCGTGAAGTAACTTTGCAGGAAGCAAATACATTTTGAAACTCAGTCTCATGGACATTACAGTATCTTAAGTTGGCATTTGAAGACTCTTTTGTGTTGTGAAATATTTCTTATCTGTGATTCTTGGCAGTCCTGTACAGTTTTGGCAAGGTTTGTGCTTATCAAAGTTAATTAGTTTGTAACAGCCTTTTAACCGGGGATTTGTAAGACTCATTAAAAGGTTTCTGTTCCCTTTGGTTATTGTTTGTTTTATTGGACAAGGGTTTGGGTCAGAACAGGAATTACAAAATTGAAGAAGGTGAAGAAGGCATTTCTCCTATGGAGTCCTTGGTGCCCTCTGAGCTTAGCTGTTTGCTTGCAGATGCTTCATTGCCCAACTAGGTAATTAGTTTTAGTTAGTTTACTTTATTGCCTCTGCACCTCATGCAACTAAATCAAACTCCATCTTCAGTGCACATCATGACCTTGAAAATAACCACAAACACACACATCCTTCACACTCCACACTTTGAATTGAAAACCCCCAATGTTGCACCAACAACTAAGGATTCTCTTGGCTTTTGTGTGGGGTAGGGTTGCCTGCCCAGCTGGATCTGTTGGTGTCAAGGAAATGATGGGTTTTCGTGGAAGGAAAGAGAAGAAACTATTCGTTTTTTAGAATGTTTGGATGCTGGAAGAAAATAAACAAATAAATAGTTGTAATAAATGAGACTCTTAGAAAGAATACAAAGGAAGGAAGGTGATATCCATCCTGTGCATCATTCCAGCCAGATAAAAATGACTTTCTTTCAATAATTCCTTTCTCTCTCAAACTGTTTTTAATTTATAAAGCCATAGATGTCTCCGGGTGATCTCAGCACCATCTGGGGGTTACAAATGAAGCCAGAGAGGTTGGTTGGATAGGTGGGGGCGAGGAGAGCAGCAAAGGAAGATGAGAAATCAATCTCCTTTCCCTATTTCCCCCTCCGCCCTGCAAAAAAAAACCCCAGCTCTGTTTTATCTCGTTTGGTTTTAATCTTTGAAGGAAGTCCAGCTCCCACTCAAAACAACAGCAACATCTCTTCTGGCTAAACAAAAGGGAAACGAAGGAGTGTGCAATGGCTTGCATGGA
Organism: Hydrophis major; assembly: GCA_033807585.1. NCBI lineage: Eukaryota > Metazoa > Chordata > Lepidosauria > Squamata > Elapidae > Hydrophis > Hydrophis major. The sequence continues at coordinate 5,356,058 of CM066341.1, forward strand.
TAAATAAATATATAGTATTGGATCTGGCACAGACAGTCATGATCAAACCCCAGCCCCCTTCCCTCCCCAATGGAGCCATAATGGAGAACAGGCACCTGTACCTGTACCTTTTCACTTTCCCTTTTCAAGAAAGGAGAAGAGGAGTGGATTGTCAAGAGGCACACACCCCCCAATAACCAATAGAAGGAAAGGAAGGAAGGAAGGAAGGAAGGGAGGGAGGGAGGGAGGGAGGGAGGAAGGAAGGAGAGGGGGAGAGAGAGAGAGAAGAAAAAGAAGTGAAAGAAGGCAGGCAGGCAGGAAGGAAGGAAGAAAGGAACGCAGACAGACACAAAGGAGAGAGAGATAGAAGACAATCTTTTGTCGCAGGCAGGCAGGCAGGGAGAGAGGGAGGGAAGGAGGCAGGAAGGAAGGAAGGAAGGAAGGAAGGCGGGTAGGTAGGCAGGAAGGAGAGAGAGAGAGAGAATACAATCTTTTGTCTGAGGCAGGCAGGCAGGCAGGCAGGCAGGAAGGAAGGCGGGTAGGTAGGCAGGAAGGAGAGAGAGAGAGAGAGAGAGAGAGAGAGAGAAGACTAACTTTTGTCTCCCTCCTCTCCCAGCCCACCAAATTTGTTGAAAGGAAGGTGAGCTTGGAGCTGTTTCCATTTCAAGGCTTTCTGTTTCTTCTGCTTCTTTGTTCAGGAAACACCTGGAGCTGGGAACTCAGTAAAAATAGGTCCCATGTGTGTGTTTCACGGCACCGTTTCTCCCCACCAGCACCACCCCTTTCCAGGTTTGTACCTTGTCAAGAGGTTAAGATCAAAGGGTGGAGGGAGAGAGGGAGGGAGGGGTAGTCCCAGTGATGGGGAGGTCAAGAAGGTGAAATCCATCAACTATCTTGACCCTGTTGGAGGTCCCATCACCGTGGTGTGGGGCCCATCCCAACCTACCCAAGTTTTTTAAAAAAAAAAACAACTCAAGAAGAATAACCTCAGTGAGAGAGGGGGAGATTCCAATCTGAAGTCCAGTCTCTAAATCTTTCTTTCTTACTTTCTCTCCCCTCCTGCCCCCACTTTGCAATGTTTTGATTTTCCTTCCTTCCTTCTTTCATTTCTTTTTCTTCTTTCTCTCTCTTTCTCCTTCTTTCTTTCTCTCCTTCATTCCTTCTTCTTTCTTTCTTTCTTTCTTTCTTTCTTTCTTTCTTTCTTTCTTTCTTCCCCCAATACTTTGCAATGTTTTGATTTTTCTCCCTTTATGAAAGAGAGAGATGGAAGTTGTGGAGTGGGCTGAATATTTGGACACAGCTTTCTTCCTTTCTTTCTTTTTCTTTCTTTTCTTTCTTTCTTTGTCTTTTTCTATCGCTCTCTCCTTCCTTCCTTTTTCTTTTCTCTCTCTCTCTCCTTTCTTTCTTCCTCTCCTTCTTTCCTCCCTTCCTTCTTTCTTTCTCCCCCCTTCATTTGCAAGACTTTGATTTTTCTCCCGTTATGAAAGAGAGGGATGGAAGTTGTGGAGTGGGCTGAACATTTGGATACAGCTTTCTTTCTCTGTCTTTTTCTCTCTTTTTCCTTCCTTCCTTCTTTCATTTCTTTTTTCTTCTATCTCCCTCTCTCCTTTCTTTTTCTCCTTCCTTCCTTCCTTTTTTCTTTCTTTCTTTTTCCTCGCCTACTTTGCAATGTTTTGATTTTTCTCCCTTTATGAAAGACAGAGATGGAGAACAGGAAAGCAGGATGTTCGAACATCACTGGAAGAAGAGGGATGAAAAGCCCTTTGGAGAAGCTATAGATGGTGTCCATCACCACGCTCTAGGAGAAGATTAAGAAGGAAAGCAAAAAGGCAGAGTAGGACTACCTGATTCTTTACTTTTTTTTAAAGTTATGGGTTGTTAGTCCAGGAAAAAATATAAAGAAGAGACAGTTTGGTTTTCTGGTGAAGGCAGCAGCCTTGAAAACAGGAGACCATGAGTCCCACCTTAGTCCTGAAAGCTGGCTGGGGGGACTTTGGGCCACTCAACCACTGATGGTGACTTCTAGTCCTGCCTAAGCTATGAAAGCCAGCAGAATGAGTTTGGGCCAATCCCTTTCTCTCAACCCAACCCACCTCACAGGGTTGTTGTTGTGGGGAAGTGGAGGAAGTTGTGTTGGAGGTGTTCACAGCCTTGAGTTAAGGAAGGAAGGAAAGAAAGAAGAAAGGAAGGAAGAAGAGAAGGAAAGAAAGTAGGAAAAGAAAAAGGAAAGAAGAAAAGAAGGAAGGAGAGAAAGAAAGAAGGAGAAAGAAGAAAAAGATATGAAAGAAGGAAGGAAGGAAGGAAGGAAAGAAAGTAGGAAAAGAAAAAGGAAAGAAGAAAAGAAGGAAGGAAAGAAAAAAAGAGCAAGAAAGAAAGGAGAGAAAGAAAGAAAGAAAGAAAGAAAGAAAGAAAGAAAGAAAGAAAGAAAGAAGGAAGGAAGGAAGGAAGGAAGGAAGGAAGGAAGGAAGGAAGGAAGGAAGGAAGGAAAGAAAGAAAGAAAGAAAGAAAGAAAGAAAGAAAGAAAGAAAGAAAGAAAGAAAGAAAGAAGGCAGAAAGGAAGGACGGAGAGATAGAAAAAGACAGAAAGAAAACAAAAGAAAGAAAGAAAGAAAGAAAGAAAGAAAGAAAGAAAGAAAGAAAGAAAGAAAGAAGGAAGGAAGGAAGGAAGGAAGGAAGGAAGGAAGGAAGGAAAGAAAGAAAGAAAGAAAGAAAGAAAGAAAGAAAGAAAGAAAGAAAGAAAGAAGAAAAAGAAATGAAAGAAGGCAGAAAGGAAGGACGGAGAGATAGAAAAAGACAGAAAGAAAACAAAAGAAAGAAAGAAAGAAAGAAAGAAAGAAAGAAAGAAAGAAAGAAAGAAAGAAAGAAAGAAAGAAAGAAAGAAAGAAAGCTGTGTCCAATGTTCAGCCCACTCACAATTCCAACAGAAGGAAGAGATTGTCAATATGATCAGCTATTATTCCCCACCTCTGCTGGGGCTTTTTTTCATTCCTCCAGAATTCTGCATTCCTTCACATATTCTCCATCTCCTCTTTGTACTCAAATACTTATATGTGTGTGTATTTCAGTCCTGTTTTTTCCATAAGGAAACGGCCTTCAAAGCAATGTAAAAAACAGGGCTCAGGTTAGCAATGGATGAACCCTGGGGATGTCTTCCTACATGCCTCAGACCGGGGGAAACATTTTTCTACCTCTCAGGCATGAGAGGCTAAAGAGGGGAGGGATACCCATTCGCCCACCCCTTCCCCTTCGGTTTGAGCCTTCGCGTATTATTCGATCTCGGCTTTCATTCTTGATTTCCACCGCAACAAAATCTTCCCTTTTGATTATTTGGAACATTTAAAAAGAAAGGGAGGAAATGATAATTCCATTGTGGACAACTGTGAGATATTATCAAGGAGGGAGGGAGGGAGGGAAGGAAGGAAGGAAGGAAGGAAGGAAGGAGGGAAGGAAGGAAAGAAGAAGGAAGGAAAAGAAGGAAGGAGAAAGGAAGAAGGAAAGAGAGAAAGAAGGGAAGGAAGATGGGAAGGAGGGAGGAAGGAAGGAAGAAAAGAAAGAAGGAAAGAAAAGAAGGAAGGAGGTGAAGCAAGGAGGTAAAGGAAAGAAAGAAGGAAAGAAAGAAAGAAGGAAAAGAAAGAAGGAAAAGAAAGAAGGAAAGGAAGGAGCATATTTTTTTAAGCTTGGAAAGAAAATGAGAAAAAAAAAAACCAGTCTCATTTCTCCTGTTCAATTCCTGCTTTGACTTGTGGAGAGACGAGCCAACACATTTTTCAAGGTCATCGTACTCCATACCTAGCTTCCATTACCAACTTAACAACCAAAGTGATTCACTTACCCTAATGTCTTGCTTAGCAACCACAGAAATGTTGGGCTCCATTGCAGTCCTCAAGTCAAGGACTACCTACAAGCTGTGCATGAGGGTGAGGGTGGAACTTAAGGACCAGGGAGGGACAGTTTATTTACAAGTGGCACCGTGCACCCACATATAACCCTGATTTAGCTACCTGGGCTGCCCTACCAGTTAGAAAGACCTGATCCCAGTTTGTTTACTGTTTCTTGAAGACTGTTATATTAGATATATTTTCTATTTTAACTCTGTTTTTTGGGGAGGGGATCCATGTGGGTAAAAAGGAAAGAAGAAAAGAACGAAGGAAAGGAAAGGAAAGGAAAGGAAGGAAAGAAAGAAGGAAAGAAAGAAAGAAGGAAAGAAGGAAAGAAAGAAAGAAGATAGGAAAGGAAAGAAGGAAGGAAGGAAAAGAAAGAAGAAAGGAAAGGAAAACAAAGAAGAAAGAAGAAAGGAAAGGAAAACAAAGAAGAAAGGAAGAAAGGAAAAGAAAGAAAGAAAGAAAGAAGGGAGGGAGGAAAGGAAAGAAAGAAAGAAGGAAAGGGAAGAAAGAAGGAAGCAAAGGGAAGAAAGAAGGAAAGGAAGGAAGGAAGGAAGGAAGGAAGGAAGGAAGGAAGGAAGGAAGGAAGGAAGGAAGAAAGGAAGGAAGGAAGGAAGGAAGGAAGGAAGGAAGGAAGGAGAAACAATAGAATAGTCACGGCTGTACACTATATAAAAATAGTCCAATTCTGACCCCTTCACCCCCTCCTTTTATTGGAAGGGTAAAAGAATGGACCTCTCCACCCCCGTAAAATAGTGTCTTCCCAGGGAATGACAGCTAAATGCAAGCAAATATTTCAGCAATCTTATTGGTAATGAAATATGGAAAAAGTGGGGTGGGAGGAAATGGGTGGGAGGGGGGAAAATAATCCTGTGTGTGTGTATGTGATTTTTGGGAGAGTGCTCAAATTGATGGCATATCCTTTTATCCAATTTGGAAAGGAAGGAGGCGCACAGCTGGTTTGTGATTTAAAAAGCACCCCAATAAATCAAGCTCACCAGAGACCATCTCAAAAAGGCCCATCTCTGCTTTCTTTCTCTCTCTTTCCCTCTCTCTTTCCCTCTTTCTTTCTTTCTTTCTTTCTTTTTCTTTCTTTCTCTCTCTCCCTCCTTCCCTCCCTTTTTCCCTCCCTTGCTCCCTTCCCTCCCACCCTCCCTCTCTCTCCTTTCCTTTCTCTATCTCTCTCTTTCTGTTGTATTAACAGAGAGATACAATCAAGATCAAGGGAAGTACTAATACCACTCTATAAAGCCTTAGTAAGACCACACCTAGAGTAATACATCCAGTTTTGGTCACCACATTATAAAAAAGAGGTTGAGACTCTAGAAAGAGTGCAGAGAAGAGCAACCAGGATGATTAGGGGACTGGAGGCTAAAACATACAACGAATGGTTGCAGGAACTGGGCTTGGCTAGTCTAGTAAAGAGAAGGACTAGGGGAGAGATGATAGCAGTCTTCCAATATTTGAGGGGCTGCCGCAGGGAGGAGGAGGAGGTCAAGCTATTTTCTTAAGTTCTTATAGGCCAGACAAGGAATAATGGATGGAAACTGAACAAGGAGAGATTTAACCTGGAAACAAGGAGAAACTTTCTGACATTGAGAACAATCAACCAATGGAACAGAAGTTGCCCTTGGAAGTTGTGGGAGCATCATCACTTGAGACTTTCAAGAAGAGATTGGACTGCCATTTGTCAGAAATGGTGTAGGGTCTCCTGCTTGGGTGGCGGGTTGGACTAGATGACCTACAAGGTCCCTTCCAACTCTGATTATCTGTATCTGTATCTCTTTCTCTCCATCCAACTTGCTCTTCTCCCCAGTTCTACACATGCAGTAGAAGACATTTGCCTAATGTTTGCAATGTTTGCTGCATGACCACAGAAATATCTTCAGACAACACCGGCTCCCTCAATTAATAAACAGAAATGATTACTCCACCAATTGGACACAACTGGACAGGGAAATATTTACCTTTGCTTTTACAGTGTAAAGTTTTTCAAGACTAGCACTGTTATTTCCTCCAATCATGAGAAGGAAAGCAGAATAGAATAGAATAGAATAGAATAGAATAGAATAGAATAGAATTCTTCATTGGCCAAGTGTGATTGGACACACAAGGAATTTGTCATGGTGCAAATGCTCTCAGTATACATAAAAGAAAAGATACATTTGTCAAGAGTCCAGAATCATAAGGTACAACACTTAATAATAGTCATAGGGTACAAATAAGCAATCAAATCATACAAGGAAACAGTCAATATAACATTTCATGATGATCTTTGGAGAAGATTTGGTGATGGAACACATGGATTTTGCATTCCAGAACTTGGATTTTTGGCTTTTCCAGACAGGATAAAAAAACAAAACAACAACGATAGAAGAGAATATTTCTAACTGTAAGGTCTGAACTTGGTGGTTTTCTGCCTGTCACTTACAAATTAGAGGTGGACCAAAGTTGTAGCTTACTATATATATTTTTTTTTAAAAGGCTGGAACTAAATTAAATCAGGCTGCTGCAGAGTGTCAGGTGACTTTAAAAAAAGAAAATCTGCATGTTTTAGAGAAAGAAAAACTGACAAGAGGGGTGAGCCAAATTAGCAAGCCAAGCTATGCGGGAGAAGGGGGAATTCCTTCCATCAAAGATTGTATTTTTTTTTAATTTAAAGTATGTATTTCTCTTCATCTGAACATGTGCCAGACCATCTTACAGAATTGTAAAAATATATAAGATTGCCATAAATAAGCACAAACTCAGAAAGAAAGGGAGAGGGAAAGGGAGAGGGGGACTTGAACACCAGCATCTTAAATTTTGTGTCCCCTATTCATGACTTCCTATCAAACTTGGGTGATATGGGGCACAATTGGGAAAAAAAAAATATGGAAGAGAAGGACGTGTCAGTAGCCAAAAATCAGGTCCGCAGGTGAAGGTCCAATGAAACTGATTTAAGTCAATCAGTTAAGTCATGTTTGCATTGGGTCCTCCTTACCTGGAATCTTGTACAGAAAGGGATGAAGTTGGTATGAAGGGAAAAGTGGAAAACTGCTTTCGTGTACAACAGATAAAAATGTCAAAACCTTTCTTGTTGCTAAAATAGCACAGCAACTGCTTGAGCAAGTGCCTAGGTAAGGCCACACGTGGAATAGAGCATCCAGTTTTGATTACCATGATAAAAACAAAGATGTTGAGACTCTAGAAAAAGTCAGAGAAGAGCAACAAAGATGATTAGGGAACTAGAGATGAAAACATATGAAGAACGGTTGGGTATGTCTACTTTAATAATAAGAAGGACTAGGGATGACGGGATAGCAATCTTCCAAAATTTGAGGAGCTGCCCCAAAGAAGAAGGGGTCAACTTATTTTCCAAAGCACCAGAAGGCAAGGCAAGAAACAATGTGTGATGACCCAGGGTGGGATACAAAAAAGTCACAAAAAAAACAGGTGAAGCCCCTTTTATTCCTTCACTTTGCTTCCAAGCTCCAAATATCCTTGACTGGAGACAAAAAAACTCCCCCACAAGCAGTTACAAGAAGGAGGCAATGCCGTTTAAATTCTAAAGAGAAAAAAGAACAGCACAAACCAGGCAAGATAAGGGCTTGAAGTTGTCCACAGATATCAGAACACTGGGAAGGACGCCAAACTCAGAGAGGGACAATAGAGATATTTCCATGCTTTGTTTCCAGCACTTGCCGGTACCCATGTCTGTCCTCTTACCCAGTTGCCACAGCTGCAGCCCATGAAGAGGATCAAGGCCCTCTCCTCCCTTACATGCCCTAGGATGGAAAGGGGATGGGCCTGGGTCCTCCGCTGAGTACCCAGCTGGCCTCTGTCCTTCCCCAGCCTCCTTCACAACCTCTGGAGCCACACTTCCAGTCCTTGTCAGCTGTTCCTCCTCTCCCTCAGAGTCAGTCTCCACCAGAGGCATGACACAATGGATAGAAACTAATTCAGGAGAGAAGCAACCTGGAATTTAAAAGAAACTTCCTAATGGTGAGGACAATCAGTGGAACAGCTTTGCCTTCAGAAGTTGCGAATGCTCCATCACTGGAGGTTTTTAAGAAGAGACCGGACAGACATCTGTCTGAAATGGTATAGGGTCTCCTGCTTGAGCAGGGGGTTGGGCTAGAAGACCTCCAAGATCCCTTCCTGCAATGATGGCGATTTCTGAGCCATACAATCATTGCCTAGAGAATTCCCCCCCCCCCTTTTTTTTTCCTCTTCTACAATTGAATGCAACTTGTCTTGTTACACAGACACAGACACACGCAGAGTGAAAGAAAGAGACTTCAGACCCCTTTCTTGCTTCTTATCTCGCCTGGCCCTCCCACAGCTGCTTAAAATTAGGCTGGAATTTTGTTTTTCTGTCAAGTGAATTTGAACGCTTGGTAAATCCTTCCCTGCCGTGGCCGGCGGCCCTTCCAAGCAAGCACTCAAGGCAGCTCTGCCATCGACTTGATTTAAGGGAGGCCCTTTTGGCTGGGACGGTTTCCGAGTCAAGAGACCCAGCTGCCAAGAGGGGCTTGGCTGAGTTGCAGACAAAAGAGGGGAGGGCCCTGCTGAGCCGGCCGGGGCTGACCCTCGGCGGGAGGGCAAGGGGGGCAATGAGGAGACCCTCCTCCCCCTCCCCGAAGCAAAGTCTGCTGCAGTGACCCTCCGATTCCCCAAGATGAAAGACGAGACGTGACATTCTCTGGCCAAGCAGCAGATGCCAATTCTTGGCTTTTGAGAGGTTGCAGAATTGACAGGGGAAATGGTCCCGGGAGCCAGGATAATGGAGTTCTGAAGTTGGAAGACATTTTACCTCCCTCTGTTCAAAGAAAGCCCTAAGCTACCCATGGAATCCATTCCCTCCCCCCATCCCCTTTTGGGCAGGTAGGCCGGGAATCAGTTTTCTTGTGCAAAGTTGGCTCTTTCGGCGCTCAACGTGGTTGAGCCACAACGCTTCTCGCAATTCTCCTTCCTCGCTGGTGGGCTGAACACCCACACTGGCTTTTCAAGACCCACTCACATTTACAGACTCACTCACATCCTGGACATAAACTGTTTCAACCCCTACCCTCAAAACGACGCTATAGAGCCCTGCACACCAGAACAACTAGACACAAGGGGAGTTTCCCCCCCCCGAACGTCATCACTCTACTAAACAAACACTGTCCAACTATTTACAAAGTCTGCATCACTATTGCTATTAATCAGAGGTGGCATTCAGCAGGTTCTGACCAGTTCTGGAGAACCAGGAGTGGAAATTTTGAGTAGTTTGGAGAACCAGCAAAGACCACCTCTGACTGGCCCCACTTCATCTATTCTCTGCCTCCCATTGAGTCCCAGCTGGTCTTCTTTGGTTGCCCTGCACAGGAGAACGGAGCTGGAAAGCAGGTTAGTAGAGTGGGGAGGGAATGGGCATTTTCCCCTGTCATGCCCACCAAGCCACGTCCACAGAACTGGTAGTAAATATTTTTGAATCCCACTACTGCTATTAATCCTCCCATCCTTCCTTTCACCCATCTCCTCCCACTTGTGACTATATGACTGTAACCTTCTTGTTTGTATCCTTACAATTTATATTGACTTGTTTCCTAACATGATTTGAGTGCCTATTTGTACCCTATGACTATCATTAAGTGTTGTCCCTGATGATTCTTGACTTTGGACGAATGTCGCTTTTCTTTTATGGACACTGAGAGCATTTGCACCAAAGACAAATCCCTTGTGTGTCCAATCACGCTTGGCCAAGAAAGAATTCAATTCAACACAATTCAATTCAAACCTATCATGTGATGGACCCCTCGGCAATGAGTCCACCTCAGTTGGCCTCAGGTCTTTCTCAAAGCTAGCGTGGACCTCTTACAGGGGAAGAAAAGCTTCAATCACGAATCCAAAGCTTGGGTTCTGGATGGAGTTCCATCCAGCCCAGCATTGTGTGCTTTGTCCGGCCATCAGCTTGTCCATCATCCAAGGCAGAGGTGCTTTCAAGTCATGTGGCCCACCTCAACTGGAGATGAACTCAGTACTTTGGGGCCTTCCAATCAGATGGCGGCTGCCTAACACCTAGAACAGGGCTCTCCAAACTACCTGGCAATTTAAAAAGACATGTGGATTTCAACTCCCAGGATCCGCCAGTTGATGCCCGCAAGTCTTATAGTTGCTAAATTTGGAGACATCCCCACCCTCCCCCCGTCGACCTAGAAGATGTTTCTCAGGAATCCCAAAGGTGCTTTTTCAAGAGGTAACTGGACTTCCTTTTTTTTTTTTTTTTACTTTGAAAAAGTTTCATTTTTCATCCAAGAAGCTTCTTCAGTTCTGACCGAATCCTTCCATTCCCTAGCATTCAGTCAGAGCTGAAGAAGCTTCTTCGGTGAGAAGTGAAACTTCTTCAAAGCAAACCAAGGAAGTCTAGTTACCTCTTGAGAAAGCACTTTTGGGACAGCCATGACCTGGAGGACTGAGAATCTCTACGGACTTATCTGGGATGCATCCCATTCTAAAGGTTTACTCAAGTTAAGAAACAGAGACTTGGAGGTGGCCACACATGTAAGTAATTCCACAAACAGCTCTCTTTAGAAGAACAAACCACTCCAAGGCTCAAGGGTTTATACTAGGTAAAAGTCTCCCAGCCCAGGAAGATGATCTCAAGTGGATAGGAAACATCCTGGAAACCTCAAGAGAAATAGTCAGGAGCCATCCCTCTGATTTTCTCCCAACTCCTCCACCAAAGGACTTCATTTGAGGGAGAGGTGGACAAGAAGAAGGGGTGTAGAAGGCTAGTAGTTGGCAGGATATGATATTTATAACACTGCTCGTCCATGGGGAGCTCAAGAGGACTTATTCGCTTGTCCACTTGGCTCATCCTTGAGGTGTCAACACCCTCACCACTCGGTTCCAGTCTGTTGCTTCCAATTCTTCCAGATCAGAACAGCTAATGTGTGTCCTTGAGTGATCCTCCCCTCTCCCTCTCCAAAGGCAACTGCCCCCTCCCCTCCCCCTCAGACCAAGCAGCCAAAGAAAACCAATGTGCTCTATTGGTTTTCTCCAAAGGAGGCCAGAAATGATTCCCGTAAGACTTGGCTTTGCTTCAAGGAGCCGTGTCTGTGTATACCTCAAAGTTTGCCTTTGGTAATGGGGTTCCTGTGTCTTTCCTGACCTGCAGGGGTGGTAAGAATATTGGGCACTAAAAAAACAAAAAAGGAGGAGGAGACACGGAGAGACAGGTAGGAAAGGGCAGTCAGGAGAGGAAGGAAATGGTGTGGTGGTTATTGGGGTAGAAATCGGCACAAAGGTGTTTTTTCTTCAGGATAAACTTCATGTTACACATATTACACCCTGCGGGCCTGATTCAACAAGGCCATTGGGTTGGGAAGGAAGAGAAGGAAGGAGGAAGGGAGGAAAAAAAGGAAGGAAAAGAGGAAGGGAGAGAAGGAGGAACGAAGGGTGGATGGGAGGGAGGAAAAGTGTAAGGGAGGAGGAAAAGAGGAAGGGGGAGGACAGAGGTAGGAAGGAAGGGTGAGAGGGAGGGAGGAAGGAAGGTTGAGAGGGAGGGAGGAAAAGAGGAAGGAAGGAAGGAAGGAGAAGAGAAAGGGAGGGAGGAAAGAAGGGAGGGAGGCAGGCAAGGAGGAAACAACGAAGCTCAGAGATTACATAGTCCTCCTCCTCCTCCTCCTCCTCCTCCTCCTCCTCCTCCTTTTTTCCTTTTTCTCCTCCTCCTCTCTTCTTCTTCTTCTTCTTCTTCTTCTTCTTCTTCTTCTTCTTCTTCTTCTTCTTCTTCTTCTTCTTCTTCTTCTTCTTCTTCCTTCTCCTCCTCCTCCTCCTCCTCCTCCTCCTCCTCCTCTTGGAAAACCCCACTCCCTTCTAGCACTTATAATGTTACTTGGTTGGGTTATTAAATGTCTGCCAGAAAACAACCAAGCTCAATAGAGCACCAAGGGTCCCACAGTCCTTCTCTTCCTCCTCAGCTCCATAAACTCCACTCTTTTCTACTTCGGATGATGTTACCTAGTTTGGTAATGAAATGTCTGCAAGAAAAGCACCAAGCTCAGAGAGCACAGTCATCCTCCTCCCTCCTCCTCTGCAAACCCCACTCCCTTCTAGCACTGATGATGTCACCATGAAACATTTGCAAGAAAACAACCAAGCTCAGAAAGCACCAAGGTTTCTACAGTTCAACCCTGAACAACAAATATTATCTTCTACTGGTATTGGAATTAGGGACGTTTACAAATACTTCTGCTAAGTAAATTTGCAAGCCTGAATTCCACCTAGTTACACGGAGTGTCCTTTCTATAATTTTCCAGCAAGCGCGACCATTATCTTTCCATTTTCGGGGGAAACCACAACACAGTAAAACATGCCTTGGTGCTGCCTGCTAACTATCGTGATTGTCACCATTTGTTAAAAGGGCCATGTCAAAAATGGGGAGCTGAGCTCTCACCGTAGGTGAAATTGTGGGTGTATTTAATGGATGAGAACATTTTTTCCCACTCTAAGGGGTGCATGTAAAACTCAAAATTGACTGCATCTGTCCAGAAGATAGATACCCAAATCAGCAACTGGGAATGAAAAGATACTTCCATTGCCAGGACATTTTTTTTTTTATTACTTTTCTTCTTTCTGATACAAAATAAATGTGTTTTGGTCTGCAAAAGTAGAGACAGAATTTATGATTTATATATCTGGGTGGTTTGAAGTTTTCTTATACCATTCCTAATTATAAACAGTCCAAGGGAAGGTTGGGTGGCTGAATTAACCAGGTTGTACAATACTCTGAATCATGGCAAGCCAAAGAACTGGTTTCAAATAACATGTGAAGCAAACCTGTTAACCATAAAAACATAGGGTTGAAAGGGAATTTGGAGGTCTTCTAGTCCAACCCTTTGCTCCAGCAGGAAACCCTGTAACATTTCAGACAAATGGCTGTCCAATCTCTTCTTAAAAACCTCCAGCGATGAAGTGCCCACAACTTCTGGAAATAAGTTGTTCCACTGATTAATTGTTCTTACTGTCAGGAAATGTTTTAAGTTTTAAGTTGCTTCTCTCTTTGATTAATTTCCATCCATTGTTTCTTGTCCTGCCCTCAGGTGCTTTGCAGAATAGCTGGACTCCCTCTTCTTTGGGGCAGCCCCTCAAATATTGGAAGATGCTATCATGTTACCCCTACTCCTTCTCTTCCTTAGAGGGCAAATCTAGTTCCCTTCATTGTTTTTTGTATGGTTTATCCTCCAGTCCGCTGATCATCTTTGTTGCCCTTCTTTCTAAAGCCTCAACAATGTTTTTAAACATCTTTTTTTAAAAACACCATGTTTAGCAGCTAATAGGTTTGCAAACCCTCCTGGCTTAAGGCGGTTGTGTGGTTAGATTCTCATTGCGTAATCACAGCTTTGAATATCTCCCATCGCCCAGGAAGACAGAACGAGAGAAAATCTCTTCATGATTTTTCGCCCAGTGTAGAAATAGAATTAGAATTAGAATTAGAATTAGAAATAGAAATAGAAATAGAAATAGAAATAGAAATAGAATAGAATAGAATAGAATAGAATAGAATAGAATAGAATAGAATAGAATTCTTTATTGGCCAAGTATGGTTGGACACACAAGGAATTTGTCTTGATGCAAATGCTCTCAGGGTACATAAAAGAAAAGATACATTCGTCCAAAGTCAAGAATCATCAGGTACAACACTTAATGATAGTCATAGGGTACAAATAAGCAATCAAATCATACTAGGAAACTAAATAAAACAATATAAATCATAAGGATACAAGTGACAAAGTTAACAGTCCTACAGCCACAAGTGGGAGGGGATGGGTGATCAGGAGTGACAAGAAGATTAATAGTAATAGTAATGCAGACTTTGTAAATAGTTGGACAGTGTTGAGGGAATTATTTGCTTAGAAGAGTGAGGGCATTTGGGGGAAAAACTGTCCTTGTGTCTAGTTGTTCTGGTGTGCAATGCTCTTTAAACATCATTTGAAGTTGAAACAGTTTATGTCTGGGATGTGAGGGGTCCGTAGATATTTTCACAGCCCTCTTTTTGACTCATGCAGTATACAGGTCCTTGATGGAAGGCAGGTTGGTAACAATTGTTTTTTCTGCAGTCCTAATTACTCTGTGAAGTCTGTGTCTGTCCTGTTGGGTTGCAGAACCAAACCAGACAGTTATAGAGGTGCAGATGACAGACTCAATAATTCCTCTGTAGGACCATAAGGTCCATAAGGATGTGTCAAAAACAGAACCAGAAGCATTGTGTCTCTGTTTGGAAAGAATCAAGACAGCCAGGGGGGGGAAAAAACCCCTAAGCAACAGCAGGCAAAGAAAATCTAAAGAAATGTTAAAGCAATCTGAGAACGAGCTTAGGAAAGAAAAAAGAAGAAGAAGAAAAAAGTCTTTTTGCAAAAGGAAATAGCTTCCCAAAACATGGAAGGGAGATTTGGCATGCTCTTGCTTGATGAAGCAAGTAAGGGCTGTTATTTTTTTTAGGTTGTTTAAGGAAATCGGGGAGATGTCTGTTATAGATAGCTGATAGTTTGCTGGTGGAGAGTAATGTCTCTTCCCTACAACGCTTGTCAGTGTCAGGACAAAATGAATTATAGGTAGTCATTTACCTTACAACTGTTCATTTATTGACTGTTCAAAGTTACAAGGGCACTTGAAAAAAAAAAAAGGGACCTAGGAAGGACTGTTGTTCACACTTATGACAATGGCAGCTGATTAAAATTTGGACGCTTGGCAATTGACTCGTTTATGATGGTTGCAATGTCCCCGGATCACGTGATCCTATTTTACGATCTTCAGACAAGCAAAGTCAAGAGAGAAGGCAGGTTCACTGAACCACCGTGAGATTAACTTAAGAACCGCAGTGGTTCCCTCAATGACTGCAGCAAGTCAGGTCATAAGACGAGGCAGAATTCACTGGACAAATGTCTCACTTACCAACACATTTGGGACTCCACTGTGGTCATAAGTTGAGGACGAGCTCTATTCTCTCTTGGTTCCCAGTACCCAATTTTCAAGGAAATCTAAGTAATTTATTCTACTATCTTGTTTCCCTGAAAATATGACCTACCCTGAAAGTAAGCCCTAGCTTGATTTTTACATGTGCACCCAATATAAGCCCTACCCCCCAAAATAAGCCTTAATTAAGATCCCACCCACTCCAGAGTGGATGGGGAAAAATTAAGCTAGGGTGAGGATGGGGGAGGGTGGAGGTGCCCTTCTACTTACCTTTGGACAGGTGTAGCCAGGCCTCGCACATCCCGACACCTGCCTTGCTGGCCCATTTCTTCTGCAGCCAGCAAGGCTGGCAAGGCTTTCCTGAAGGTCTCTGGAGCTGATAATAAAGCTCTGGATCGATCCAGAGCTCTCTTATCAGCTGCAGAGGTCTTCAGAAAAGCCTTGCTGGCCACAGAAGTTCCTGAAGGCTCTGACAGTGAAAAGGAGGCCAGGGGCGATGCACACAAGTGAGGTTAGTCAGTGAGCGACATCCTCTGAAAATAAGACCTGGTGCCTTTTTTGGTGGCAAAAACATAATAATAATAAGACAGAGTCTTATTTTTGGGGAAGCACAGTATTTCTTTTCCCAACAGCGCAACCTCTCTTATTGCCATTTTATTGTCTGTATGATTGCCAGAATATCAAAATATTTTATGACACTCCAGACATCCTAAAAAAAACAACATCATAACATGGAATTGTTTGTCAGCTTGCTTTAATTGCCTGTCTGTCTGGTTTTAGAGACAGATAGGCAATTTATATGAGTGTTTTGTGTTTCATTTTGTGCTGTTGTGGACTCCTGGAGATGGCTCGGATAAGTCCTTGCAGTTTTCTTGGAAGCTTTTCAGAAGCAATTTGCCATTATCTCCTTCCTAGGGCTGGGAAAGGGACTGGCCCAAGATCAACCTGCCGGCTTCGTGGCTAATCCAGAACTAGAACCCACCATCTCCTGGTTTCTAGGCTGGTATTTTTTACCACTACATCAAACTGGCTGCCTGTGTGAGGATTAGGATGAGCAATTATGCATAACAGACCATCCAGAGGAAAGGAAAAGCAAAATGGGAGAGCAACCTAGACCATAAGGCTGGGAGTCAGGATTTGAGGGATAAAAAAATAATAATTAATCTTTTCTGTTACACAGCATTCCTTAAGCGAGCCTGCCTAACACAGGTCTCTTAGATGCAAACAGACATCATGTAGTCTAATAAAACCTACCGTAGTCTAGCAAGAGACATGGTGGAGCAGTGGTTAGAATGCAGGATTGCAGCCTAATTCCGCCCATTGCCAGGAGTTCGATCCTGACGGGCTCAAAATTGACTCATCCTTCTGAGGTCAGTCAAAGGAGGATCCAGATTGTTGGGGGCAAGAGGCTGAGTCTGTAAACCGCTTAGAGAGGGCTGTGAAAGCACTGTAAAGCGGTATATAAGTCTAAGGGCTATTGCTATTGTTTCCTTCCTTTCTTCCTTTCCTTCCTTCCTTGCCATGGTGATGCAGTGGTAAGAAAGCAGCACCAGATACAAACTCTGACCACGGCTAACAGTTCGATCCTGACCAGCTCAAGATTGACCCACCTTTCCATTCCTGGTTAAAGTGAGGACCCAGATTGTTGGAGGCAAGAGGCTGTCTCTGTAAACCGCTTAGAGAGGACTGTAAAGCACTGTAAAGCAACATATAAGTCTAAGTGCTATTGCTATTGCTATTCCATTCCGATTCTATTCTCTATTCTATTCTATTCTATTCTATTCTAATTAGATTCTATTCTATTCTATTGATTCTAATTCTACTCTCCTATTCTTTTCCATTCCATTTCTATTCCATTCCATTCTATTCTCTATTCTATTTTATTCTATTAATTCTAATTCTACTTTTCTTCTCCTCTATTAATTCTAATTCTAATTCTAATTCTAATTCTAATTCTAAATTCTAATTCTATTCCTCCTCCTCCAATTCTTCTTCTTCTTCTTCTTCTTCTTCTTCTTCTTCTTCTTCTTCTTCTTCTTCTTCTTCTTCTTCTCCTTCTCCTTCTCCTTCTCCTCCTCCTCCTCCTCCTCCTCCTCCTCCTCCTCCTCCTCCTCCTCCTCCTCCTCCTCCTCCTCCTCCTCCTCCTCCTCCTCCTCCTCCTCCTTCTTCTTCTTCTTCTTCTTCTTCTTCTTCTTCTTCTTCTTCTTCTTCTTCTATTCTGTTCTATTCTATTCTGTTCTGTTCTATTCTATTATGGCACAGCAATTAGAATGCAAGATTCAAAATTGCTCAGTTCACAGTTGGCTTGCAAAGCCCAGAGACCCAGGAAGAAACGTATGGAAAGAGGCTGCAGGAGAAGAAATGGAGAGACCCAAACAGGGCCTCCTCTACTTCTCAGCCAAGGAGAAATGGCACAGCTATATTACACAGGGTCAACAGCTTGTTGCAATGGGAAATGAAGTAGAAGGGAGTGCCAGCTGAGGAACAGGATGAGAGGCCAGAAAATGGGAAAAGAGCATGACATGTTCCTAAGCCTGCCAGCATGGAAAAGAACCAGTGAATGAATGGATCTTCAGAAGACACCTTAGCCTAGAATCCTGCTTCTCATCTCCCCAGTGTTTTCTTGTCCTGGGGAAATCTTCTCTATTCCAGATTCATTCTTTGAGAACTTTAGGAATTCTGCAGAGCGTCTTCTGCTGATTTTTTTTTTTTTTTTTTTAATTGGCCTTATCAGATTGATAGAGTTGGAAGGGACCTTGTAGGTCATCTAGTCCAACCCCCTGCCCAAGAAAGAGACCCTGCACCATTTCTGACAGACGGCTCTTCTTGGAAGCCTCCAGGGATGAAGCTCTGACGGTAACTTCTGTTCCACAGGTTGATTGTTCTCACTGTCAGAGAATTTCTCATTCTTTCCAGGTTGAATCTCTTCTTGATCAGCTTCCATCCATTATTCCATGTCTGGCCTTCAGGTGCTTTGGAAAATAGCTTGACCACCTTCCTCCTCTCTGTGGCAGCCCCTCAAATATTGGAAGATGCTCTCCTGTCTCCCCTGATCCTTCTCTTTCCCAGACTAACCAGGCCCAGTTCCTGCAACCGTTCTTCATATGTTTTAGCCTCCAGTCCCCTAATCATCCTGGTTGCTCTTCTCTGCACTCTTTCCAGAGTCTCAACATCATTTTTATAGTGTGGTGACCAAAACTGGAGGAGGAGGTGCAAAACTGGGTGCAGTATTCTAGTTATGGCTTTACTAAAGCTTTATAGAGTGGTATTAGTACCTCATGTGATTTTAATTCAATCCCTCTGTTAATGCAATTTAGGATTGCATTGGGTTTTTTGACCACCGCTGCACACTGTTGGCTCATATTTAATTGGTTGTCCACTAAGACTCCAAGATCCCTTATCATTTGTGCTATTTCTTTCTCCATTGGAGTGGGGCTACAGCCACCTCACCTAACGTTCTGCAAGATTCATAGGGGACAGGACAGATATATTTTTTTTGGGGGGGGGGGCGTCTTTTAGGAAAGGATAAAAGAATAACAAACTTTTGCTGCTGTTTTCAGACCCAGGGCATTGGATTTATCTTGCATCTTCATCCCAGGCTCATCTCAAAGGTGCTTTTCCACCCCCAACCAAAAAAGGAAAGTTGACTTTCTTTTCTTTTCTTTTCTTTTCTTTTCTTTTCTTTTCTTTTCTTTTCTTCTCTTCTGAAAAAGCTTTTGGATGAGAAGCAAAACCTTTTCAGGGGTGGGGGGGTGGGGGGGTGGGAGAAAAACCACCAAGAAAGTCCAATTGTCTTTTGGGAAAGGCTTTTGAGAATCTCCATAGACATTCATGCCAGGATCCAATCTTACCTCCAACCATGTTTTATGGAGCACCTTGTGTTCCTCCAAGAAAAGCTCCATTGGGACTATGGGTCCACTCTTTTCTTTCCTGACTGTGAGAACAATGGACCAGTGGAACAAGTTACCTTTGGAAATGCTGGGTGCTCCATCACTGGAGGCTTTCAAGAAGAGATTGGGCAAACCTTTGTCTGAAATGATGCAAGGTCTCCTGCTTGAGCAGGGGGTTGAACTAGAAGACCTCCAAGGTCCCTTCCAACTCTGCTATTCCATTAATTGTGGTGGATGCCACTGCAGCCTTCAAGTTTTTAAAATTGAAGGAGCTGCTATTCCTTTCCTCTTTGTTTTCCTCTATATTAACAAATGCAGGACCTCCAATGTCCTGGGCTGCACACTGCCTGGCTCCCTAGCTTCACTTCAGCTGTGATGGGGAGGAAGGGGAGCACTGATTCAAGGAAACTCATGAACTATTTGAGAAAGGTCAGCTGGCAGCCGGCCGCCCTCCTTCTCAGTTCGAATCGGATGGTGCTGGAGCCCCCTCTGATGGCCGAGTGGCAGATTTCCCCAGGAACAAAGTAGGGACCCTTCCAACTTTCCTGGATGAGAAGATTCAGGAGTGCGATTTGCAAAGGCACGGACAAGGTGCTCCTTCTTTGCTAAGAACTCCCTGAACAGAGCTGGTATTCAGCAGGTTCTGACCAGTTCTGGAGAACTGGTAGCAGAAAATGAACCAGCAAATACAACCTCTGCCTGGAGATTTTACAGTATCCTTCCCCTGCCACGCCCACCAAGCCACACCCATAGAACCGGTAGTAAAATAAAATAAAATTGAATTCCACCACTGTCCCTGAAGCAGCTTCAGGTCCCAAGGTATCTCAAGAAAATCAGCCTCGGGAAAGTGCTTGGAGAGCATGGGACATCAGGAGCAAGCAGCTGGGAGGACTAACTAACCAACTAAGCCAACATTGTGTTTTTGTTTGCCTGCAATGAAATCAGCAATATTTTCTCTCTTGCCCTTTCCGTGAAAATTTGACTTGCAAACATAATCTCCCTTCCCTTCTCTCCGATCTTTTTTCCTTCTTACCTATCTTTTCCTTCTTGCCTTTCTTCTCCTTCCCTCCTCCCTCCTTTTCCTCCTTTCCTCTCCTTCCATATCCCCTTTCCTCTCATCTCTTTTCTTCTCCTTCCTTCTTTTCTTCTCCTTCCTACATTTCCTCTCCTCCCTCTTTTGCTCTATGAAAATTTGATTTGCAAACTTAATCTTCCCTCCCTTCTTCCCTAGCTTTTACTTCTAGCCTTTCTTCTCCTTCCTTGCTTCCTTCCTCCCTTTCCTTCTTCCCTCTCCTTCCTTATCCCCTTTCCTTCCTTCTTTTCTTCACCTTCCTCCCATTCCACTTCTCCCTTGCTTCCTCCTTTCCTCCCTTCCCTTTTTTCTCCTTTCTTCCCCTCTTTCCTCTCCTTTCTTTCTTTCTTTCTTCCTTCCTTCCTCTCCCACTCCCTCCCTCCCATCTGTTGGCAGTAAACGTCACTATTTAAATATTTCTTGTGTAAGGCCTTTCCTTTTGCTGTCTCGAGTCTCTCCACGTTTAATATCATTTTATTTAGGACAAATTTCCCACTGGCTGAAGGAAAGAGCTACAGGGCAGCATGGCAGTGGAGAAAGGCATCTCCCCAAATCAGTTATCCCTATATAGTACATATCTCCCCTCTTGCGCCTCCTAAATTTCATTTTATATATATTTTTAAAAAACTGCAAATGCAACCTTTTCCCTCACAAGAAAGCTATTTTAGCACTTTAAACAGTTGGACTTCCCTTTCCCGGACTCCTTAATCTCACCTCATTTTGGGGCCACCCAAAGAAATTGGCTGGGTCAACATCAACCCTGCTTCGATTTTAAAAGTGGCTGTGATCCTTGGTTTTCTCCTACCCGGGGCCAATTTTGCTAACTGTCAGTTGCCTGGCTCTTGTTTAGAGGAGACAAGCACTCATGCAAATGAAGATAAATGAGGAAAGAAAAAGCAAAGTTAGTTTAGCGAGCCATGACCCAAAAAAGTTTCTCTTGCTCTTTTAGACTCTCTTGCACTCTTTCCAAAGGCCTGCTGCTGTCTCAGACGCAACCGTTAGTCATGCTGAATTCATTTGGAGGCATTTCGGTGAGACTCAAAAATCTCACACGGCTTTCTGAAAAAGGGAAGCACCAGGTTCAAATCAGGAAAAAGAAATGACATGGAGACCGACAACCTGCCTTCCATGGAGGACCTGTATCCTGCACGAGACAAAAAGAGGGCTGTGAAAATATTTACAGACCCCTCACATCCCGGCCATAAAGTGTTTCAATTTTTACCCTCAAAATGACACTATAGAACCCTGCACACCAGAACAACTAGACACAAGGACAGTTTTTTCTCGAACGCCATCCCTCTGCTAAACAAAGAATTCCCTCAACACAACCCAACTATTTACTAAGTCTGCATTACTATTACCATTAATCTTCTCATTGTTCCTATCACCCATCCCCTCCCACTTGTGACTGTATGACTGCAACCTTGCTGCTTATATCCTTACGATTTATACTGTTTGCTAGTATGAGTTGATTGCTTATTGTACTCTATGACTATCATTAAGTGTTGTATCTGATGATTCTTGACGAATGTATCTTTTCTTTTATGTGCACTGAGAGCATTTGCACCAAGACACCAAGTCTTGACCAATAAATAATTTTATTCTATTCTAAGTTGTGGGAGCTTCATCCCTTGAAGCTTTCAAGGAGAGACTGGACTGCCATCTGTTACAAATGGTGTAGGGTCTCCTACTTGGGTGGAGGGTTGGACTAGATGACCTACAAGGCTCCTTCCAGCTCTATTCTGATTGATTCAATGTGGAAATAAGGAGACGTTTTCTGACAGGGAGAACAATCCACCAATGGAACAGAAGTTGTCTTCAGAAGTTGTGGGAGCTTCATCCCTGGAAGCTTTCAAGTAGAGACTGGACTTCCATCTGTCACAAATGGTGTAGGGTCTCCTGCTTGGGCGGATGGGGGTTGGACTAGATAACCTACAAGGTCCCTTCCAACTCTGTCCATCTATTTAGGTATCTGTTAAGACAGGGACTCTGTAAAGGGTTTTTTTTTTCAAAAGGCAACTGGGCTCGGGTTTTTTTTTCCCCTTGAAGACATTTTGCTTCTTGTCCAAGAAGCTTCTTCAATTCTGACTGAATGGGTGAGGATGGAAAGTGGAAAAGGAATTTTCTTGAGGAAAAGGAAGAGATGGATGGCCATGAACATCAATGGGAGGAAAAGAGTTACAACTTTGTTTTTCGTTCAATCCTAAGTGCAAGGTAGCTTTTCTTTCCATACTTATATTTAGGTAGCAACAGAACGGATGGCTTCTAGACTCCTGAAAGATTTGTGGTCTTCAATAAATCTCATTTTCTGAAATTATTACGCCCTGAATCAAAGGCTATTGTTTTGCTATTGACTTGTGAATTAACGAAGAAGCATGCATGTTGCTCTGTTACTTTAAAAAAAATGTTTTTAATGTTTTGTAAACTCGATCTAAGCATCCTTTTATAATGCAGTCGATATCTATGTAATTTATGTGTCTGTATTATTTATTTTTCTGAACAGGAGACCATAAGTTTATTAAACTTTTTTTTTGTGTGAGAGTGATTTGGACAATGGTAGAGAGTTAGGGGAAAGGAAGGAACGAAGGAACGAAGGAAAAAGAAGGAATGAAGGAAGAATAAAGGAAGGAAGGAAGAAATAAAGGAAGGAAGGAAGAAAAAGGAAGGAAGGAAGGAAGGAAGGAAGGAAGGAAGGAAGAAAAAGGAAGGAAGGAACGAACGAACGAAGAGCGAGCTAGTCTCACCTCAAACATAAAGTCAGAAATACTCCTTCCAAATGAATTGACCAATTCTAAAATGAGGTGGAAAACAGAAGCTTATTTTCAGAGACAGCAAACTCTTTGGGATCTGGAGGCCAGTTGCATAATGTGTTTTGAGCATCAAAAGTGATCAGTCTCATGTCTCCGGGCTTCATTTATTTAACCCCTCCCGAGACTGCAACACAAAGTTTCCAAAACTTTCCAATGGAATCTGGAAGCATCTGGCCAAAAT
Source organism: Hydrophis major (assembly GCA_033807585.1). Classification (NCBI taxonomy): domain Eukaryota; kingdom Metazoa; phylum Chordata; class Lepidosauria; order Squamata; family Elapidae; genus Hydrophis; species Hydrophis major. Next base: position 5,378,809 of record CM066341.1, read on the forward strand.
ATCTGAGCAGGAGCAGTAAAGAAGGAAGGAAGCATGCCTGGGCTTGTTCATCCAGAAGCTTTCTGGTGTGGAGAGCTTAGTTTTCAGAGAATGGGAAGTGTGCCTGGATTGGAGTTTGTCAACTGCTTGGAAAAATATCTTAGAAGCACTACTTATATCGAGTACTGGAGCTAGGAGGAGGAGATCGTGGAGAAGGAGAAGGAGAACAAGGAGGAGACAGTTGAGGAGCAGAAGGAGAAAGAGAAAAGGGAGTTGGAGGAGGAGGAGGAAAGAGAGGAAGAAGAGATAGATGAGAATGAGGAGGAGGAGGAGATCATTGAGAAGGAGAATGAGGAGACAGATAAGGAGCAGAAGGAGAAAGAGAAGTGGCAACATGGAAAATGGAGATGGAGGAGGAGGAGAGATAAGAGGAGGAGGTAGATGAGAAGGAGGAGGAGGAGGAGTGTCAGGCTACAGAACTTTTCCCATTCACTCAACTAGAATGAACTTCTGAAAACGTATCTAAACGTATCACAAAGGAATCCTTTACTGAGATGAGACAATTCCTGTAAGAGTTCAAAGCAGCATCTGCGGTCTCTCAGGCATACAGGGATACATAAGGGGGTTTAGTACCCCTCCCCTTATCTCAATGTGTATTTAGTGAAACAAAAGCCAGTATGTTAATTCCTCCCCACCCCTCTTGTCAGAACGAACTATTCAGGAGATTCCCAAAGTACAATCTCACTGTGGAATTTTTATGACCTTCTAATCTCCTGGTGGTGCCTCTCAGAGGTGATAGGTTCTGGCCATCTGGCTTTTCTCCCTCCATCATATCCTGTGTGGGTTATACAAATTCCATGTAAGATTAAATATATTCAGGTTACATCAAGAAAGGATTTCTTTATCAGCCTCCCCCCTGCTCCTTTTCTTCTTCCACTGAAGAAATGACAGATACACGGATCTGACATCCTGCCCTCCTTAAAAAACAGATAGGTCTACCTGGAAAAAACCAAAAATCATGCATTACATTTACAGTTCAGGATGGTTTATCAGGGTATTTTTGGTGGAACTTACGTAGTAATGTGGGTGCTTTTACATGTTGTTTGGCTACCCACTCATTTTCTGAAGAAGGAAGGTGTTTCCAAGCAACAAAATATTGTGTGGATCCGTGGTGAGTGCGTGAATCAAGGATGTCTTTAATTTCAAAATGTTGTTCCCCATGTACCATGATGAGGGTTGGAGGTGTGGGAAGAGGAGGCCTGAGGTTTGAAGTGATCTCTGGTTTGATCAAGCTACAGTGAAATACTGGATGAATCTGCCTAAGTATTTTTGAAAGTTGAAGCTCTACCGTCACGGGGTTAATAATTCTGGAGATGGGGAAAGGGCCAATGAATTTTGGTCCTAATTTCTTAGAGGGTTGTAATGATTTTACGAATTTTGTGGACAAGTATACACAGTCCCCAATCTTGAAAGGTATAGGTTTGCAATGTTTTTTGTCTTCATGAGTTTTGTAAACTGCTCTAGCTTCCTGTAAAGATAATCTTACCAATGGCCACATGGCTTGTAAGTTATCCATCCACTCCTTAAGGGAGGGGATTTCAGGATCCTTAGTGGGTAGTTCTGACATGGGGTTGAATTCTTGGCCCATGGCTACCTGGAATGGGGTGAACCCCATGCTACTAAGGACTGAGTTATTGTATGCTACCTCTGCAAATGGAAGAAGGTCAGTCCAATTATCCTGTTGGTGACTAATAAAACATCTTAAATATTGTTCTAGTACGCTGTTGACTCTCTCCATCAATCCGTCTGTTTGGAGGTGATTTCCTGACGACAACCCCTGGGTGGAGCCTAATAGGCTTAAAAACGCCTGCCAAAATTTGGATGTGAACTGAACACCCCTATCTGAGATAATCTGTTGGGGAGCTCCATAAAGGCGATAGATTAGAAACATAGTGTAGATAGTGTATTAGAAACATCTTTGCCAATGCCTTGGCAGTTGGGATCTTTTGGCATGGGATAAAGTGAAATTGTTTGGAAAAAAGATCAGTTACAACCCAAATGACAGTATTTCCAGCACTTTCGGGAAGCTCCACTATAAAGTCCATAGCGATCTCTTTCCAGGGAGCAGAAGGGTCTACTACTGTTTGTAAAAGTCCAGGATATTTTCCTTGTCTTCTCTTTGCAGCAGCACAGGTGGGGCAGCTCGCAACATAGCTTTCAATGTCCTTTTTGAGGGACGGCCACCAAAATTGTCTTTTATGAGGTGCAGAGTTTTTACAAACCCAAAGTGTCCTGCTATTTTGGAGTCATGACAGCGTTTCATGATGTCCATTCTCTGGCTTGCAGGGACATAAAGTTTGTTCTCTACCCAAGCCAGTCCATCTTTGAGTAAACAAGTGTTTTTGTTAGCCTGGAGCCAGTCGTCCTTAAGTAGTGCCTCCTTAAATATTGATGTTGTTGTGTCTTCAGTCAGGGATGATTTTTTTGCTCTTGTGCCCAGGTGATTGCTTTGGCTGCTAGTTGGGTTGGTTGGATCATTGGTTTTATAACCTCAATCTTTTTACTGTTGTATTGGGGTTTTCTGGACAGTGCATCTGCTAAGAAGTTCTTTCTCCCAGGAAAATATTTGAGAGTGAAATTAAAACATTTAAAGTATTGAGCCCACCTTGCCTGTTTTTCGGAGAGTTTCCGTGGATTTTTCAGGGCTTCCAGATTTTTGTGATCAGTCCATACTTCAAAGGGGATTTGGTTTCCTTCCAGGAAATGTCTCCGTGTGAGCATTGCCCACTGCATAGCATATGCCTCTTTCTCCCATATGGCCCATCTTTGCTCGGTTTCCGTCAGTTTCTTGGATGTATAAGTGCATGGTTGTAATTGTCCACTTCCATTCTTTTGGAGGAGGACTGCTCCAACTGCAACATCACTAGCATCTGCTTGGATGACAAAAGGTTGTTCAGGATCTGGGTGCTTAATCTGGGTTCTGCTGAGAATAGATGTTTGAATTTCTGGAATGCTGCTTGGCATTCCATTGTCCAGATAAGGGGTTGCCTTGGTTTGGGTTTCTTCCCCACTTTTGTTTTTAGCAAGTTCATGATAGGGAGGGCAATGTTTGCAAAAGCTGGAATGAATTGGCGATAAAAGTTCGCAAACCCCAGGAAACTTTGCAGTTGTTTGCGGGTGTGCGCTGGGTCCCAGTCCAGTACAGCTTTTACTTTCTATGGGTCCATCTCTATTCCCTCATGGGATATTCTATATCCCAAATAGTCAATTTTTTCTTGGTGGAATTCGCATTTAGAGAGTTTTGTATATAGTTTAGCATTTAAGAGTTTTGTGAGGACTGCACGGAGTAGCTTGATGTGTTCTTCCATCGTTTCCATGTAGATTAAAATATCATCAAGATACACTAGAACCTCTTTATATAAAAATTCATGAAGGGTTTCATTGATCAATTGCATGGCAGGCGCTCCTTACAGTCCAAAGGGGAGCACTTTAAATTGGTAGCATCCCAATGGTGTGTTAAAAGCTGTCTTCCAGTCATCCCCTTCCTTTATTCTGATGCGGTAATATGCCTCTGGTAGGTCTAACTTTGAAAAAAAAATTCCTTTCGAGAGATGGGCTAACATGTCCTTCATGAGGGGGAGTGGATACATATTCTCTATGCAAATTGCGTTCAATTTTTTGTAATTAATGCACAAGCATGCTGAGCCATCTTTCTTTTTGCAGAATAACACTGGGGCAGCTATTTTAGGATGGGCGGGTTCAATGAAACCCCTTTTTAAATTTTTTATCGATAAATGCTCTGAGTTCTTTCAGTTCTCTGGGGGACATGCAGTACATTTGTGGTTTTGGGAATTTAGCCCCTGGTAGGATTTCGATGGCGCAGTCTGTGGCGCGATGGGGTGGGAGTTCATTACAAGCTTCCTCACTAAATGCTTGGGCCAGCTCCTGGTACTCATTTGGGATGTTAATGGTTTCAACCGACTGTCCGGTCATGGCTGACTCTCTGTTCTCTGTTCCTTTCTTTATCCTTTCCTCTCAGCTATTTGCAAATACTACATCTCTCTGGAATTGTACAGTTCCTGTCCTCCAATTTATCTTTGGATTCTATTTCTGCAGCCATGTGAGACTTAGGACTAGCGTCTCTTCCATTCCTAGGGCTACAATGAATGTGAGCATTTCTCTATGGTTCCCTAGTCTTATTTTTAATGGTTCTGTGGTAAACCTGGCTGGCTCCCCTCTCCCCCCCTGCTATCGTTCCATCTAATTGGTAGAAAGTGATGGGGTTTTCCATTTCTTTCAGTTGGATCCCCAATTTCTCTGCAAGGGAGGGATTTATTAGGCATCGGGTGCATCCTGAATCCAGCAACGGCGCAACTTCCTCCTCCTTCCCTCGACTGGGGATAAACAGTCTCAGGGGTTGGGTGATTGGTTCAACTGGATTGAAACAATGTCTGGTTGCTTTAAGTGTGGTAAGGAGGGACACCGCGCAGCAGAATGCCATTTGAAGGATTTCTTTATCAGCCTCCCGCCCGCCCTTTTCTTCTTCCACTGAAGAAATGACAGATACATGGATCTGACAAGGAGAAGGAGGAGGAGGAGGAGACAGATGAGAAGCAGAGAAGGAAGAGAAAAAGGAGGAAGAGGAAAGGGTGGAGGAAGCGATGAGGAGAAGAGGATGATGCTGGTAGTTTAGGATCAAATCAAGTTTTATCAAAGGGCCTCCTTCTCCTCCTCTTCCTCCTCCCCCCTCCTCCTCTACACATTGATATGCCAGGTGACTCAATAGAAGTATTGTTCTAGAATACAATTCAACCCTAATAAAATTGTAACACTCCAGAGAAGCCCCCCCCTCCCCAAATAAAAAAAGAAAGGGAACTCCTAGATCGTCCCAAGGCCATTCTCTTGCCTCCCATCATCAGGACCAAGAAAATATTGCCAAGGCCCTCACTGGTAGGAACTCTACAACAGCTGGAGTGTATAAGGATGCAGAGGGAAATAAACAGCTGCCAGAATTAGATATCACCCTCTGTGTGTATGTGTGTGTGTTCCTGATGGGGAATTGCCTGCTCCGTGTCAAAAGGAGCTCCTTCTCCTTTCTCCAATCCTTGTTTTCAGGGATGACCACCCAGTTCTCTCAGTTGCCCATTACTTGCCTCCTTGCTAAGCCGAAACCTCCAAACATTCATTTTTCTTCAATAGGAAACTGTTCCTGGACACCTAAATATTTTGCTTCTCCTTTACAGGAACCCCTTGGGGAAATCTGGCTGGTTTATTTTAATTTAATTTTTTGGGGAGTGGAAGAAGAGAAAAACATGTCCTTAAAAGGAACACAACTCTCCCTTCCTTCCTCTGAAAATGATTGATGATGCCACCTTGTGAGATAGAAGGAGGTGGAGTGCTGCCAAAAGTTACAAGACTGTCTAGGGCATAGACAAGGAACCAAGGCAGAAGACTTGATATTATGGAACACATTGAAAGCAAGCCAGGGACCTTGAAGAGGTGGCAATCAGCTGTGGTGTGCCAGAAGATACCAAGTAACCTACCAACCTACCTACCTATCTACCAACCTACAGACCTTGAAGATGTGGCAATCAGTTGTGGTTCTCCAGAAGAAACCAAGCAACCAACCTACCTACCTATCTACCAACCAACAGACCTTGAAGATGTGGCAATCAGTTGTGGTTCTCCAGAAGAAACCAAGCAACCAACCTACCTACCTATCTACCAACCAACAGACCTTGAAGATGTGGCAATCAGTTGTGGTTCTCCAGAAGAAACCAAGCAACCAACCTACCTACCTATCTACCAACCTACAGACCTTGAAGATGTGGCAATCAGTTGTGGTTCTCCAGAAGATACCAAGCAACCAACCTACCTACCTATCTACCAACCAACAGACCTTGAAGATGTGGCAATCAGTTGTGGTTCTCCAGAAGAAACCAACCTACCAACCTACCTACCTATCTACCACCAACCAATCTACCTACCAATCTATCAATCAGCCGATTATGAGAAGCCATCCCCTCCTCCAGAAGGATGAAATATTTTAAGGAATATGTAAAAAAGGTAGGATAAAATATTTCCACTAAAAGAGAAATGAAAAAAAAAATCTTGAGACAGAAACTCAGACCTCCAAGGTCCCTTCCAACACTATTACTTGATTTCCTACTCGTGGATGCTCCTACACTGGAGGTTTTGAGGGGTCCTTGGTGCTCTCTGAGCTTGCTTGTTTTCTTGCAGATGTTTCATTACCCAACTAGCTAACCCCATCAGTTGGGGTTGGGGTAATGAAACGACTGCAAGAAAACAAGCAAGCTCACAGAACATCAAAGAACCCTCATGTCAACCCTGCTCTTCAAATATTCTCTTCTATGACTACTGGAGGTTTATAGGAAGCGATAGAACAACCATTTGTCTGAAATGGTATTAAGGGTTCTCTGCTGAATCAACAGGTTGGACTAGAAGACTGTCATAGTCCCTTCCAGCTCTGTTATTCTGTTACGACCAATTGATAGTGACAAAACTTTTTTGTCCCAGAGGCGTAAAGTGTAGTAAACAGAGCATCTTAACTCGAGTTCATTTTCCACCAAATTTGAGTTGAATTTCATTCATGTGAAGCAAAGCTAGTCAAACCACCGGCCTATCTTTTCTTGGCCATCTTTCTCTGAGGGGGGAAAAGTTGAGAAAAGCAATGAAACACTTTCAATGGATGGTTCCAGCTTTCCTTTGGCAGCTCTGAAGGCTTCTTTTTTGGGATGAAGGCACCAAGGTATATAGAGCAGAGCAGAGTGGCTGATTTTAGGAACCACCTTGAAGTTTTTGGGGACACCTGGATAGAGAGGTGAATTGGAGGACAAGGGAATCTCGTGGAAAAAAAGCTGTTTTAATGGTGGTTATTGAGTTCACTGCAACAAGGACACCACACTAATGGTGGGATTCAAATAATTTAACAACCAGTTCTCTGCCCTAATGATTTCTTCCAACAACCAATTCGCCAAACTGCTCAGAAAGTTAACAACCGGTTCACCCAAACTAGCATGAACTGGCTGAATCCAACCACTGCACCACACTATAAAAAACAATGTTGAGAGTCTAGAAAGGGTGCAGAGAAGAGCAACCAAGATTATTAGGGGGCTGGAGGCAAAAACCTATGATGAATGGTTACAGGAACTGGGCCTGGCTAGTCTAGGGATTAAGAAAATGTACCTATTATTTATGTATACTGAGAGTATTTACACCAAGACAAACTCCTTGTGTTTCCAGTCACACTTGGCCAATGTTCTATGTGGAAAAAAACCCCAATGTTTTCAATCAATCAGAATAGAGCTGGAAGTGACCTTGAAGGTCCTCTAGTCCAACCCCTGCTCAAGCAGGAGATCTTATACCGTATCGAAACAATCTTTTTTCCCTTCTATTTCACGGTCATTTGGTGCAATATGGCTGGTGCGATGAAAATAAGAGCACTTATTTGAATGGTATGATTGGGTAACAAACAGAAACAAGAAATAAAATAAGAAATTTAACTGCAAGAGACTTCAAGAAAGTAAAATGTAAATATGTAAAATATATAAGAATATATTTAAGAACAATAATTATAGTTAAAGCTATTAATCAAGATTAGATAAACGTAAATATAATGTATATTTGTAAATTATATTTATATAATGTATATATTTATGATAAGAACCAGTATAGATGTCAGGAATGCTGTTGAAACCATGATGTATTATGTTGTAATAACGGAAACCTAATAAAAACATATCTTTTTTTTAAAAAAAGAGCATTTATTCCAGGCACAGGAAAGCAACCCAGTTTTTGCCTTTTTCTTCTTGACGTATCTGTTTTCCTAGAAGATGTGGCTTTTTAGGTGCCTAGAAGGATGCCTCCTCCTCCACCTGCTACTACAACATTACAAATCCCCCATTTCGTTACATGCTGTTATTCACCCCTGCGCCTTAAAACACGGAACATATGTTTTTCTCTGTCCCTCTTCCTCCTCCCGAGCATCCTCACTCTTCCACCAGAGTAGCAGAAGGGTGACAAGAAGAACACTTCTCCAGCCGAATAATATTAGTTCCAGATGCCTCTAAGGCACGTTGGTTTGTTCATCACCCCATTAAACAAAAAACAAAAAAAACCAACAACTGCGTATCGCAGACTTCTAAAGGCAGAGACCATTCCTGCCATGATCTAATATTCTGTCTTGCACGGGAGGCTCCCACGTGCAACTCGTTCTGCAATTTTTTGGGGGTGGGGGGTGGATGGGAGGGAATTGCCTGACACACTTCTCTCATCTGCACCCTGTTAGTAGGGAACACTTTATAAAGGAGCAGATCCAGAGGTGGTATTCAGCAGGTTCTGACCGGTTCTTTAGAACTGGTAGCAAAAAGCTTGAGTAGTTCAGAGAACTGGCAAATACCACCTCTGACTGGCCCTGCCTCCATCTATTCTCCACCTCTCATTGAGTCCCAAGCTGATCGGCTGGGTCTCCTTTGGTTGCCCTGCACAGGAGAACGGAGCTGAAAAGCAGGTGAGCGGGGTGCGGATTTTGCAGTATCCTTCCCCTGTCACGCCCACCAAGCCATGGGACGTAGGGAGCCTTCACAGGTAAGGTGTTCCATAAATGGATGCCAGCATCTACTCACCTGTATACAGGTCGGTGTCTGTGTATTCATCCACCTTTTTGTGATGCAGGATGTAATCAGAGACTTTGGTTCCAATGGCTGGTTGGACATCATACCACTCCAAGGAGACCACGGTGCTCGAGGGCTCCACGTTGGGAGAAAGACGCAACCTAGGAAGAATAAGGAATTTTTTAAAAAAGGAGGGTCGGATTGAAAATGGACTTTTCCGTGGTGCTGGAAATAGACAAGAGATTGGTGGGAAAGTTTGTGGTGAGGCACCACACAGTGTACCTTCATTCTCAGAAAGATTGGTCTGATATTGAACACAATTTCTCCTTTGTATCATTACAACCAGGGCAGAGAAAGGTTTGATTCGACACATCCCCACAAAACAGGCATCTCTACAAGCCATCTTGCTATAAGAAATGCAGTTACGTTTGCTTCCCACCCCCTTGTGGGTTTGCTCCTTCTTGGTGCTAGAAGAGAGTGGGGTTTGCTCTCTGTTTCTCTAGAGCTCCTCCTAGCACTGATGATGCTACCTAGCTTGGTAATAAAATGTCTTTGAGAAAACAACCAAGCTCAGAGACTACCAAGACCCCAGAGTCATTGTCCTCTTCCTCCTCCTCCTCTTCTTCCTCCTCTTCTTCTGCCTCCTCCTCCTCCTCCTCCTCCTCCTCCTCCTCCTCCTCCTAGCAAACACCACTCCCTTCCAGCACTGATGATGTTACTTAGTTGGGTTATGAAACGTCTGCAAAAAAACAACCCAGCTCAGAGAGCACCGAGGACCCCACCGTTCAACTCTGACCTACAATTCTTCTTCTTGATTGACATTAAAGACTGAGGCAAAAAAAAAGAAAAATAGGACAGGGGATATTTTGGCTGGATTAAAAAAAAAAATGCAGGCCCTGTTGGAAAAGAGATACTCACACAGGCTGGGGGAGTGCGCTGCAGCTGGGAAGGCCATTCTCATCAAAGGCGTTAAGATCACATCGGCACCAATCCTCAATCACATCTCCTTTCCCCGAACACCAATAAGAACTCATGAGGGCACCCTTGAAAGCCTAGGAAGGAAAAAAAAAAACAGACGAATGGTTTGGAGCAAGGACAAAAATCGGTTAGTTGTACAGGAAGAAAGACGTTGTGGGATGTCTATGGAGATTCTCGGCCATCCAAGGTCATGGTTGTCCCAAAGGTGCTTTCTTTTTCAAATGAGTAGCCTTTGTCTTTTCAATGCAGATGGACTGCTGAATCCTGATGAGTTCGTTCTCCTATTTTGTGTCATGGGTTTGTGAAGTTTCCCCAATGTACAGATTTCGGCACTGTGTTGCAAATAATCACGTTGCTCAGTTTGTCTCTGGGTGTTTTATCTTCTTTGAAAAAGAAAACTCAGAAGGTCCAGTTACCTCTTTAAAAAACACCTTTGGGACAACCATGATTTGGATGACGGAGAATCTCCATAGACTGACCAAAAATATAATGGAGACAAGAGTAGAAAAAGAATAAATTAAACTCATGAAGTATCTACTGATGTAGGCACTAGTACTCGATTTCATCCCAATCACTAGCAAATTTTAATTCTTTTTTTTTTTTAAATAAAGTTTTATTATACATTTTCTTCATTTTGTATTACAGCTTCAATTTTACAACTGTAATACACTGGTTGTATCAACATTATACATTACGCATTCTCTTATACCTCCTATGCTCAACCATTTATCTTTTCTTTATACAATACCATTCTTATTCCTATAGTTCTAACCAGAGTTTCTATATGTATACATATTTTAACTATCATTATACTCATATTATTTCTAATACTTTGATCGTCTTTCATTGTCATTTCCTAATCTTTGCATTGAATTTTAATTCTTGTTACCGAGCCTTCCTTGTGGAACAGGGTTGCTCCCTCTTTGTGAACATAAATGAAGCAATATTTAGAGGGATTTTCACAATGATTTCTTTTCTATCAAAGTACATTTGGACTTCCAAGAAACCAAAACTGTAGTGGTGTCAATTTTGAGGACATGAGAGGAGATCTGTGCTTTATGTAAGGAACCTGACCTCTGGCCATGGAAAGGAGATTAAAAAACAACTCAAAATTAAGAGTTCCAGCCAGTGGTTGGGATTCAAATGTTTTTACTACCGGTTCTGTGGGTGTTGCCTGGTGGGCGTGGTAGGGGAAGGATACTGTAAAATCCCCATTCCTTCCCCACCTGACTAACCTACTTTCCAGCTCCGTTCTCCTATGCAGGGCAACCAAAGGAGACTCAGCCAATCAGCTGGGACTCAATGGGAGGCGGAGAATAGATGGGGTGGGGCCAGTCAGAGGTGGCATTTGCCGGTTCTCCGAACTACTCAAAATTTCCGCTACCGGTTCTCCAGAACTGGTCCGAATCTGCTGAATGCCACCTCTGCCACCCTTACACTGTTTTGGTTGAGTAGGGGATTGACCTGATGAATTTTGGTCTGAAAGAAGAACCTTCTGCCAAAGCTAGAATACAAGGAATGACACAAACTCACATAAAGTGCACGATGATGAAATTCCAAACAATGTGTCCGGATCCTTTGGGAATCTGACCAGAAAGGGGTTGTGTAGGCTAATTGGATCATATTTAATGTCATTTTCTTTCTTACAGTAAACTGGCCTTGGCTTTAATCAGATCCTGAGGATACACAGGAACAATTACGTCTTGCCTCGACCTTTCAGAAATGAAGTTATTCCTGCAACCCATCCATCAGCCTTCGTCCTCTCTCCTCAGAGTGAATTCGTACCACAGGCCTTAATAGGGGTTACACAATCACACGCTGTTAAGCTTCCATTGCTCTTTCCTGCTGCCGTTGCATTTGTTGATACGTTATTGAGCAACAGTTGACATCAAACACATACAAGGGAGAAGGAGGGTGGCAGGAATGGGGTGTGTCTACTCTAGTGAGAAAAGAAAGGCCTGCTGGATGTGTGTATGTGTGTGTGTGTGTGTTTATGATATGATGGCAGTCTTCCAATATTAATAAGAAGAGGTCATCCTGTTTTTTAAGCACCCAAAGCAAGGCAAGAAGCAAGGGATGGAAACTAATCGAGCAGACCTAGAACTAAGAAGAAATTTCCTGATAGTGAGAACAATTAACCAGTGGAACCACTTGCCTCCAGAAGTTGTGGCCGCTCCATCACTGGAGGTTTTCAAGAAGAGAGTGGACAACCATTTCTCTAATATGCTTGAACAGGGGGTTGGACTAGCTAGTCTTTAGATCTTTGGCTCTGCTTTTAAGCATCGCCCAACCTCCTTTAGGACTGAAGGTTCTATCATTCAGTGCAAACTCCCGGCAAGCAAAATTTATGTGACAGACTGAGCTGGCCAATGGCAGATAGATAGATCACTGAATGATTCTGTGAGCAGCTCAATCTGCCTGCCTGCTTTGCCTGATTTTGGGTAAAAGTTGCTTTTTTTAATATAGAAAATTCAATATTTATATACATGGTGTGTTGTGGAGTTAATTTTAGGAGCTTCCTTGCAAGCAAATTTTATGTGACAGACGAAGCTAGCCGATGGCAGATAGATCGATATCTGAATGAATCTGTGATTCCGTAAGCAACTCAATCTGCCTGCCTGCTTTCCCTGATTTTGGGTAAAAGTTGCTCTTTTTTAAAAAATAAAAAAATTCAACATTTAGATAAATATTTATAATATTTACATGCCCAGCCAATTACATGACCACCAAGCCACACCCACAAATTAAGATACGCCCACATTACTGGTTAGTGGTCTCCGGGATTTAAAATTATGAGTTTGGTGGTCCCTGAGGTCCAAAAGGTTGGCGACCCCTGGACTAGAAGATCTCCAAGATGCTGTGCTGTGCTGTGCTGTGCCATGCTATTCTAGAGGTGGCATGATAGCAATGCTTCAATATTTGAGGGGCTGCCACAGAGAAGGAAGAGTCAACTTATTCTCCAAAGCACCTGATGGTAGGACAAGAAGCATCAGATGGAAATGAATCCAGGAGAGAAGCAACCTAGAACTAAAGAGAAATTTCCTGACAGTTAGAACAATTAATCAGTGGAACTACTTGCTACCAGAAGTTGTGAATGCTCCAACACTGGAAGTTTTTAAGAAGATGTTGGATAACCCTTTGTCTGAAGTGATGTCGGGTTTCCTGCCTAGGCAGGAGGTGGGACTAGAAGACCTCCAAGGTCCCTTCCAATTCTGTCACGCTGTTCTGTTCTTTTGGAAAGAATTGGATTGAGGGGGCGGTGTGTTAGCTGAACCAAAGGGAAAGGCTGAAAGAGTTGGGGGAACAGTGTTTGTTTTAGCTCAGACTTCTGAACAACTTGCCCGAGGCTGGGAGGGTAAGGCCAGCAGAGAAGGATCCCAAGGGAAGACATTTGAGACGCCTTAGTGCGAAAATCTTCAAAAGTTCAAGGCAGGGGAGGGGAGGGGAGGAAAAACTCCTCTGTCTTCATCAGGTTGTTGTTATTCTTAGAGCCTTTCCCATACTTATTTTTTTGGCTTGGGCTTTCCAAGCCAAGTATCCCATACACAGTAGAACCCTGTTTCTTTCATCAGAGGCAAAACTGATACAGTTAAGATCATAGGTGGGCCTCCTTATTTTAGACGAGAGAGACAGTTCGCGTAAACTGTTGTTTTGCCAACGTTTCTTTGGGGGGTCACTAAACCTCAGTTTGCCCATTCTCCTAAGTGGGCTTTGGAGTCCTAACCTTATCATCCCCACTGGCCTTTTAAAAGCTACTGGAGCAAAGGAAATGATGATGCCCACAGTGAGGGTAAGTCAATCGTACATCATGTCATGACTCCAAAGCTGCAGTTTAGTTATAGACACATTTCTCAGAGTTGTGCAGAAAAACCATCCGGTGTTTTTCCCTGTTTTTTAGGGATTCTTTCAAAGCAGACTAGAATTCCAGTGCAACGTCTGCGAGAAAACAAGCATGCTCAGAGAGCACTAAGGATCCCACAGTTGTCCTCCTCCTCCTCCTCCTCCTCCTCCTCCTCCTCCTCCTCCTCCAGTTTTGATCACCACACAAATATGTTGAGACTCTAGAAAGAGAGCAGAGCAGAGCAACCAGGTTGATTAGGGGACTGGAGACTAAAATATACAATAAACGGTTGCAGGAACTGGACTTGGCTAGTCTAGTGAAGAGAAGGACCAGGGAAGACAGGAGAGCAGTCTTCCAATATTTGAGGGACTGTCCTAGAGAGGAAGGGGTCAAGCTATTTTCCAAGGCACTATTGAAGGCCAAACAAGGAATAATGGATGGACACTGAACAAGGAGAAATTCCTCCGGGAAACAAGAATAAATGTTCTGACAGTGAGGACAATCCACCCATGGAACAGAAGTTGCCTTCAGAAGTTATGGGAGCTTCATCGCTGGAAGCTTTCAAGAAGAGACTGGACTGTCACCTGTCAGAAATGGTGCAGTGTCTCCTGCTTGGGTGGGGAGGAGGTTGACTAGATGACCTACAAGGTCCCATTCAACTCTGTTACTGTGTTCTCCTCCTCCTCTCCACAAGCACTCACTCCCTTCTAGCACTGATGATGTTACCTAGTTGGGTAATGAAAGGTCTGCAAGAAAACAACCAAGTTCAGGGAGCCCCAAGGGCCCCTCGTGAGTTTCAGGACAGCATTGGTGTTATTTGCAAACTCCTAAAGGGACAAGATGTTGTGAGAACATTGATGACAAATCGGGAATATGGATCCGGAGAAGCTGATGTAAGAAGCGTGAGGCAAGCTTCATATAAACATCATAAATCACAAATGTGTAATTTAAAACCAAAAATAGTGGAGGAGGAGGGGTTCCAGGGATTTCATAGACGCAAGAGAAACGGCTTTCTGAAGTACCACAGAGGGCTAAGATTATTTTCTCCTCGCGAAGTGAATACTTGTGAGTTTTTGTAGGTATTAATGCTGACTTCACAGCAAAGCGGAGATGTTGTTTGTCTAGAGTTGCGGGCTCAAAGGAGGCTTTGCCCCTTTTCTAAGGTTCACACACCCTCCTTTCATCCAGCTGTGGGGGTCCTGAAGTTCGACTTCTGGGTGTTTCAACGTTGTCCCAGAAGAGCTCACAGGGAGAGAAGGCAGCCAAGCTGGACAGTTTATGCTTGAGTGAGTGTTATGGATACAAAGCAGGGGAAGACAAGGCAGAACTGGGAAGCCCAGAGAAACATTTACGTCCTGTTGACATCGCTCTTCTTGGACAGGTTATTTAGAGCTCTCCAAGTATAGCAGAGTGGGGAAGATGTTTCTATAATCAGTTTAATCCTCTTTCTCCTTCTCCTCCTTTCTCTTTCTCTTCTTCTTCCTTCTCTTTTCTCCTTTTCCTCCTCCTTCTCAATCACCACTTTTCCCCCTCTTCTTCTTCCTCTTTCTTGTCCTTCTCTTCTTCTTTTCTCCTCCTCCTCTTCTCCTCCTCCTTCTCAATCACCACTTTTCCTCCTCTTCCTCATCCCTCTTCTTCTTCCTCTTTCTTGTCCTTCTCTTCTTCTTTTCTCCTCCTCCTCTTCCTCCTCTTTTCTTCCTCTTCCTCCTCCTCAACCACTTCCTCCTTCTGCTCTTCTTTTTCTTTTTCTTCCTCTTTTCTTCTCCTCCTCTTCTTCCTCCTCCTCCTCCTCCTCCTCAACTACCACTAATACTACTATTTCTACTTCTTCTTCCTCCTCCTCCCCAACCACTTCCTCCTCCTCTTCCTTCTTCCTCTTTTCTCCTCCTCTTCTTTTTCCCCCTCCTTCTCTTCCTCAACCACCATCACCACTACTAATACTATTTCTTCTTTCTTCTCAACCACTTCCTCTTCCTCCTCCATTATTATTATTTCTTCTTCTTCTTCTTCTTCTTCTTCTTCTTCTTCTTCTTCTTCTTCTTCTTCTTCTTCTTCTTCTTCTTCTTCTTCTTCTTCTTCTTCCTCTTTTCTTCTCCTCCTCTTCTTCCTCCTCCTCCTTCTCCTCAACTACCACTAATACTACTATTTCTACTTCTTCTTCCTCCTCCTCTTCCTTCTTCCTCTTTTCTCCTCCTCTTCTTCTTCCCCCTCCTTCTCTTCTTCAACCACCACCACTACTAATACTATTTCTTCTTTCTTCTCAACCACTTCCTCCTCCATTATTTCTTCTTCTTCTTCTTCTTCTTCTTCTTCTTCTTCTTCTTCTTCTTCTTCTTCTTCTTCTTCTTCTTCTTCTTCTTCTTCTTCTTCTTCTTCTTCTCCTCCTCCTCCTCCTCCTCCTCCTCCTCCTCTTCCTCCTCCTCCACTTTCCATGTAGAGGCCTAGAATGCTTGTTATGAATTATCCCTGACTTCCTCTATCATCATAGGGTTTCTTCTCACCCAGCGGATGAAAGGTTGCTATTAAAGGGCAGATGTGAGAGAACTACTACAGTCAAGGAGAACTTTCTTTTAAAGCAGGGGGAGAAAACACAAAACGGGAGAAAGCAGGGGAGGAAGCCAAACTTTCCAAACAAAACACGTTCATAGGAGGCCAAACATGTGGCCTCTTTCACTGAGCTAAGAGCGAGGCTTTCATTGCAAGGAGAGGGGAGATGAATTGAGGTGGAAACTTGCTTATTAAAACACCATGAGGGCAGCTCCAGTGCCATTTTTGTACCCCTAAAAATAGGTCCTGTGAACTGACTCAGCGGCAAACATCTAGTTAGTTACGTGTTTCCATTTTACTTCACACCCGCAAACAAATGAGTTATAAACTAAACACCCCACTTGTTTGCTTGAAGAGTAATTGACTTTCTTACAGAAAGAAAACAAATAAATCAGTCAAGGATGAGCTTCGCTCAGAAGAGGAAGGAAGTCACATAAGCCCAGGGCATCATCAAGATACTTTCAAGACGAATGTGGGCACCTTGATATAGTTTCTTGACCTATAGAATTGTCTCTATCTCTGTCTCCATCCATCCACCCACCCATCTCTCTCCCTCTCTCGTGCATCCCTCCCTCCATCCTTCCATTCATGTCTCCTTCTACCACTATAATCCATCCATCCACCTCTCTCTCTCTCTCATGGCTTCCCCCTCCCTCCTTCTTTCCTTCCTTCCTTCCATCTAACTAATTCTATCCTCTCTTATCCACCTATCATCTATCTATCGAACTCATTGTTATCTCTATCATCCATCCATCCACCTCTCTCTCATGCATCCCTCCTTCTTTCCATCTACCTCTATCATCTATCTTATCTACCTGTGATCTATCTATCCAACTCTCTCTCTCTCCCTCTCTCGTGCATCCCTCCCTCCATCCTTCCATTCATGTCTCCTACCACTATAATCCATCCATCCACCTCTCTCTCTCTCTCATGGCTTCCCCCTCCCTCCTTCTTTCCTTCCTTCCTTCCATCTAACTAACTCTATCCTCTCTTATCTACCTCTCATCTATCTATCCAACTCATCGTTATCTCTATCATCCATCCATCCACCTCTCTCTCATGCATCCCTCCTTCCTTCCATCTCCCTCTATCATCTATCTTATCTACCTGTGATCTATCTATCCAACTCTCTCTCTCTCCCTCTCTCGTGCATCCCTCCCTCCATCCTTCCATTCATGTCTCCTTCTACCACTATAATCCATCCATCCACCTCTCTCTCTCTCTCATGGCTTCCCCCTCCCTCCCTCCCTCCTTCTTTCCTTCCTTCCTTCCATCTAACTAACTCTATCCTCTCTTATCTACCTCTCATCTATCTATCCAACTCATCGTTATCTCTATCATCCATCCATCCACCTCTCTCTCATGCATCCCTCCTTCCTTCCATCTCCCTCTATCATCTATCTTATCTACCTGTGATCTATCTATCCAACTCTCTCTCCCTCTCTCTCTGGTGCATCCCTCCCTCCCTCCTTCCATTCACATATTTATCATCCATCCATCCATCCATCCATCCATCCATCCATGGTCTATTACGGTTGTCTGCTCAGCTTCTGTTCCTCCCTTCTCACCTCCCGGGTCTTGTTGTCCTGGATGAGCATATATAACGGGGTGATGTGGTTGATCTCCAGAAGGACCGGAGTGGGACTCAACTGCTCCTTGCCTGCCCAGTGGCAGAGATGGCAAGTTGAAGGACAGCGGCCCTTCTCTTCACAGTGGATCTCCACTCCAGAAACCATCTGATCATCGGACAGCATCTGGGCCGTCAGCAGGCCAGAGAGGTAAGTGATGAAAGGCATGGATTTGAGCTCTTTCTTGTTTCCAAGTTCGGTAGTTTCTGTTTGGGAAACAAAACAGGCAGGGAAGGAGAGAGAATAGAAGAAAGAAAGGGTCATTTCTGGCTGCATGGAAGTTTGATGCCTTAAATCAATGTACCACTTCATAAGATGGACTAAAATACCTCCAACTCTGTTATTCTATAGATAAAATATTCCTTTGCAGTTTGACATATGGATGCTGCAGAAATTGTTCCCTTGTTCTGGGCAGGAAGTTGACCCAGATAAACTGCAAGATCCTTCCTAGGTCCCAAACACGCAACCTTTACTCTGTTTCATATCATCTTTCCTAAGGCCCACCTTTCACTGCCTTTTGGTTTTGTATGTTCTGGACAGTTGGGCCTATCTGGAACCCCAAAAGTAGACCTCTCTTTTATTTAGTAAACAGTGGGGTGCCACAAGGTTCTGTCTTAGGCCCAGTACTCTTCTATATCTTCATTAACCACTTAGATGAAGGAATAGAAGGGAAACTTACCAAATTTGCAGATGATACTAAATTGGCAGGAATAGCCAACACCCAAGAAGATAGGCTCAAGATCCAGATGGATCTTGACAGACTAGAACACTGGGCCATATCTAACAAAATGAAATCCAATGTAGAAGAAAAGTAAAGTCCTACACTTAGGCAAGAAAAACCAAAAGGATACATATAGACTGGGTGAAACCAGGCTCAACAGCAGGAACTGTGAGAGGGATCTTGGAGTCTTAGTGGACAACCAGCTAAATAGGAGCCAGCAGTGTGTGGTGGCAGTCAAAAAAACCAATGCAATCCTAAGTTGTATTAACAGAGGGATCCAATCAAGATCAAGGGAGGTATTAATACCACTCTATAAAGCCTTAGTAAGGCCACACCTGGAGTCCTGCATCCAGTTTTAGTCACTGCACTATAAAAAAGAGGTTGAGACTCTGGAAAGGGGGCAGAGAAGAGCAATCAGGATGATGAGGGACCTGGAGGCTCAAACAGACCATGAATGGATGCAGGAACTGGGCCTGGCTAGTCTAGGGAAGAGAAGGACCAGGGGAGACAGGAGGACAGCCTTCCAATATTTGAGGGGCTGCCACAGGGAGGAGGAAGGGGTCAAGCTATTTTCCAAAGCACCTGTAGGCAGACCAGGAATAATAGATGGAAACTAAACCAGGAGAGATTCAACCTGGAAATAAGGAGAAACTTTCTGACAGTGAGAACAATCAACCCATGGAACTGAAGTTGCCCTCAGAAGTTGTGGGAGCGCCATCACTTGAGACTTGCAAGAAGAAGCTGGACTGCCATTGGTCAGAAATGGGGTCGAGTCTCCCACTTGGGCGGCGGTGGGGGGTGGGTTGGACTAGATGACCCACAAGATCCCTTCCAATTCTGATTATCTGTTATCTGTTATTTCTAAGGCATGTCTTTGTGGGCTTGTACGTGATCCTAGATAAGTTTAACTAAACCACCTTCCATGTATTTAAAAAAACAATCTGGCGGCGCAGAATGATGGGTAGAGACCAAGAGAAGGTTTGTGATTAACCTTGGTGGCCAAGGCTGAGAATCCAAAGAGAAGCAGCACAAAAGAGGACCTCTCACACCACGGAGGAGGCGGAGCAGAAAATGGGGGTGTGGCAGGTGAGTAGAATGCATCTCAGGGGCTGCCCCAAAGAAGAGGGAGTCAAGCTATTCTCCAAAGCACCTGAGGGCAGGACAAGAAGCAACGGGTGGAAACTCACCAAGGAGAGAAGCAACCTAGAAATTTCCTGACAGTGAGAACAATTAATCAATGGGATAGTTTGTCTTCAGCCTTTAGCAGTTGGGCTAAATGATTATTCAGTAGGCAGATGTGGATAATAACACCCATCCCACCCCTCCAAAGGGTGAAAGGACTTCGGTACAGATATGGCAAATGAATATATATATATATTAAATAAAAACCTAGCCCCGAAACATCTGGAAGTAAATTGTCTCCTTCTTTTCAGCCCGGAAGAAAATAAACCATTTTGTAAGGGCTTGAAGATGGTTTCAGTGGAGCTACGCTGCCCTCCAATGGATTTTCAAAGCAACAACGCCAGAAACAAAAGCACGGGAAAGAAAATAAAGGAATTGAAGGTTTGCAAAGTTCTAGAAAGCTTCCCCCCCCCTTCAGATTAACAGAGATGGAAGGGGCCTTGTAGGTCATCTAGTCCAACCCCCTGCCCAAGCTGGAAAAGCTTACACCACTTCTGGCAAATGGCAGTTCTATCTCTTCTTGAAAGCCTCCAGTGATGGGATTCAACCTGGAAATAAGGAGAAATTTTTCAGACAATCGACCAATGGAACATTGGAATTGCCTTCAGAAGTCGTGGGAACTTCATCCCTGGAAGCTTTCAAGAAGAGACTGGACTGCCATCTGTCAGAAATGGTGTAGGGTCTCCTAATTGGGCAGGGGGTTGGACTAGATGACCTACAAGGTCCCTTCCAAGTCTGTTTATGTTAATGAAGCTTATCACTTCTTCCTTGCAGGATATATCCCTTCGTCCATGTACAACCCAAAGGCCAGATTATATTTTTGGCTCTGCCCTCTGGAGGAATAGGAATCATCAGGTATTGTGAATACCTGTGTTGTTGATGAATTAGAATTATTAGAATTCTTCATTGGCCAAGTGTGATTGGACACAGAAGGAATTTGCCTCTGGTTTCAGAAGCTCTCAGTGTACATACAAACAACACATGATAAATCAGGATTATAATCATACAATGCATTCATCTTTAATCAGTGATAGTCACAGGTTACTAAATGAGCAACCAACATAAATCATACTAGGTTACTAAATAAAACAATACAAATTGTAAAATACAAGCAATGAAATTCTTGAAATTCTAGACCTAGAAAACCTTGAATTATGCTGTCTTAGGTCTGATCTAAGGATGGTATATAAAATCATGCATTGCAATGTCTTACCTGTCAATGAATACTTCAGCTTCAACCATAACAACACAAAAGCACACAATAGGTACAAACTCAAGGTAAACCGCACCAAACTTGACTGCAGGAAATACGACTTCAGCATCAGAGTGGTCAATGTCTGGAATACTCTACCTGACTCTGTGGTTTCTTCCCCAAACCCCCAAAACTTTAACCTTAGACTGTCTACTATTGACCTCACCCCTTTCCTAAGAGGTCTGTAGGGGGTGTGCATAAGCGCACCAACGTGCCTACCGTCCCTGTCCTATTGTTTCTTTTTTATTTTTCTTATATGTATCCATTTCATGTATTCATAACTATGTATAGACTTATACCTATTATCTTGTGAGCGATTGACAAATCAAATAAATAACTAAATAAAGTTATAGTCATAAGAAGGTGAGGAAGAGGTAATAGAAAAGATGAGAAGGATAATAATACTTGGTAGCCCTTCTTGGTAGTTAGACAGTGTGGGGGGAATTAGTTTTTTAGCAGAGTGATGGAGGAAAACTGTCCTTGTGTCTAGTTGTTTTGGCATGCATGACAGTCTTGAGGGAAGAAGTTTATGTCCAGGATTTGAGAGGTCTGTAGATATTTTCACAGCCCTCTTTCTGGACTTTCAAGTGTATTTACCTGACTTGGTTAAGACCACACTTGGATCACTGTGTCCAATTTTGATCACCACAATACAAAAAAGATGTTGAGACTCTGGAAAGAGTGCAGAGAAGAGCAACAAAGAGGATTTGGGGACTGGAGGCTAAAACATTTTAAGAATGGTTGCTGGAACTGGGTATGTCTAGTTTTAATGAAAAGAAGGGCTGGGGTGACATGATAGCAGTCTTCCTATATTTGAGGGGCTGCCACAAAGAAGGGGGAGTCAAGCTATTCTCCAAAGCACCTGAAAGCAGGACAAGAAACCATGGGTGGAAACTAATCCAGGAGAGAAGCAACTTAGAACTAAGGAGAAATTTCCTGACAATTACAACAATTAATTATTGTGAACAACTTACCTCCAGAAGTTGGGAATGCTCCAACACTGGAAGTTTTTAAAAAGATGTTGGATAACCATTTGTCTGAAGTGCTGTAGGGTTTCCTGCCTAAGCAGGGGGTTGGACTAGAAGACCTCCAAGGTCCCTTCCAACTCTGTTATTCTGGGATAACACACTATATAACAGGGCATAAGGACTATGCAATGTTGCAAGCAAGACACTGATGTGCTTAATTTGATGGCAAAGACTTCTACAGTAAAACGATATTTGCTGCTTTTAGTTCAGCCGTGTCATTTTAATTTTCACTTTCAACTTTTACAAAGTGTCCATGCATTGCTTTATTTATTCCAAACATGTCTACATGGCCTCCTTTCCAAACGACGTCTCTAAGCCGTTTCAAATAATATTCAAAGAGGGGCAACACACAAGGATAGGTTAAAGTGATGGGAAAAGGCATGCATTAAAACATTGTATCAGATCAGACATCATTAAGCGATAGATAAACTGCAGTGGGAAATAGCTGTAGCCATAAAATGTAGCCATAAAAAGGTAATTTATTAAGTAACATTAACATTCAAAGTAACACTAAGTAACAGGCTTGGAGAAATAAAATATGCACCCTCCAATTTATGCTTTCAGCTTTTCAGCATGGAGAAAACAATTGCAACTAAATTCTTGTTTTCTTTTATTATCAAATCAGTGTCAGCTCTTGGCAGCCACATAGATAGATTTCTCCAGGAAAACTTGTGCTCAACCTGGAACTTCAAGTCTTCTAAAAATGTGCCTCTCACCATGGTAACTGAGACCACCCACATGGTGGTTGTCTCCTCCTCCTCCCCCTCCTCCTAATCCCTACTGTCTTCTAGTGCTGATGATGTTCTCTAGTTGGGTAATGAAATGTCTGCAAGAAAAGAGAGAGCACCAAGGACCCCACAGTCCTCCTCCTTCCTCTTCCCCCCCCACTCCTCCTCCTCCTCCTCTTCTCCTCTCCTCTCCTCTCCTCTCCTCTCCTCTCCTCTCCTCTCCTCTATTGTACCCTATGACTATCATTAAGTGTTGTACCTGATGATTTTTGACTCTTGACGAATATATCTTTTCTTTTATGTATACTGAGATCATTTGCACCAAGACAAATTCCTTGTGTGTCCAATCACACTTGGCCAATAAAGAATTCTTTTTTAAAAAAATTCTAAATTCTATCTGTTATCCCACAAGGAATACAGAAGGACCAAATTCCAAGTTGTGTCTGGACTCCCCAAAAAGTGTGTTTCTGCTTAGAATAGAATTCTTTATTGGCCAAGTGTGATTGGACACATAAGGAATTTGTCTTTGGTACAAATGCTCTCAATGTACATAAAAGAAAAAATACATTCATCAAGGATCATCAGGTACAACACTTAATGATAGTCATAGGGTACAACAAGAAATCAAATCCTGAGTTCTAGTCCTTCCTTAGGCATGAAAGCCAGCTGGGTGATATTGAGCTAATCACCAGGAGACTATAGAATAGAATAGAATAGAATAGAATAGAACAGAACAGAATAGAATCTAGGAATAGAATAGAATAGAATAAGAATATAGGAATAGAATCTGGGAATAGAATAGAATCTAGGAATGGAATAGAATCTAATAACAATAGAATGTAGGAATAGAATAGAATATAGGAATAGAATAGAATCTAATAAGAATATAGGAATAGAATCTGGGAATAGAATCTAGGAATGGAATAGAATCTAATAACAATAGAATGTAGGAATAGAATAGAATGCAGGAATAGAATAGAATCTAATAAGAATATAGGAATAGAATCTGGGAATAGAATAGAATCTAGGAATGGAATAGAATCTTATAACAATAGAATGTAGGAATAGAATAGAATGTAGGAATAGAATAGAATCTAATAAGAATAGAATATTAGAATAGAATAGAATCTAATAAGAATAGAACAGAACAGAATAGAAATAGTGGAGTGAGAATAGAATAGAACAGAACAGAACAGAACAGAATTCTTTATTGGCCAAGTGTGATTGCACACCCAAGGAATTTGTCTTGGTGCAAATGCTCTCAGTGTCCATAAAAGAAGAGAGACATTCATCAAGAAGCATAAGGTGCAACACTTAATTTGTTCCTTTATTTAGACGAATTTAAATCCGTGCATGCAACGCCCGAAAGATCGAAATCCATTTCGCGTAAACAAACAAAAAAAGGAAAAGCGAAACCACTCCCCTCCCTCCCTCCTTCCTTCTCGCCTCCGGCCATCCAGGAGGGTCTCAGTCCTGGGCGGCGTTTCCCCAAGGTGAAAAAAAAAAAAAAGCACCACGACTCCCATCATGCCTGGCGAGAGGCGACGTTGCCGGGGTGGGAGGGAACAGATGAGGGGGGGGAGGAGGTGAGGAGGGGGGGGAGTGTATCAGCCTCCCTTTCTGCGCAGGCGTGGAGCACGGAAGAGAAAGGGGGGGTGGGGAAAATACAAAAACCACGACAAAAGGTTGGTGCGGCTACGAGAGAGAGGAAAAACGGGCAGGTAGGGAGGGGCTCTGCTTTGCCGGAGGGGGGAGGAAATGGGGCAGCGGGAAGGAAGTGGGTGATCTCATGCAATCCCCCCCCTCCAAAAGAAACCTCGGAGTGCGTCCTGATCCCCCGCGATCGCCTCCCTGGGGGGAAGGGGCTATTTCCCACCCACCCCACTCAAAATCAGTCCATGGCTGCTCCAAAAATTCCTTTGCAAAGGACTACAGTGGTTGGAAAGGTTTCCGCCCCCCCCCGTGTCTCCCTCCCTTTCTCTCTCTCCTCTCTCCTCCTTTTCTCTCTCCCTCCCTCCCTTTCCCCCTTCCTCTCTCTCCTCCCTTTCTCTCTCCATCTTTCTCCCTCCCTCCCTCCCTCCCTCTCTCTCTCCCCCCCCCTGCAAAACTTGGGATGGTGGGCTGGATAGATGGGCTTCTCAACCCACCCATCCCCGCCACTCCAGGAATCGGATCTTGCAAAGCCCCCACTGGCAAAGCGATCCCTTCCTTGACTCCAGCCCCGATCACTTGCAAACATCGGGCGGATGGCCCAATGCGCCCCCCACCCCGATAACGAACCCAAAATGCATCTGTCTTCCTCGCCTCCACCCGCCCCACCCCCCCACAGCAAAATATTTCAAAGGCAACCCCATCCTCCGGAGCCCACACGGCTCCCAACCACCGCCCATCCCTTTGATAATGCAAAGTCATACACCCTTCCTCCCCCTTTTCCAAGGGGCTGGGGGATAGAATCCTGGATTAATGCCATCATGCGTTTATTCGGTGCCATAGAATAACAGAGTTGGAAGGGACCTTGGAGGTCATCTAATCCAACCCCCTGCTGGAGCAGGATAGTCTATTCCAAATCATTAGCCTCTACCTAGGATCCAACTCACAGCCTCCTGATCGGCAAGAACTCCACCTTTCGGCCACTGCACTGTTTTTGAACACCATGGTCTTTTATCTGGGCCCCCGGAAACCTTTCCTCATCCTGCTAGATTGGATGGATCTTTTTTAATCCATGCAGATCTTTGGGTGGTGGGTCCCACCAGCATCCAGGATGGGTTTTCCCAGGGTTGAAGGTCTCTGCAGGCCTCCTCGGAAGCAAGTTGGAATCTCAGACCTCAGAAATCACTCTTATCTCCCCCCCAAAATAGTGGCACATTATTTAGAGGGGGGAAAAAACACTCAAGTTTGAATAATGTCTGCCAAGACTCTCTTCAATAAAGGAGAATGTTTGTAGCTGAGGGTCGAAATGAAGGGGGGGTGTCTTGTTGCTCTCTGGGCTCAGTGGTTTTCTTGCAGGCGTTTCATGACCCAACTAGGTAACATCATCAGTGCCAGAGAAGAGAGTGGGTTGTGTGGAATGGAAGAGGAGGAGGAAGACTGGTGTCTCCTTTGTGCTTTCCAAGTTGGGCTGTTTTCTTGCAGACATTTCATGACTCAACTAGGTAACCATCATCAATGTTTGAAGAGAATGCAGTTTGTTCTCTCTTCCTTTGTGGCACTGATGAGGTTACCTAGTTGGGCAGTGAAACGTCTGCAAGAAAAACAAACCAGCTCAGAGAGCAGCAAGCATTCCTCAAAGCTCTTTTCCAATTCAAGTTGACCATCCATCATCCTGGCTTTTGTCCTTGTGGACTTAACCATCTTGCCCATTGAGGGACAGGCCTCCAAACTTCAGTGGGGCACATGGGTTGAAGCATTGCTACGCACAGCCTTCTCAACCCACGCTGATTTCAAGTAACTTGCAAAGCCGGGTCTTCCGTCGATAAAATGTTTAATTCCTTCCCGATAATCTTTCCAGGATTTGAGGGTGTGATGTTTGGCTGCAGTGTGCGGGCACATAGGGGAGAAAAATGACTTGCACGACTGTTGGTTCACGCCAAACCATTTACATTTGGGGCACACACACATCCTGTGTAATGGAGGACAGATAGGCCCCCGTGGTGCCTTGGATGAAGGAAAACAAGTGGGGTGGATGGAGGAATAAAGGAAAGAAAGATTCCTTCATCTCAACCCTCAACTTTTTTAATCTCAACTTTGCTCCATTTTTGAACTTTTCTTCCGGGAAGTGCGTGTTTTCAGACCTTAACTTCCTCCAGACTGCACATTTCTTGCAAGATTGTGAGTTTTGCATGTGAGAAAAATCTAGCTGTCCTTTGTTTTTTCTTCTTCTCCTTGGCGGTCATTCCGAGTTTTAAGCAGGTGCTAAAATATCTGTCTATGTTTGCAGATTGGGGCTTCGAATATGATGAGAAGAGGAAGCCAGGCAGGTTTTCCTCCCGGGAGGGATGTTCAAGAAATCCCCAAAACTTTGCTTGATGTGCTTAAATCTGCACATTCATTGCTTTAGCAGGTGTGTGATGCACCACTCGTCTTTTGGATGTCCTTGAGATGTTTTTCGTAGTGGTCTTGTACTCAGCAGGCCTGGGATCCATCTGTTAAATTCACCACTAACTGCCAGAAAGAAGCGAACATAATTCCCTAACACACACACACACATACACACACACGACCTCACACTCATACATATACACAAGGTGACCTCAAACCTTCCAGCCTTCCAAAAGGGCTTTAAAATTTGGAAGTCCCATCAGGCTTGGCGATCCAAAGCAGCGTGCAGCCCCTTGAGAGTTATGTCCAGTTAACAGAATACTAACCCTATTGGAAGGGACCTTAGAGGTCTTCTAGCCCAACCTCCCTGCTCAAATGGGACCTTATTTTATTTCAGACAAGGGCTGTCCAAGCTCTTAAAAACCTCCAGTGATGGAGCACCCACAACTTTTGAAGACAAGCTGTTCCACTGGTTGATTGTTCTCACTCTTAGGAAATCTCTCCTTGTTTCCCGGTTGCTTCTCTCCTTGATTAATTTCCATCCATTGCTTCTTGTCCTGCCTTCAGGTGCTTTTTGCAGAATAGCTTGCCCCCACTCTTCTTTGGGGCAGCCCTTGAGATATTGGAAGATTTCTATCATCCTCCAAGTTTCTAATGGTTTTTAAGGATAGAAGATTCCGATTTTACTTGTGTTTTAACTCTGTTCATAATCCGGAGTTTCCTACAAGTGAGATGAGAGGCTAGATAAATCTATCTAATAAATAAGATCTGGCTGTTTTTCTTTTGAGGGGTCCTTGGTGCTTTCTGAGCTTGGTTGTCTTCTTGCAGATGTTTCATGACCCAACTAGGGAACATCATCAGTGTGTTGATTATCCTTGATCATTAAACACTGGTGACATCCCCTAGTTGGGTCGTGAAACATCTGCAAGGAAACTACCAAGCTCAGAGATCACCAAGGATTCCTCATTTGAAATGTGAACTACACGTATTTTATCTCTCTCTCTCTCTCTCTTTCTTTCTTTTCCCCCCCAAAACAGCTCAGAAAGATCTGAGGAAATCAATGCAACCTATCTCAACTTGGCTCCACCACCATGGCTGCTGCCCCTCAATTCAACTCGGATGCCCTTCGCGAAGTTTTGGAGTGTCCCATCTGTATGGAGTGCTTCAATGAAGAACACCTGCGGCCCAAACTGCTCCACTGCGGCCACACCATCTGCAAACAGTGTTCAGAGAAGCTCCTGGCCAGCAACATCAATGGGATCCGTTGTCCCTTCTGTAGCAAAGTCACCAGGATCACCAGCCTGGCTCAGCTGACTGACAATCTCACCGTCTTGAAGATCATCGACACGGCCGGGCTGAGCGAGACCATCGGCATTCTCATGTGCAAAGCCTGTGGACGGAGGCTGCCCAAGCACTTCTGCAGGAGCTGCAGCCTGGTGCTGTGTGAGCCTTGCAAAGAGTTGGAACATCTCCAGCAACATCACAACGTGGTGGCCATCAAAGAAGCCGCCGACGAGAAGAGGAGGGACTTTGGGGCCAGGCTGGGTCGCCTCCGAGAGCTGATGGGGGACCTTCAGAAGAGGAAAGTGTCTCTGGAAGGGGTTTCGAAGGACCTCCAAGGCAGGTACAAAGCTGTCCTCCAAGAGTACAGCAAAGAAGAGCGCAAGGTCCAAGAAGAGTTGGCCAGGTCGCGGAAGTTCTTCACTGGCTCCCTCTCCGAGGTGGAAAAGGTGAACAGCCAGATCATGGAGGAACAAGCTTACCTCCTCAACATTGCTGAGGTCCAGATTGTCTCACGCTGCGATTACTTCCTCGCCAAAATCAAACAGGGAGACATCGCCCTTCTGGAGGAGGAAGGAGAAGAGGAGGAACCGGAGTTGATGAACAGCCTTCCCAAAGAGCTGACCTTGCAAGAGGTAGAACTCCTCAAGGTTGGTCATATCGGACCCCTCCAGATAGGACAAGTAGTCAAAAAACCCCGGAGCATCAATGTCGAGGAAACCTTGATGGAGACAACGGCGGAAGCGTCGGGGTCCTTCAGAGAAGCAGATCTCCCTGCGGAAGAGGTCAACCCGTTGTCCCGTTGCTCTTCGCCTGCAAAGCCAAGGATGCCCGAGGCGACCTCCAGCATCCAGCAGTGCCACTTCCTCAAGAAAATGGGCTCAAAGGGTAACACACCAGGCACGTTCAACCTGCCCGTCAGCCTCCATGTCACCCCGCAAGGAGAAGTCCTCGTGGCGGACCGGGGCAATTTCCGGATCCAAGTCTTCACCCGTAAGGGTTTTTTGAAGGAAATCCGCCGGAGCCCAAGCGGGATCGACAGTTTTGTGCTCAGCTTCCTTGGGGCCGACTTGCCCAACCTGACTCCCTTGTCGGTCACCATGAACTGCCACGGGCTGATCGGGGTCACCGACAGCTACGACAACTCGATGAAAGTCTATACCCTGGACGGGCACTGTGTGGCATGCCACCGAAGCCAGCTGAGCAAGCCGTGGGGCATCGCCGCCTTGCCTTCCGGACAGTTTGTGGTGACTGACGTCGAAGGAGGCAAGCTGTGGTGCTTCACGGTGGACCGGGGTGTCGGGGTGGTGAAGTACAGCTGCCTCTGCAGCGCCGTGCGGCCGAAATTCGTCACTTGCGACGCCGAAGGGACCATCTACTTCACCCAAGGGCTGGGCCTGAACCTGGAGAACCGCCAGCACGAACATCACCTGGAAGGCGGGTTTTCCATTGGCTCCGTTGGTTCGGACGGACAGCTGGGCCGGCAAATCAGTCACTTCTTTTCCGAGAACGAAGATTTCCGCTGCATCGCCGGCATGTGTGTGGACTCACGGGGGGATCTGATTGTGGCCGACAGCAGCCGCAAAGAGATCTTACATTTCCCCAAAGGTGGCGGCTACAATATCCTCATCCGAGAAGGTCTGACCTGCCCCGTTGGCATAGCTGTCACTCCCAAAGGTCAGTTGTTGGTGCTGGACTGCTGGGATCATTGCATTAAGATTTATAGTTACCACTTGCGAAGGTATTCCACACCTTAAGATGGGAAAACACACACACACACACACACGCATCTCTTTGTCCTTCACTCCCTCTTCCCATATCAATTCTTCCAAGGTCAGCTGACCGATACTGGTGCCAATACATTTTGTGCCAAAAACGTCAAAACTGGGGCGACAGTTGCTCCGATTTTTAGCGTGTGTTTGTTTTAGAACAAAGATTGCACAGTTTCTGTTTGCAAGCATAGAGTGTGTTTTGTTTTTCTTTTTCACACACACACACACACACACACACACCAGAATTCACAACTTCTTGGTAAGAGGACCTGCCTGGCAACGCAGTCTTTGTCAAAACACAACTTTGGACTTGGCACTCTAGCTGCAGGCAATGGGCAAAACGGTTTGCGGTGATGTCAACTGGAAAAACAAGACCCTTCTGAAGTAGAAAATGAGCCAGCTGCAAGAGGTGTGAGTTAAGTTGGGTTCTGCACGCCCAACTTAAGAAGATGCTGGATGGATTCAAGAGAATTGTTCTCCATCCTTTCCATCTCATTTTTTGGGGGGCAAACTGTTTCTTTCTCCATTCATGTGTCCAAATGCTAAATGCCTAAATGTGTGCATGTTTTTTTTTTTAAATCCCATTAACCCTGGCCAGCTCTCTTCACTCCCTACTCTTGGCACCTTTCACAAAAGACAATTGCACTCCTTATAAGCCAACCCACCTGATCAGGAAACTAACACTCCACTTCAAAAGCAACTTCTAGTGGTTGTTTTTAAATGCCTCCAAAGTGCTAAAGCTCCCGTTTTTTTTTTTTTTTAATGTCCTCCTATCTGAGGCCTCTTGTCTGATGTGAAGTAGGTCTTGTTTGGTTTGAAAAAAACAAAAGAAAAGAAACTGGAAACTTTTAAAAAGTCTGTAACAAAATGTTTGTTTAGAGGTGTGTTTTTCCCCCCCTTCTCTTTGCAATTCCACTATCTTCTGGCTTTTTTTGAGGGGTGGGAAGGGGGGCAGGGGGAAATATTGTTTGGGAAAGTCATTTCTCCAGCTGACAGTTTCCCAATTGTGAGAGAAATGGGTGTAAACACAATCAGATGTGACAAATGATAGGTTTAATCCTGCATTCCACACCACTGCACTGCGCTGATGAGTTTCTACTTTTCGGCAAACATCTACGTGTATCTCTCGGAGGGAGGAAGGGTCTTCTTGCCATATTAGGTCAGATTTTTCTGCCAAGGAAACACAAAGTTCCTTGACACATCAAGATGCCTTCCTGCTAGGTTTGATTTTAAGGCAATGCAACTATTAAAAAAAGATGTTGAGACTCGAAAGAGTGCAGAGAAGAGCAACCAGGATGATAAGGGGACTGGAGGCTAACACAGACGAAGAACTGTTAACAGGAACTGGGCCGGGCTAGCCTAGGGAAGAGAAGGGCCAGGGGAGACAGGATAGCAGTCTTCCAATATCTCAGGGGCTGCCACAAAGAAGAGGCAGTCAAGCTATTCTCCAAAGCACCTGAAGACAGGACAAGAAGGATTGGATGGAAATCCTAATCAAGGATAAGCTAAGAAGAAATTTTCTGGCAGTGAGAACAATCATCCAATGGAACAGAAGTTACCTTCGGAAGTTGTGGGAGCTTCATCCCTGGAGGCTTTCAAGAAGAGACTGGACCACCATCTGTCAGAAATGGTGTAGGGTCTTCCGCTTGGGCAGGGGATTGGACTAGATGACCTACAAGGTCCCTTCCAACTCTGTAATCTAAACTCTTGTAAGACTACTTGTGTTCCAGAAGGGGCATCTTGCTTGCCAAGGCTACTTTAAAAAAGGCAACTCCCGTATCTAGAGATGATGGAAATTGGAGAGAATAAACTGGAGTGGGAATGTTTTCCTCCAATGGCAGCTCTGCTTCCAACCTGTTCATTTCATAAATGATATGTTGGGAACTATTTGCTATGCTTCACATACACACATAAGAGAGAGAGAGAGAGAAATACTGGCTTTTACAAGCTGTTGGTTGCAGGTAATTCCTGTCGGTTTGGCTCAAAAAAAGAAACAAGCCATCTAGTACCTATAAGTATTTGTCTCATGTACTATTCTGAATTTCTTTTTCATTTTTTTTTTTTTGAGGTTGGGGGGGAGGAAAGTAGGAAGATTTATTTCAAGGGGATTTAAAATAGACTCCATTCAGCTGATGGAACGCTGAGCTGCCGGTTGTGCTAGCCAAATTGTCACATTGCGGTTGCAGTGACCATCTGTTTTCCACTCAACTTTGCAAAAAAGTATGCATACATATCTGTCACACAGAGTGGGTGTCTTTTTAATTATCCACTCAACCCCCTTGTATTTATTAGTCTTATAAATTCTCTCGCACCCCCACTTCTGCAAAGCAAAAAAAAAAAAAAATTGGGGGAGATGGGGAGAAGGAGACCTGCTCTAAAGGATTGAACTGCTGGCTGCGGGCAGAATTAGCCTGCAATACTGCATTGTAACCACTGTGCCACCATGGGAAGGGAGGGAGAGAGGAGAAAAGGGGGAAAGGAAGGAGGAAGACAAGGAAGGAAGGAGGAAAGGGAAGGAGAGAAAGAAGGAAGGGAGCAAGCCTTTACGCTTCTATACCGCTTCGCAGTGTTTTACAACCATCTTAAGCAGCTTACAGAGTCAGCCTCTTGCCCCCAACAATCTGGGTCCTCATTTTACCGACTTCGGAAGGATGGAAGGCTGAGTCAACCTTGAGACAGGATCGAACTCCTGGCAGTCAGCAGAATTATCTAGCAATACTGCATTCTAACCACTGCACAGGGAGGGAGGGAAGAAGGGAGGGAAGGAAGGAAGGATTATCCTGCAATACTGCATTCTAACCACTGCACAGGAAGGAAGGAAGGAAGAATTATCCTGCAATACTGCATTCTAACCACTGCACAGGAAGGAAGGAAGGAAGGAAGAATTATCCTGCAATACTGCATTCTAACCACTGCACAGGAAGGAAGGAAGGAAGGAAGGAAGGAAGGAAGGAAGGAAGGAAGGAAGAATTATCCTGCAATACTGCATTCTAACCACTGCACAGGAAGGAAGAATTATCCTGCAATACTGCATTCTAACCACTGTGCAGGCAGGCAGGCAGGCAGGAAGGAAGGAGAAAAGAAAAAGCAATAGCAGTAGCATTTAGACTTATACACCACTTTGCAGTGCTTTACAACTCTAAGCAGTTTACAGAGTCAGCACGTTGCCCCCAACAATCCTCATTTAGCTGACCTTGGAAAGATGGAAACTCGAGTCAACCTTGAGCCAGTGAGAATCGAACTGCAGGCAGCTGGCAAAGTTCGCCTGCAATACTGCATTCTAACCACGGCGCCAGCGTGGCTCTCACTAGACCAGATCTTACTCTGTTTGGATCTGAAGGGTGGGCTTGCTGTGTAACAGAGAAGACGATGAGTAGGCTGTTATTTTTCATCCTTCAAATCCTGACTCACATCCTTATGGTCTAGGTTGCTCTCTCATTCTAACCACTGCTCCACCAAGTCTCTTCTCTGGATATCGGACAGCCAGCTAAGCTGATATTCAGAGCCAGCGTGGACATCCCAATGCCCCAAAATGATTTTGACTTCCCGTCAGGGATAAGGGCCATATTGCAAACCCTCCCAAGGGCCACCAATTTGCTGTAAGCAGGAGGAACGTGATGCAACAAAGCGAGCTCGACACCAAACATACTGAGAATTGAGGTTTTTCCCTTTCCCCGCCATGTCTTCTCTAAACATCATCGCCTTTCTTGTTTAGAAGTCTTCCTGGTTTCACCTCCTAGCAAACAGCACTTAATATCCATGTTTGCTCTGACAATAACACCTCCTGTGAATTATTAACCAGATGGTTACAATTTGTCACCTGCCCAAATCTTCTCTGTGGATGCCTTGGGTTCCTAGGTGCACCTTCGTCTGCGTTTGTGTGTTTAAAAAAAAATTAGAATTTTGTTGTGTGACAGAATTCAAACGCAACATAAAGCAATGTTGAATTATTCAACTTCAGTCACCTTCCTCAGTTCGTAAAGAAAGGAAGGGTGGATTCTGAGGGAGAGAGAGGGGGCAGGAGGGGAGAGGAGAGAGGGAGGGGAAGGAAGGATTCTGAGGGAGGGAAAGGAGGAAGGAAGTGAAGGAGGGAAGGGAAGGATTTGGGGGGGAGAGAAGGAACAAAAGTAGGAAGGGGAAGGAAAGAAGGATTTCTATTATTAAGAGGAGTATTAAGGGATTAATGTCAATATGACCCTGTACAAAGGTGTGTGTGTGTGTGTGTGTGTGTGTGTAGAGCCAGGCCCTTTGTTTTCAAAACAAAGCCTCCAGTGGAAACTCCACCGAGAGCCCAACAACTAACTGCACGCCAAGACTGAGCAAATGTGATGCATGATTCAGAGCCGGCTGCCTCCTTCCCAGCCTTACCTTGTCTCCCGGTTTGATATTTATTCCTGGAAATTTATGCAGCAAAGATGATTAATCGCCAGGACGGGGTGCCAGCCCTCCTTCAGCATTTCCCTCCTCCTGCTTGCTTTGCCGCCGGAATAAAACCGGCCATTCATCTTTGCTTTAAGACCCCAACAAGCAAGGAAAGAGAGAGAGAGAGCAAGCTAGGAATACATTTGCTGCCAGAAAAACAAAAAGCAAATAAAAATTGCAACACCTGAATTGAGTGTGTAGGTTGGGATGGGGGGTGGGGAAATGTTCCCAAATGTGGCACATGCGCCGTTTGGAAGCAGGCCGCAATTGTGGTGCTTTTTTTGTGGACTGCAAGCAAGATTTTCCCTTCTCCCCCGCCCACTGCTTTTCTATTAAACTTTGCATTTAATAATGCTTTATAACTCAGCTAGCAATAGCACTTAGACTTATATACCGCTTTATGGTCCTTTACAGCCCTCTCAAAGTGGTTTACAGAGTCATCCTATTACCCTTAACTACCTTGGTCCTCATTTTACCCACCTTGGAAAGATGGAAGACTGATTCAACCTTGAGATGGTCAGGATCGAACTACTGAAAAAACTACTTGAAAAATTCTTTCTTAGTGAGCCCCTCGAAGCCAAGAGGAACATATGGGGCAAATTTCAAGTTTGTAGGCTTTATGGTTCTGGAGATTTTGTGATGATGCCTGAGTGGTATTTCACTTTTATGTAGAGAGAGATAAAATAGTTAATGGGGAGAGAAAGCAAACGCGGTGCCTGATTACTGCAATGGCCAGAAGTAAAGGTGGAAAAAAATGGGTTGTCATTGGAAAGTGGGAGGGAGAAAATTACATCTTATTTTATTTTTAACAGAAGAGTTTAAAAGAATCTTGGAAAGCCATCTGTCAAGAGAGTAAGAGAGGTGGGTGGCACAATAGATGTAATCTCTGAATTTCTCTGCCATTTGAACGTGATGGGGTTAGGGTTTCCAGTCACGGTGTGGGTAGAAAAGGAGAGGGCGAGAGGTCTCTCCATCTTCAATTCGAGAGGGCCTTGAATTAAAGGATGGCCCAAGAAATTGCAAACGATGAAAGTAATGGGGAATAAATCTTACTTAACTAGGACCTGGGATGTGACTTCACAACATAAGCAGGCAATTCAAGCAATTCAAAATAATCACGATCCGGTGGCAACATGGTGGGACCATAATAGGAAACTACACAGTTTGGGAAGCAAAGTAATTAATGTCTTCTTTTCTTCCTTCTCGGAATATTTTCCATAACTTCCTTCCTTCTTTCTCTTGCCTCTTTCCTTCCCTCTCTCTCTCCCTCCCTCCAACTTAGAATATTTTCCATATATTCCTCTTATTTCCTCTCTCCCTCCCTCCCTCCCTCCCTCCCTCCCTCAGAATATTTTCCATATATTCCTCTTCCTCTTATCTCCTTCTTTCCCTCCTTCCTTCCTTCCTTCTTCCCTCCCCACTCCTTCTCAGAATATTTTCCCTATCTTCCTCTGATCTCCTTCCACCCTCCCTCCATCTTAGAATATTCTCTATCTTCCTTTTCCTCTTATTTCCTCCCTGCCTCCCTCCATCTTAGAATATTTCCATATCTTCCTCTTATCTCCTTCCCTCCTTCTTAAAATATTTTCCATGTCTTCCTTCTTTTATTTCCTTCCTTCCTCAGAATCTTTTTCATATCTTCCTTCTTTCTTTTATCTCCGTCCTTCCTTCCTTCCTCCCTCCCCCTCCCTCCTTCTTAGAATACTTTGCATATCTCCGTTCTTTTATTTCCTTCCTTCCTTCCTTCCTTCCTCAGAAAATTTTCCATATCTTCCTTCCTTTTTTTCTTTTATCTCCTTCTTTCCTCCCTCCCTCTTCCTCTCTCCTGGCAACAGCAAACCTGAGAACCTCCAGAATTTTATCATAATGGAATCGCTTTAAACTCCCAAAGTTTACTGCTCACTTTAATGATGTGCCGGGTTATTTATGACATTCCACAATGCATCTGGGGATGAATTAATACACCTTTTTTTTGAAGACCATCATTGTCACAAACGATAAATATATATAAAAACCTGCCCAAATTACCCGGGGCAATTTTGAGGGGGCTGGAAAGCTGATGAGAAGGATCACAGCAATGGCAGGCAGGCAAAATGAGACAGCACTGAGGGGGCCTGCAGGCGAAAACGAGGTGTGGGGATGGACTTGAGAGAAATTAGAGCAAGACGTGCTTCCCCGTCTCTTCACTTGAGGGGGCCTTGAATTAAAAGATGGGCCAAGAAGCTGCAGAAGGCCACAAAGCCAACTCAACAATGGGAAGTAATGGTGAATAAATCTTAATTAACTAGGAGCGGGGATGTGACTTCACAACTAAGCAGGCGATTCAAGGCATTCAAAATAAATATTCATGATCCAGTGGCATCACTGTGAGACAATAATGGGAAAATACACAGTTTGGGATGCAACGTAATGTCTTCCTTCCTTCCTTCCTTCCTTCCTTCCTTCCTTCCTTCCTTCCTTCCTTCCTTCCTTCCTTCCTTCCTTCCTTCCTCAGAATATTTTCCATATCTTCTTTCTCTTATCTCCTTCCTTCCTTCCCTCCCTTACCTATTTTTCAATTTTTCATATCTTCCTTCCTTCTTTTTCTTATCTCCTTCCTTCCTTTTTCTCTTATCCTCCCTCCCTCCCTCCCTTCCCTCCCTCCTTCTTCCAGCCCTCCCTCCCTTTCTTCTCTCCCTCTCTCCCTTTCTTCCCCCCCTCGTTCCTCTTCTTTCCCTCCCTTCTTTCCTTCCCTCTGTCCCTTCTTCGTCTTCTTTCCTTCTTTCCCTTCCTTCTTTCCCTCCCTCCCTCCCTTTCTTCCCTTCCTTCCCTCTTCCTCTTCCTTACTTCTTTCCCTCCCTCTGTCCCTTCTTCCTCTTCTTTCCTTCTTTCCCTTCCTTCTTTCCCTCCCTCCCTCCCTTTCTTCCCTCCCTCCCTTCTTCCTCTTCCTTCCTTCTTTCCCTCCCTCCCTTCTGCAGGGAGAAAACGTTGCAATTCTGGACAATTGTGGCAGAAACAGACTTCCTGGTCTAAAGAGGACCATAGGAATGTTGCAAAATTGGAATGCACACAGTCGTTCCAGGTCTTTCAGCTGGATTTGTCCAGTTCAGAATTAAAACCCAAGTATAGAGAAAGATTAAGAAAGTGCCCGCTCAATTTATCAAGCTGCTTACCTTTCTGATATTGCAACCAGAGCTGCTGTTGTATCTTCTTGCTTGGGAAGTGAATGGTGCAGCTAAATTCAGAGCCGTATAAGCCCTCTGCTATGTAATGGGAGCCATACTGCTGAATGAAATACAGCAGCTCCTCACGGCTGCTGTCCTTGTTCAGAATCTTGAGGACATTTGCAAATCCTAGGAAGATAAGGCAGAAGAAGAGAGGGGAGGGAGAGAAGGAGGGGGAGGGGGAGGAAGGAGAGAGAGAGAAGGAAGAGAAGGGAAGGAGGTGAGAGAGAAGGGAGGAGGAGGAGGAGGAAGAAAAGGAGAAGAGGAGGAGAGAGGAGGAAGAGAAGAGAGGGGAAGGGAAGAAGGGGAAGAGAGGGGGGAGGAGGAGGACAAGGGAAGGAGGAGGAGAGAGAGAGAAGGAAGGGAAGGAGAAGGTAAGAGAAGAGAGGAGGAAGAAGAAAAGGAGAAGAGAGGGGAAGAGGAGAAGGAGAAGAGAGAGGGGAGGAGGAGGAGAAGGGAAGGAGAAGGAGAGAGAGAAGGGAGGAGGAGGAAGAAAAGGAGAAGAAAGGAGGAGGAGAGAGGAGGAGGAGAAGAGAGGGGAAGAGGAGAAGGAGAAGAGAAGGGGAGGAGGAGGAGAAGGGAAGGAGAAGGAGAGAGAGAAGGGAGGAGGAGGAAGAAAAGGAGAAGAAAGGAGGAGGAGGAGAAGAGAGAGGAGGAGGAAAAGAGAGGGGAAGAGAAGGAGAAGAGAGAGGGAGAGGAGAGGAGGGGAAGAGAGAGAAGGAAGAGAACGGAAACAGAGGAGGAGGAGGAGGAGAAGCGGAAGGAGAGAGAGGGAGAGAGAGAGTTAGTTTTGCAATGGATATTGGAGTTACACATCTTATCAGTAAGATGCTACAGAACAGGGTCTCTGCCAGGTGCACCAGCCATTTAAAAAAAAAAAAAAATCTGAAAATATGCTTACAAATTGGTTCTGCTCACCTGACGAGAGGGCGATTGTGCTGAGCTTCACTCTGTACAGGTTACTTCGGACCCTCCAGTGTTGGACCATAGGGTATCCCATGGCTTCATCGTATTGAATGTCCCCTGCCAATAGAAGAGAATACCTCAGGGTTGAATGGTGGGGTCTTTGGTGCTCCCTGAGCATGGTAGGTTCCTTGCAGTGTTTCATTTCCCAACTAGCACACATCAGTGCTAGAAAGGAGTAGGGTTTGGGGAGATGAGGAGGATGGAGAAGGGGAA
This sequence comes from Hydrophis major, assembly GCA_033807585.1. Taxonomy (NCBI): domain Eukaryota; kingdom Metazoa; phylum Chordata; class Lepidosauria; order Squamata; family Elapidae; genus Hydrophis; species Hydrophis major. The sequence goes on from CM066341.1 coordinate 5,417,221, forward strand.
GAAGGACTGTTGGGTTCTTGATGCTCCCTGAGCTTGGTGGCTTCATTACCCAGTTAGAGAACATCATCAGTCTTAGAAAGGAATAGAGTTCAGGGAGGGGGGAGGAGGAGGAGGAAGGAAGGAAGGAGGACAACTATGAGGTCCTTGGTGATCTCTGAACTTGGTAGTTTTCTTGGCAGATGTTTCATTGCCCAACTAGGGAACATTATCAGTGCTAGAAAAGAGGAGGTTGGGGAGAGGAGGAGGAGGAAGGGAAAGAGGAGGAGGAGGAGGAGAAAAGGAGAAGAGGAAGAAAAATAGAATTAATAGAATAAAATAGAATAGAATAAAGAATAGAGAAGAGAATAGGGAATAGAGAATAGAATAGGAATGGAATAGGAGGAGAAGGAGAAGAGTAGAATTAGAATTAATAGAAGGAGGAGGAGGAAGGGGGGAGGAGGACGATGACTATGGGTCCACCATAGAAAAGTTAAGGGTCCTACCAGTTAGCAGTTGGAGATTGGGAAGAGGTTCTGATAGCACACCACGACACTGTTCCTCAACCGGTAGAGGAATGACCACCAACGCATCAGCCAGTTGGGGAAAGTCCTTGATGAAATTGTTCTCCCTAGGAAAAGAAACGAGAGGACTGAAACACAATCTGGAGAGGATGGAGAGACGTTGACTTGGATTTCAGAAGGGAAAAGTCCAAGACATATATATAGGAAATAGGAACAAGGAGAGAAAAAACTCATAACATTACTCATTTGGTTGCAATTCTTGATGACTTCATAGACATCCCAGTGGTTCTCCTTCTGGGATTGACTTCCTAGCCTAGCCTACAAACTTAGAAAACTCTTTTGCTGGATCTCCACTCCAATTGTAAACCCATCCTGATCTTGTTTGGATTCTGAACTTGGACAAGGTAGGTCTGACACCTGCTAGACATATCTTCCTCAGTTCCCCCAGTGCAAACCACTTGGCATCTGTTCTGGATTGTTCAGAGGTTGAGGGCCAAGCAGGGGATAGTTAAGGATCTCCATACCATCAGTAGAAGCATTTCAGAATGGAGCTACCGACACATCAAACTTGGTTTCTTTTCCCATTCAAAGGGAACTGTTGAAATCCAGGTTTAGCCCACAAACCCTCCAAGATACACGCTCTATTTCTTAGTATTACCCAAGAGTTTAGCAACGTTGTAGGTGTTTCCAAAGAGGAAGACCCATTCTGAAAGAATATGGAAGTGACTTTTTCTGGTCTCAACAATCTGCTCTCTACACAGGGGTGTCAATGCAAAAAGAGTATTTTGGCTCTTCAAAGCACTTTTCTCAACTTGAGGCCATCAAGAAAAGTTTGCCAAAAGTGGTTGCCTGGAGCCATCTCCTTCTGCCAGGCTCATCTCATCATATTGTGTACAGAGTCCTAAAATGCAGTCAGACTTCTCCGAAAAACAATGCTGCCATTCAACCTCAAACCCTATTTTAATTTTCCAAAGAACCAAAAGAGCTAATTAACTTGCATGGATCCTGCCGTTTTTATGATCTTGAAAAAAATGAAACCAGTCAGCCAACCAGCCAACCAACCAGGACAGAGGAAAGTCTTGGTTAATGAAGAATAAAATTGCCCCAGACAATCCAACAGAAGAAAGCAAAAGTAGGCATGGAGGGAAACAAGGTACACAACAGAGCTGCAAAGCCAAGATACACAACAGAGCTGCAAAGCCAGTGGATTGGGTTTAGTGATAGCAATAGTTCTTTGCAATTCATCCATCAAGAGAATAATGGTTTCCTCAACATGAACATCACTTATCAGGTTGTCCCACATTCTTCTTGATGGCAACAGTCACTCTAAGCCAAGAATACACTAAGACAGAAGCTTGTCCACCCCAAGGGACAAAACACCCATATGCAGTACAATGCAGTGAGATCTGTGTGGATCTGCACATTGAAAAAACAAATTACACCTTTTACCTCCCATCAGAAACAAGGATAGCACAAGAAAACAAAGCCAATTCCTCTTTGATCCTTGCAAACCTGTTTATTTTAGCTTCAGCAGCTTCCCAAATCTTGCAGTCATAACACAACACACCTTTGCATCTTTTGTTTAGGAGTCTAGGTCTTTCTTTCTTTCTTTCTTTCTTTCTTTCTTTCTTTCTTTCTTTCTTTCTTTCTTTCTTTCTTTCTTTCTTTCTTACCTTTTTCCTTCTCTTTCTTTCTTCTGTCTTTTTCTTTTCCTTCCTTCTTTCCTTCCTTCCCCTTCCTCCCTGTCCTTCATTATTTCCTCCCTCCCTTTCCCTCCCTCCTTCCCCTTTCTCCCTCTCCTTCCTTCCTTCCTTTTCCTTCTCTTCTTTCTTTTGTCTTGCTCTCTTCATTCTTTCCTCCCTCCCTTCCCCTTCCTCCTTCCTCTTTCTGCCTCTCCACCCTCCCTTCCCCTTCCTCCTTCCTCTTTCTGCCTCTCCTTCCTTCCTTCCTCCTCCCTCTCTCCCTCTCTTTCTTTCTTTTGTCTTTCTTTCTTCATTCTTTCCTTCCTTCCCCTTCCTTCCCCTTTCTCCCTCTCCTTCCTTCTTTCCTCCCTCCCTTCCCCTCCCTCCTCCATCCCCTTCTTTCTTTCTTTCTTTCTTTCTTTCTTTCTTTCTTTCTTTCTTTCTTTCTTTCTTTCTTTCTTTCTTTCTTTCTTTCTTTCATCTTTCTCTCTTCATTCTTTCCTTCCTTCCCCTTCCTTCCTTCCCCTTTCTCCCTCTCCTTCCTTCTTTCCTCCCTTCCTTCCCCTTCCTCCATTTCTTTCTTTCTTTCTTTCTTTCTTTCTTTCTTTCTTTCTTTCTTTCTTTCTTTCTTTCTTTCTTTCTTTCTTCTTTCTTTCCTTTCTTTCCACATCATGCAGAAATATTTCTATTTCCTTGCTGTCATTTCTAACACTGTTTACCCTTTAGGCAGGGTTTTAAAGAATAGAGCTTGGCTACCATTGCATTTATTTATTGTGGATATTCTACTGTTTGGATTGGCTTTATTAAAACCAGTCTGATGGTTTTGCTTTTCTGTTTGTTGGTTTTTGGTTTCTAAGAGGTAAAGTTGATGTAACGTAAACCTGGCCTCTTTTTACACCTGACCAACAGGCTTTCTGGCATCTTCTCAAGCCCGCTACTCTAGCAACTTTATTACGATGGGGTGGAAAAAAGATTTGGCCCGAGGGCTGCCTGCACAAACAGGAGAAAACACGGAAGCATTTGAACATCTTCTTTGCATGGGAAAGATCTTTTCCTGCACATCATCTGAGACCAGGCCCTGCCTTTTACACTCTTAGGGAGAAATTCTACCCATTAAATTCAGAGAGCATCACAGCATCATTCAAGGTAAGGGGAAAGAAAAATAAAACAAGTTAGGCCTATTCATGTCCAGTCTTCTAGGCTAGATGATCTTCACCAGTGGATTTGTAATAAATGTTTCCTTCTGCCAGACCAAGTTGCTATGACGTTAGCAAAAATAACAAATAAGAATCCATGGTGCTAATAAGTTTTGTTAATGGTTCTTTATCTCTCTCTCTCTCTCTCTCTCTCTCTCTCTCTCTCTCTCTCTCTCTCTCCCTACCTACCTACCTACCTACCTACCTACCTACCTACCTAATTTACCTGTCTACGTATCTCACTCATGCATCCATGCATCCATCCATCCACCCTCATTTGTCTGTCTGTCTGTCTGTCTGTCTGTCTGTCTATCTGTCTACCTACCTACCTACCTACCTACCTAATTTACCTGTCTACGTATCTCACTCATGCATCCATGCATCCATCCATCCACCCTCATTTGTCTGTCTGTCTGTCTGTCTATCTATCTATCTATCTATCTATCTATCTATCTACCTACCTACCTACCTACCTACCTAATTTACCTGTCTACGTATCTCACTCATGCATCCATGCATCCATGCATCCATCCATCCACCCTCATTTGTCTGTCTATCTATCTATCTATCTATCTATCTATCTATCTATCTATCTATCTATCTATCTACCTACCTACCTACCTACCTACCTACCTACCTATCTAATTTACCTGTCTACGTATCTCACTCATGCATCCATGCATCCATCCATCCACCCTCATTTGTCTGTCTGTCTGTCTGTCTATCTATCTATCTATCTATCTATCTATCTATCTATCTATCCATCTAACATCTATCTATCTATCTATCTATCTATCTATCTATCTATCTATCTATCTATCGTATATTTAAAATGCAAAACACCATTTTACATAGACCATAAATAGAAACATCGGGCATGGTTTGTGCTGGAGAGGACAAAGGTCTTTGTCTACACGGACAACTCAGCCATCTGCAGAATTGCTGACCGCAGGAGCTGGAGCACCTGGTTTGACAGCAGCTGCCACAAGAGAGTTTTTCTCCTGGTAGATGCTGCCTCTGCTGCAAAGGATATATGCCAGATGTAGACTTTAAAAGGGCCCTCCTGACATTAAAAAAAAAGAAAAGAAATAAAAAGCAGAGCAGTTGTTTCTCCTTGTGCTTGGCATGAGGAGAAAAAATATATATTTTTTCTCATCTAGTTTTCTTTCCATGGATGAATGTTCAAGGCTGGGTGTTCTTGCACTGATTTAATTACAAGATGAGAATGGGTTCCCATTCCAAATTTTGGGTATAAGTTATCTTCGGAAGGAAAATTTTTAGGAGGGGACATTTGTATGGAATTTTTCCAAAATGGGAACAAAGGAGGAAGAGAAGGAGGAGGAGGAGAAAGAAGGAAGAAGAGGAGAAAAGGAGAAGGAAGACAATGAAAAGGAGCAGGAGAAAGATAAGAGGAGGAGGAGAGGAGGAGGAGAGGATAAGGAGGAGAGGAGGAGGAGGAGAATAGAGGAGGAAGAGGAGAAGGACAAGAAGAGGAGGAGGAGAAGAGGAGGAGGAGGAGGAGAGCGGGAGAAGGAAGAAGAGGAGAAAAGGAGAAGGAAGACAAGGAAAAGGAGCAGGAGAAAGAGAAGAGGAGGAGGAAGAGGAGGAGAAAAAGAGGAGGAGAGGATAAGGAAGAGAGGAGGAGGAGTAGAATAAAGGAGGAAGAGGAGAAGGACAAGAGGAGGAGGAAGAGAAGGAGAAGGAGAAGGAGAAGGAGAAGGAGAAGGAGAAGGAGAAGGAGAAGGAGAAGGAGAAGGAGAAGGAGAAGGAGAAGGAGAAGAAGAAGAAGAAGAAGAAGAAGAAGAAGAAGAAGAAGAAGAAGAAGAAGAAGAAGAAGAAGAAGAAGAAGAAGAAGAAGAAGAAGAAGAAGAAAGAAGCTTTACAGGATACATGTTTGGAGGGAAGGTCCTGCACAGCCAAGTTTTGGGACAAAGGCCTTAGCATAATATGAAACAACCTGTCTTGTAGGTAAGTCATTCTGCCTTTGTCTAATACATTGAGAGCAGATATATCCCTGAATGAATTGGTTCCTACCAGAAAGTTTAGCAAGCGATGCGAGAACACCTGGAGAAACTACTAAATTCCTAGGAAATTGAAAACATCCCAAACAATGGCAGTGACTAATCCTTTTCGTACCATGTTTTGGGGAAAAATGTATGAGTGTGTCCTTGAAATCACAAGATACTCAGTTGTGGAAGGAAACTTCTATGCTGAAAAAGAGAAGAGAAGGTGCAGTTCTAGGACTCGGCCAACAGAGGGCCGTCCATGCTTTGGAACGCAGCGCATGCACAAATGGGCAAAGAATTTTTTCTACAATTTTGCACAGGACTTGCTTTTTCCTCCATAAGAGCAAACACCTAGGAAGAAAAAAAGAAAGAAAACGGGCTGAGATTTTTGCTTCAGTTTGGGAAGCTGTGACGTGGACAGGATGATGAGGCTCCCCAAAGCCAACCTTCCAGATGTAATTGTTTTTCGCGCTTTAAGAGAAAAAGTGGGAGAGGAGAAACGGAGAAACGGAGAAATTCTCCCCGATGAGAAACTCCTTGGAAGATCCCAAGGGAGCTCAACATTGCAACTTGCAACCCTTTTCCCTATGTTTCTTTCACCCCTGTCGAAGGGAACACGTACCAAAGGCAAAGGGTTTTTAAGTTGAGTGAGAGGCCCTCAACTTAACATATTGAATTCAACTTTTAACTCAACTTTGGGAAAAGTGCAAAGAAGAACAACTAAGAGGATTAAAGGCCTGGAGACTGAAACATATGAAAGATGGTTGCAGGATTTGGGTTTGGCCAGTTTAGAGAAAAGAAGGATTGGGAGGGAGGAGGGACATAATAGCAATCTTCCAATATTTGAGGGGCTACCACAAAGAAGAGCGTGTCAAATTCTTCTCCAAAGAAACCAGAAGGCAGGACAAGAAGCAATGAATAGAAACTAATCATGGAAAGAAGCAATCTGGAATTAAAGAGAAACTTCCTAACAGTGAGGACAAATAACCGATGGAACAGCTTGCCACCAGAAGTCGTGGGTGCTCTATCACTGGAGGTTTTTAAGAAGAAACTGGACAGTTACTCCTCTGAAATGGTATAGGATCTCTTGCTTGAGCAGGGGGCTGGGCTAGAAGACCTCCAAGGTCCCTTCCAGCTCTATTCTATTCTGATTCTGAAGAACAAGACAGTCTGGCAGAAATTAAGTCAGAGTTAGAGAAACGCCATTATTTTCTCTCCCCTTATATTCTTCTCCGTTTCCAGAGCCTGCAAATGTTAATTGCACGATCGTCTTTCCTTTCATCAAATGAACTTGCATTTCCAAAACTGACAGAAGAAAATTGCAGACAAGGTTTTCACGCACCTGGTGCTCAATTAATTTCTGTGTGTGCTGGTGGAAGAGACAAGGATTGGATATTTATTTTAATTGTGGGCGTGGGAGCAACCGCTTCTGCCAGCGGTCAAAGGAAGTCCATCATAAAATGGTCTGAATCAACGCTTTCAAAATGCAAACGTCTCGGGAAGTTTGAGACTCTTGAAAGAATGCAGAGAAGAGCAACAAAGATGATTAGGGGACTGAAGGCCGAAACATAGGAAGAACGGTTGCTGGAGGTAGGTATGTCTTGTCTAGTTTCATGAAAAGAAAGACTAGGGGAGACATGATAGCAGTGTTCTGATATTTCAAGGGCTGCCCCAAAGGGAGTCAAGCTATTCTCCACAGCACCTGAAGGCAGGACAAGAAGCAATGGACAGAAAGTAATTAAGGAGAAAGGCAGCCTAGATCTAAGGAGGAATTTCCTGACAGAACAATCCGAATCCGAATCAAAATAAAATTGGAAAGGACCTTGGAGGGCCTTCCAGTCCAGCTCAAGCAGGACATCCTATACCATTTCAGAGAAGCGTACGTCCAATCTCTTCTTAAAAACCTCCAGTGATGAAGCACCCACAACGTCTGAAGGAAAGCTGGTCCACTGGTTGATGGTATTTTTCTGGCAAGATACCCAACAAAAAAAAAAAAAATTCTGGTTTAAATCCATATGTTGTTTTACCTTTTTTTTTTTCCTGACCGTGTTATGTATTTTTGTCCAATATTTATTTTAACCTTTGAAGATCGAGACAAGCTTGGAAATATTTATTATCACAGGACCTGGAACATGGGGTCAGAGGTACACAGCTGGCATTTGGCCTCCTCTCATAACTCACCAAAGCCTTGGCAACCCCAAAGCCATCGGCTTTGTAAATCGAGCTTGTTTTATTAAGGAGAGTTGCAGTGAATACAGGAGGGGAAAACCCTGTAGCTTAGGCACAATTTATTACTCATTAAATCTGGGGAAAGTTTAGTAGCAAGGAGGATTAGTGGCAGCTCTGTGGAAGAAGTGAATAGAAGGCCAGTGAGGACATGAAGAGGGTTGAATGATTTCACTGAACATAGAATAATGGAGTTAGAAGGGACCTTGGAGGTCATGTAGTCCAGATTCAATTTTTTTTAAACTACCGGTTCTGTGGGTGTGGCAGGGGAAGGATATTGCAAAGATCCCCATTCCCTCCCCACCCACTAACCTGCTTTCCAGGTCCGTTCTCCTGTGCAAGGCAACAAAAGAAGACCCAGCCCATCAGCTGGGTCTTGGGAGGCGGAGAATAGATGGGATTGGTGGGGTCAGTCAGAGGCGGTATTGGCCGGTCCTCCAAACTACTCAAAATTTCCACTATCCTTTCTCCAGAACTGGTCAGATTCAGCTGAGTATCACCTCTGGTTAAGCCTACAAATATCTGGAATTCTACAAGGATGAAAGTTGTAGTCTAATTGCCTACAGGCTCGGGTGCAAATCTCCCGGAGCATGCCTTAATATCAACACAGCTGACATTAATGGGAAGCCTTGCTTAAGTTGCACACCATAGTATTCAGCAGCTATCTGAAACCTAAATTAGCCCTTCAGATGGTAGGTGAGTGAGTGGGCTATCAGCACTGTAATATAAACTTATCGGGTCTGTAACTGTGTGGTGCTGAAAATGAGTCAGTCAATCATCTCTGGCAGAATGCCTCCAGCTCTGTCGTCTTGGCAGCCTTTTCTGTACAAGCTGCAGAATACTAATCATGGTCATGACTGGCCCTCTTAATGCAACCCTTGTGTTGGAAACAAGGAATTCTCCAAACAGTTGTAAGCTAGGCCCGTCTTCCTTCATCGACCCTGAATTGAGGACACACCCAGGTAGCAAGGAGAGACATGACACACCTGGAGAAAAGGAGGCAGAGGTAAAAAGAGGTGAGGGAGGAAGAAAGGACGTTCCATTGTCCCACCAAGACATCAGAACATGATGGAGGTTGTGGAGAGACATCTGGATGTGATGACATTGTTCTCCAGGAGGTCCTCACAACCCAAATTACCAATAAAATGTGAAGTGCAGGGTTGACATGAAGGATCCTTGGTGCTCTCTGAGCTTGGTGGCTTTTCTTGCAGATGTTTCATGACCTAACTGGAGAATTTCATCAGTGCACTGATGGTGTTACCTAATGCAACCCTTGATAAAATGTCTGCAATGAAATTACCAAGCTCAAAGAGCATGAAGGACTCAATAGTCGTCGTCGTTCTCCTTCTCCTCTCCTCCTCCTCCTCCTTCACTTCTTCACAAGCTCTGCAAGAAAACCACCAAGCTCAGAGAGCATCAAAGATTCCAGAGCCCCCGTCCTCTTCTTCTCTTCCTGCTTCTCCTCCTCCTCCTCCAACTCCTTCCATATCCCACTCACTTAAATCACTGATGATGTTATCTAGTTTGGGTAATGAAATGTCTGTAAGAAAGCCACCAAGCTCAGAGGTCACCAAGGACCCCTCACAACCTTTCCTTGTTCTGTCCAAGAAAGTAGGAGTGTCTCCAAGTCCCAGTGAAGCTCAGTGAAACTCTAAGAGGTTGGGCAAAGGAAGTCTCATTGTTTCTGGCTGCTTTTCAGAAGAGATTCTATCAAAGCTTTAGGAGATTTCTTGTTCTGGTGATCCGCTGGCTGGCAATTAATCATAACCACCCAGGCGTACACAGAGCATAAATGTCTCAGGGACACTCCAGCCTCCTGCCCTGGAGGGAGGTTGTTTAAAGAAAGACCAAAAATAGGATGATGACACATTGTACCAAAAAGATTAATAAAGTGATTTCTCTTCTAGTTGAACTTGACTGCACACATATAAGTCTCTGGGAAAAAATGGGCAAATCCATTGCCATTGCCTTCTTTATTGGGTTTTGGTTTTGGTTTTAGTTTTGGTACGATGGTTTCCAACCTATTCTATGGTGTGGTTTTATATTCTCGGGAGTTTCCAAAGCAAATGAAGGCTGGCCATGGTTAACTTTGTCTTGTCTTGTCTTGTCTTCCCTCCTCTCCTCCCTTCCCTTCTATATTCCATTCCATATCCCATTCCATTCCATTCCATTCTATATTCCATCCCACCTCATCCCATTGAGCTACCTGCTGAAACCCCATGAAACCTGCTCAAAATTGCTCTCTTTCTGTTCAGCCCTTAATGGAACTGTTCTTCTGAGGAAGCTATTGCACTGTGGCTTCTACAAGAAAGAGTTTTTAAAAAATCACTCACCAATCCACCCATTAATTCAACCTTCACCTTATTCTACTGAGTGTTGAACAATAAGAAAAAGACATATACTCTGAAATGCACCATTTGAACCTTACTTGTTGGTGGAAAGCTATCAATGGTAGTTTGGATGAAGATTGCACCTTATTTGTAGCTGGAGAACTGTTAGCAACTTTGGAGGATGTACATCAATAGTTTAAGGCATAACGCATTTTCCTATCTTCCCAATCAGGTAAAACCTACCAACTATTATGCTACTAGAGGATTTTACTGAGTAGAGAGTAATGCACATATACTTAGATGTAAACACACACAGCTAATGCATTACAAGTCTATGGTTTTGACAACCAAGTTCCAGAGAGAAGCATGAAAGAAATACAGATTTCCTAAACCAGCATCCAAGATGTCTACTCCTTCCTATCGCCTTCCTCTCACTTTCTTCTTTGTTTTGCAAGTTCATGGCTCGGGGGTTGGAACACCAAAAGATACAACTTTCCCTTAGTTCCAACCTAGAACTAAGAAAAAATTTCTTGATGGTGAGAACAATTAATCAGGGGGATAGTTTCCTCCAGCAGCTGTGGGTGCTCCATCATGGGAAGTTTTCAAGAAGCAACTGGAACAGCCATTTGTCTGGAATGGTATAGGATCTCCTGCCTGAGCAGGGGGTTGGACTAGAAGACCTCCAAGGTCCCTTCCATTTTTCTGTTATTCTGATATTCTGTTTTATTCTGATATTCTGTCTGCTGGGAATGTCTGAAGACTCAATGTGGAATGCAAATAGATGTAGGAGAATGTATAGTTCCCACGGTAACACCTTATTCAAATGAATTGCCATCCAATTCAAGTTCATACTAAGCCATCCAATTCAAGTTTTATATCTCCATTATGAAGCTATGTATCTAGGGGGACTGTCAGCATTAAGTTCTTGTCTTCATGCTTTCTTGGGGAGCTCAGCAGGTCATTTGTAAATTCCTTAAGTTGAAACACCTTCAAGCACTCTTCCTGAACCACTGGATTTGTGGTGACAGGAATTGCTTCCATACAAACCCAAGTTAATGTCAGATATTTGTACATTGGAACTCTGGTAATGTCAAATTTGTTATTTGATTAATGATAGTAAGTATGATTATGACCTATGACATATTACTTGCTGATTATATGTACATTGTGAGCTTATACACTGGAGACAAATTCCTTCTGTGTCTGATCACACTTGGCCAATAAAGATTTCTATTCTATTCTGTTCTGTTCTGTTCCCTGCTTTGCTCTGCTCTGCTCTGCTCTACTCTACTCTACCATTCTATTCTATTCTATTCTATTCTATTCTATTCTATTCTATTCTATTCTATTCTATGCTATGCTATGCTATGCTATGCTATGCTATGCTATGCTATGCTACTCTACTTTACGTTACTCTATTGCATTCTACCCTATCCTACCCTATCCTATTCTTGCCCTACTCTATTCCTTATTGTATTCCAAATCCTATCCTATCCTACCCTCAACCTAGCACCAAGGAGATTAATTGAAACTTGCTGCAGATTCTCCTTTCAATTTACCTCTCCAAACCTATTTTGCACCTTAAGGCATCAACTTAACTTTGTCAGATCATGCCATTTGGGTGAAAATAATGATTGCATCAAGAATACAAGTCAATTTGATCAATTGTTCCCAGAGATTCATGGATTTGTTGTAACCTTGTTGTGGTTGTAACCTCACCTGGACGAATAACTAAAGATGGTTTGTATCAGAGGTGGTGTTCAGCAGGTTCTGACCAGTTCTGGAGAACTGGTAGTGGAAATTTTGACCACTTCGGAGAACCAGCAAATATCATTTCTGACTGGAGCTTTACAGTATCCTTCCCCAAGCCATGCCCACAGAACCGGTAGTAAAAAAAAAATTGAATCCCACCACTGGTGTGTGTGTGTGTATGTATGTATGTATGTATGTTACGTGTGTATATATGTAGGGGACTCTATCGATAAGAACTATAAACTTGAAGGCAATAAACAATGATTTGAGGACAAGCTTCCTTTTTATAATTGGGAAGGAGTTATCCCATTGCATGAAACAGTTTTGCAGTATACTATTTCTTTTTATAAACAGGTTGTTCCACGTCTTTTTGCATGTTATCTTGAGCATATAATTCAATGAGCAAATAATATGAGGACATATTATTGCTGTCTATCTAGAAAGGCTTTGATTCATCTAGGGCAACTATGCCTGCCAAAGCTTTCTCCCAGAGTTTTAACCACACTGGAGATATTAAGGATTATCCCAATGCAGGACCTGAGTTTTACCCTTAGACCATTGGGTTCTTTTTTGTAATCTACCAGGAAAGCAAGAAGGTAAGGCCTTCTCATTTTAAAAACAAGAACATTCAAATTAAGGAGGCATGTAAGAAATTGCTTCGGGCTTCGTCATACAATGAACTGTTTGCACTGTACTTTTTTGTGTTTTCAGCAAGAATCTTTCCTCAAATACGCCAGGAGCCAAATTCAGCCAAGCAGAATTTAAAAATTCAATCTAAATGAACAAAGGCAGCACAATCTTTTTAATGGGGATGCTGAAGCCTTAACAACTATCTACGCATCTGTTTTATGTTTGAAATTAAAAGCAGTTTGATTCGATGCCATCGTATTTGTTTCCTTACTCTTTCATCAGTGTGTTTCATGGAATGATTTGTTCTAGCATTGAAAATGTACTTTAAAAAGAAATCCTCACTAGGAAGACCATAATTCGGGTAGCATCCTTCCATACTGCAGAGTTAATACAAGTATATTCTAACATTTATTCAAAAATCTGGGAAGTACATTATCATCTAACTAAATGTTTGATCAGTAAAGTACACAAGATTAAAAGGTGTGTGTGTATGTGTGTGTGTGTGTGTGAGTGACAGAGGGGGGGAAGGGAGGGAGACAGAGAGACAAAACAGTTATATAATATATAAATAATAGCAGTCTTCCAATATTTGAGGGGCTGCCCCAAAGAAGAGGTACTCAAGCTATTCTCCAAAGCACCTGAAGGCAAGACAAGAAGCAATGGGTGGAAACTAATCAAGGAGAGAAGCAACTTAGAACTAAGGAGAAATTTCCTGACAATCAGAACAATTAATCAGTGGAACAATTTGCCTCCAGAGGTCATGAATGCTCCAACATTGGAAGTTTTTAAAAAGATGTTGGATGACCATTTGACTGAAGTGGTGTAGAGTTTCCTGCCTAGGCAGGAGGTTGGACTAGAAGACCTCAAAGTTCCCTTCCAATTCTATTCTATTCTATTCTATTCTATTCCTATTCCATTCCAATTCCTATTCCTATTCCTATTCCTATTCCATTCCATTCCATTCTAATATATAACATACAACAGTTCGTTTAGTGACTATTCAAAATTCTAACGGCACTGAACACAGTGACTTATGACCGTTTTTCACACTTACCTCCCCATGGTCAAATGATCAAAATTCAGACACTGGTCAACCAACCGACTCATATTTATGACGATTGCAGTGTCCTTGGGTCAAAAATCCCATTTTGCAACTTTCTGACAATCAAAGTCAAGGGGCAAGCCAGATTCACTTAACAGCTGTGTCCCTAACTTGTGGCCAGAAAGGTCATAAGATGGGGAAAAACTTTTTAAAAAATCTACATATTAAAAAGGGATGCGCTCAAACCTCCTCAGTTTTTTTTATTGAAGAAATTAACTTTAAAACTAAAGAAAAAGAGATCATTGGGAAGACACTTCTGATACGTGCAAGAATACCTCTGAAGTCATACCTTGGGACTGCAAAGTAAGGAAGCATTTCAATTTCGCGAAAAGAGGGTCAAATTAATCAAATGTTTGAATTTGCACAGACCTCTCGTTCAAGATTAGGTAGGTAAATATATACCTAACAGGGGAAACTGTGAAGTGTTCACACACACCAGAGGATGTTAATCTAGGAAAGGTAATTGTTGAGAGACACTAGGCTATCTCCTAGTGAGAGAGAGAGAGAGAGAGAGAGAGAGAGAGAGAGAGAGAGAGAGAGAGAGAGAGAGAGAGCTTTTGTGAAAACAGGGGAAAATATGAATGAAACTAATTGGGCCTTTCTGAACGCTAATCGTGAAAGGAGTTAGAGATTTGGCTGACCCTTCCAGAAAAGCAGAAGCTGAGAATCCAACATTAATCCAATTAACTAGGATACGATTTGCTTTGCTGAGATCTGTTTTCATTCTTTCAAAATGTTCCAAAACTGATACCAGATTGTCTGGAGGAATGAAGGCTCGGTATGCAGAAGACACTCACAAAGCGTTGGCTTTAACAATTTCAACTTGTCAGGAAGCAAAGTTGGCTTGAGCCCATCCCCTGTGTTTGAGTCAAATGCAGGGATTCATTTTTAATTCCTTAATCCCGGATTCTTGAATAAATGAGGGGACCGTTGACTGATTGATGTCCCAGTTATGGCTGTGTTCAAGCTTACACTAGAATGTGTATTTCTCTACCATTTTTGAACAAGAATGAAGGAAGATAATATTCCAGGTTTCCCTTGCATTCCGGAAAGGTGAGACATTTAATCAATCTCAGTTATGAGTATCGTTGTTCAACCAATTTTGGCCACATGGCTTAATAATAGGAGCTAATGATGCAATTGTCCCAGGTTAAAATTAGAATCATAAAAAGAAGCAATAAAAAGCTCTCAGGTCAGTTCATTTCACCCCAAGACAGAAGCTGCAAATTTCTCCTATTGTTTGATGAAGCTAATATAGGGCTTGGAGGATACATGCTGAATTATGCCTGGTAATAACTATCTCTCTCGCTGAAGGATGTTCGAGAATGGAAACTGACCTAATATAATTTCAGCACCCTGGACAGCAGATGGCCTGGCTCAAAACCTAAGCAGGCTTAAGCTTGGTTGCTATTTGGATGGGAGATGGGCCAGGGACCCCGCAGCTGTCAGATAGATTGGGGAACCAAAAACACTTCAAAACAAATGAACATCAAATCATTTCAACACTGATTGCCAAAAAAAAAAAAAAAAAAGCAAGTAAGGTCAGATTTCCATTTTATGAAATGTGAATGAAACTACTTGGGCCTTTCCCTCTGAATGTTCATCGTTGGCTGACCCTTCCAGAAAAGCAGAAGGTGGCAATCCAGCAAGACAATTGTGGAGTGAGTTTTGTCCCATTTCATGATGTCTCTTGCCACAGTTGTTAAGGAGTTTTGTTTGTTAAAGTAAATAAGTTAATTTGGCTTCCCCATTGGCTTGGCTTGTCAAGAGGGTTGCAGATGGTAATTACATGACTCTGGGGTGGCAATGCAACAGTCATAAGTACATGCCAGTTGCCAAGCATCTGACCTGTGATCACGTCACCACAGGGATGCTGCAGTGGTTGTAAGTGTGCAAAACAATCTTAAATCAACTTTTTTTCAGTTACTGTTGTAACTTTGAATAATCGCTCAAACAGTTGTCAATTGAGGTCTACTTGAAATATTTAAATAATACCACACACCACTTTGATGTACATTATTGGTACTGTACATTGTGGATACTTTCCTAGAGAATGCATCTCGGTGTCACCGCAACGTAAAAATTCTTCTCGGAAATGCAAAGCCCCAGTTCCATGAAGCTACAAAACTCTTACACAACCCACCACTAGACTGCCAAAGCCTGAGGGACAATTGAGAGCTCAGAACCATGAAATGCAAAAAAGAAACAAATATATACATATATATATATAAGAAAACATAGAAATGATTGTCAGGAGTTTTAAACATGCAGAGATGTTCTTCTGCACAGAAGAGTTGTGCAGAATAACACAGTTGAAAGGGACCTTGGAGGTCTTTTAGTCCAACACCCTGCTCAAGCAGGAAACTCTATCTCATTCCAGACAAATGGTTGTCCAATATCTTCTTCAAAGTCTCCAGGGATGGAGCATGTGGCCCAAAGGCAACACAGGCAGATAATCAGTAGGAGTCCCTTTAGTAGCTCCAACTTTGCCCCCAATATCCAGGTTCCTTTCTGGCTGGAGGAAAAACTCTCCCAGGAACAGCCTTTGGCTGCAGAGAATCAAGTCCAAAACATGGTCAACAAAAACTGTAACTATAAATCCAATCAAGGCAAAATGAGGTAATTAGTCCGGTAGGGCAGGAGCAAGAATTCCAGATGTGAAAGCATGGCAATAACAACACGGTTGGGAAGATGCTAGGAACACAGATAACCAAAGTCAACACAAGATAAACTCATTTTTGCTCCCAGCAGCTGCCGCACTCAGCATGCAAATCTTTTAAACTCTCATTCCCAGATGTGGCTAATGAAGGGAATCAGGGCCCTTTCCTTCCCTGCAAGCCACGCAACCCACATTGCTCTTTTCTCCATTCCTCCCTGTGTGACCTAGGATGAAGAGGGGATGGGCCTGGGTCTTCCTCCAAACTCCCTCTCCCTTGCTCTACCTCTTCCCTGATCTGCCCAGCCAGACTTTGCCCTTCCCCAGTTTCCTCCACAGGTGATGGAGTCATACTCCCACTCCTTGGATTCAGACTCCGACAGGGGCATGACAGAGCAGTTATTTTGCATTTTGATCCTTTGTCTACATTTCTCTTGTATATGTAGAAATGTCTCACTAAGTGACAGAGATGTTGGGCCCAATGGGATTGCACATTGAGGGCTACCTGTAATCCGTACACAGATTGGGGTGGTGACTTAGGTTTCTTGATGAGTAGATCCTTTTGATCCACCTTTGCATTTACAAAAAAAGATCCTTCCAATGTCCTCTAGTAACCTTCACTGGAGCCTATACCCTTGCTGGAGGCAAGAGATTTTGCCCGGCCTGGCTCTGGTGACCTTGGGGAAGCTCATCTGTATGCAAAGAAGCTGAATTATCGAAAACAGATGTCAGTGCCGGCAGGAGGCCCAGCCCACTAAAGACGGATCATGAGGAACTAATGCCATTCTTGGATGGCAAATAGCCTTTTGTTCCTTTCTCCACTGCCGTGAACTTCTTGGTATGCAGCCACATAGCTAAAGGGGCTGCCGGAGCCATCCAATGGCTGCTGGATCAGCCCCCTCTGCAGCTTCAATGCCTCCATGCTCCAGATCTTCTTTGCCAGCTGACAAAGCATGCAGTCCAATCTTTTAGGGTGGGTGGGGTCTTCTGCCTGGATTCAAAGGCCAGGATGCTCTCCTGACCAGGATAGCGCTAGCTTTAGACTCCTGCAATTGCCAGTAATGAGGAAAGAAGGGGAGGGGAGGGGAGGATGAAGAAAAGACTAGGAGGGGAGGGAAGGATAGATAAGATAAGATAATAGGAAGGGAGAATATGAGAATCCTTCCCTCATTGTTCAATGACCTGACATGGTGCTTGACAACATTAACATCATGGTGCTAAAACAAAACCTTGCCACTTGGGAAAGGAAAAGCCAGATTACCTTCTGACAACCATCAGAAACAGACAGTGAGAGAAAGAAAGGGAGGGAGAGAACAACAGGTAGGGACAGGGAGAGAGAGAGAGAGAGAAGGAAGAGAGACAGAGAGAGAAGGAAGAGAGATAAGGAAGGAAAGAAGAGAGATAGACACAGAGAAAGAAGAGAGAAGAAAAAGAGAGAAAGGAGAGAGAGAGAAGAGGGAGACACAGAGAACTAAGAGAGAAGGAAGACATAGAAAAGAGACAGAGAGAAGGGAGAGAAAGAAAAGGACAAGAGAGAAGGAAGAAAGACAAAGAGAGAGAGAAAGAGAGGGAAAGAGAGAAGGATGAGAGAGACACAAAGAGGCATACAGAGAGAAATAAGAGAGAAGGAAGAGGAAGAGATAGAGAAAGGGAGAGAGAAAGAAGGAAGAGAGAGAGAGAGAAGGAAGAGATAAAGAGAGAGAGAAGACAGACAGAAGTAAGAAAGAGAGAAACTGAATATTCACAAATTTCCACTGCCTGTCTAAGATTTGCATTTTTGACAAGGAGAAGCTTTCCATCAACCGGGAAATCAGACGGAACGAAGAAGAAGGAAGCTTATTTCAAAACATTTATTTCTCTCTAGTTGGATTCACGGGCAGTTCAGCTTTGCTTTGCACCTTCCATAAAACAAGCTAAAGGCTTCATGTGTCACAATAATCACACACACACACACACACACACACACACCAAGTTATTGACACCAAGAACCAGGTGTGAGACATGCAACTTGCATCAAGAAAAAGAACAAGGAAAAGAGAAATACGCTGCAAACCAACCAACAGGTTGCTTTTCAAGTCTCAAGACCTCACATTGTCTTCCCAGAAAAGCTGAATATGATCAAAAGGGTTTTAAATACCCTAAAATCTCTCTGGTTGTTTTTTTTTAATCTCCTGCATTCTTCTCCACATATGGGCAGTTCTCCACTTCCGACTGCAACGGAGCCCCAAATGTCTAAGCAAAACATTTGTTAATGGAGTTTTCTCCCTTTTTACGACCTTTCCAGCCACTGTCGTTAAGTGAATCTCTCCAGGTCTTAAGTTACTGACACAGTGGTTAAGGGAATCTGGCTTCCCCGCATTGACTTGGCTTGTCCCAAGTGTCTGAATTTGGATTGCGTGACTGGCTGTGGTGATGCTGCAACGGTCGTAAGTGTGAAAAACAGTCCGCTTTTTTTCCCTCAGTGCTCTTGTAACTTTGAACAGTCACTAAACAAACTGTTGATAAGTCCAAGGACTACCTGTGTCTTCTCCACCTCACATCCTTGTCCATCTACATTTTTTTCCTCTCTTCAACGGATTTGCTTTGACAATGTACCTCTGTCCCTGGAAGCCTTTTAACCTGTAATTTCTACCTGGTCTCTTCTCTTCTCTTCTCTTCTCTTCTCTTCTCTTCTCTTCTCTTCTCTTCTCTTCTCTTCTCTTCTCTTCTCTTCTCTTCTCTTCTCTTCTCTTCTCTCCTCTCCTCTCCTCTCCTCTCCTCTCCTCTCCTCTCCTCTCCTCTCCTCTCTTCTCTTCTCTCTCTCTCTCTCTCACACACACACACACACCGCCTTCTTTCTTGCAGTTAGCAAAACAGGCAAACGACCTTCTGAAATAATTATTCCACCCAGAAAGAATGCTGAGCTGCTTAATTATTGTGAGCAACTCAATTGGTTAAGCGCAAAAACCTCTTTGGTCTGCAAATCTTCCAAGTTTCCCAGCTCCCTCCCTCTCTCTTTCGCTTTCTCTCTTTTTCTGTCTTTCATTCTCTCTCTCTCTCTCCCTCCCTCTCTCTCTCTCTCCTTCTTTCAGTCTCTCTTTCTTTCTCATGCTCCCCTTTCTTTCTCTCTCTCTCTGTCCCCCCTCTCTGTCCCCTTCTCTTCCTCTCTCTCTTTCTCTCTCCCTCTCTTTTTCTCTCTCTCCTTTTTTCTCTTTCTCTCTTCTCTCTCCCTCTCTCCCCCTTTGGCTCTCTTTCTCTCCAACCCTGTCTCTTTCTTTCTCTCTCTTTCTCTCTTTCCCCTTTTTCTCTCTCCCCATCTTTCTCCCCCTCCCTCCCTCTCTATTCCTATCTATTTTTCTTTCCTTCTCTCCTTCTCCCCTTTTTTCTCTCAACCTCCCTCTTTCCCTTTCTCTCTATTTCCCTTGCCCGATCTCCCTTTTTCTCCCTCTCTATCTTTCTCCCCTTTTCTCTCTCTCCCTCTCTCTTTCCCTCTCTTTCTCCCCTTTTTTCTCTCTCCCTCTTCCCCTTTCTCTCTCTTTCCCTTTCCCCTCTCTCCCTTTCTCTCTTTCCCTTTTTTCTCTCTGTCTTTCCCTTCCCCCTCCTTTTCTCTTTCTATTTCTCTCTCCCTTTCTCTCTCTCCCTCTTCTCTCTTTCTCTCTCTTTGTCTCTCTCTCTGCACATTATTAATTAGAATCCATTATTATTATTATTATTATTATTAGTAGTAGTAGTAGTAGTATCATTATTATTATTATTATTATTATTATTATTAATAATAATAATTAATTAATTAATTAGAATAACTGTTGAGGTCACAGGCGTCTGCTTCCTCCATGCTGCACATCAACACCATGGTTCCTTTCAGGGATCTTTTCCCCTAATTAACCCCCAGGGGATACCAAGGTCAACAAATGTCCTGGACCCCCCACTCAAAAAAACCCAAACCTGCTGTTTTTTCTAACATGACACAAATAGCCTTGAGATTTGCAGGATCATCAGTCTCTCTTCGCAGGGGGTGTGAGGGGTGTGAGAGAGAGCTGAGAAAGGAACTGGCTGACTCAGCAGTCAACCTGGAAGAAAACTCATTGTGCCAGCTGTCATTTTCACAGCTGTCTCTCACCCGTTTGACTCGCTCAACTCTTCAGCCAGTCATTGAAAGGCCAACGAATCACAGACGGAACCGAGCAACCCCCGAGCCATGAACTTGCAAGTGTATCTTTGTGAAGACAGAGCTGGGGTGGGATTCAGCTGGTATGGACCGGTTCAGACAAACCAGTAATTCCAGTGATTAGCTGACCCATAGTCTGTCCTATATTTCCATGTTTTGACAGCCCACCTGATTTGTGTAGCACACAAATTTTTACTGACTGGGGCTGCAGCAGAAGGTAAGTTTTAGAGCTGAAAATGGATGGGTTTTCTCTAAATCTGAGCCTTGTTTGGAGGTTAGGCTGCTTATTTTCAAACTGCTCAGAAACTTTGGGGAAAACGGGGAATATAAAGAAGGAAAGTTGAACATTTCAGATGCTTACATACACACAACCCCTCAAAAAAAAAAAAAATTCGTCTACCCATTGTTCATAAGAAGATCTGGTGGGAACTAAGCTTACCTGAAGGTCATCTGGAAGACCTGCCCTTGATTGACGTGTTGGGTCCTGTTGTTGTAGCCATGAAGCATTTCTCCAAAGAGCGTGTCGTTGAAGTTCACATCTGACTTCAGACACTTGGGACCCTCACAGATGTCTGATAACAGGAGGCAGGACTTGCCATCTGGAGCCATCTTATACTCTTCGACGCAGCTGGAAACCAAACACAAAGAAAAGTCCTCAGCATCGGTTCACCACACAACGAAACAAGCTCACCCATTTCATAAAATGCCCTATCAGAACTCTAACCTCATGCCTGCACCCAGCTATCATTCAGTGCCAGTCTACCCACGGACCATGGAAGGAGGGTGGAAAGGAGGGAATGGCTGGGGGGAAAGTGAAACTGGTGAAAATAAGAATGCCTCTCAGAGGTGGGGCTTCAAGGTTGTTTCCCTGGGAGAAGAATGCAGCTGCAAGGTGGTTTACACTCAAGAGTGACTGTTTCATAAACATCGTCTTTGGAATGGATTGGATGATGGGAGGATCAACATCTGCACCTCTATAACTGTCTGGTTTGGTTCTGTAACCCAACAAGACAGACACAGACTTCAGAGAGTAATTAGGACTGCAGAAAAAAACAATGGCTATCAACCTGCCTTCCATGGAGGATGTGTATACTGCATGAGTCAAAAAGAGGGCTGTGAAAATATTTACAGACCCCTCCTCACATCCCAGACATAAACTATTTCAACTTTTACCCTCAAAACGATGCTATAGGGCACTGCACACCAGAACAAACTAGATACAAGGACAGTTTTTTCCTGAATGCCATCATTCTGCTAAACAAATAATTCCCTCAACACTGTCCAACTATTTACAAAGTCTGCACTACTATTACTGTTAATCTTCTCATCACTCATCTCCTCCCACTTGTGACTGTATGGCTGTAACTTTGTCGCTTGTATCCTTATGATTTTTACTGGCTGTTTCCTAGTAAGATTTGATTGCTTATCGTACCCTATGACTATCATTAAGCGTCGTACCTTATGATTCTTGATGAATGTATCTTTTCTTTATGTACACTGAGAGCATTTTCACCAAGGCAAATTCCTTGTGTGTCCAGTCACACTTGGCCAATAAATCATTCTATCTATCTATAGAGGGGAATCAACAATAGGAAGTGCCTAGGAGAGGGAAAGTTATACCTAGGCATGCAAACTTCAGTTCTGGCTTTGCTTTATTGTAATCCACTTGCTCTTTAGTAAACTATACCTTTATCAACCAAAGGAGTCAAGGATGGTTCTTACTTAAAGGTACAAGTTGAGGCAGGACCGACATACTCACTATAGGTAATCAAATGGCAACAGGACAGGTCAGAAAGGATGTACTACTTGCTTAGATGTTCTCCATTTCCCACCCCGACTCCATTTACTGCGCTTTCTTGCCACTGGTTATATGTTAATTAAATAAATATTAAACTCAATTGCCTTTTTTTTTTTTTCTCTCAGCGCAAAAATAAATTAAAACAAGACCCAGGTCAAGGGTGCAGAAAAATTGCCCTCTGGCAATTTAGGTAGAATAAGAAATACTCTGAGGTTTTGAAAAATAGGGCCCTACTTGATGCATTTTCCTCTTTATGTTTCATGGTGTCGCTTTTAAGGGAGTGCTTCTCTGGTGCAGAAAAGTACCCTTCGCATTTTGCTGAAGGTCAAAAATGAAGTGGAGGCGCTGGATTTTGCCAGGAACTGAAGCAGCAAATAAACCGGAGAAGGAAATGCAGGGAAAGGAAGTATATTGGCACAGCTGTGTCCAAGAGAACAGTATTGAACAAAACGCAATGTTGGGTTCACCACTTCCCACAAAACCAGGAAGTGGTGAACCCAACACCCCAGGGAACCGCAGCGAAGGGCTGAAACACAACAAAATTGCTGCCACCTGCGCACCTGGTGGTGTCAGGATTTGACAGATGTTTCAGGGTGTCGCTTTTAAGGGAGTGTTTCTCTGGTGCAGAAAAGTACCCTTCGCATTTTGCTGAAGGTCAAAAATGAAGTGGAGGCGCTGGATTTTGCCAGGAACTGAAGCAGCAAATAAACCGGAGAAGGAAATGCAGGGAAAGGAAGTATATTGGCACAGCTCTGTCCAAGAGAACAGTATTGAACAAAATGCAAGAGCTCTTGAAGGTGAGAAATATCCCTTATTAGTGAATGTGTGAGCAGGGTGCACATGGTGCGAAGAATGCGGAAGCCTCATGGAAACATGGACCCATGTTTACAAAATACGTCCTGAGACATATGCCTTCCCTGCCTACATTAACAGAAGCATAGAATCAAGTTCTAGACAGAGACAGATCTGCCTCCCAAAAATATTTTAACTAGGGGAGGTTAAACGTGAGGCTGTCAGGTTTTCTTGGAGAAAGTCTTTGAGAAGCAGAGGGGTGACAAAATCAGAAATGAAGAGGTGATAAGTCACTCATCAAAATCCTAAAAAAGTGAGTTAGAATATTTTGGTCATGTGATGTGACACCCAGAAAAATATGGCATCCTTCACTTAATCCTCCAAGGAAAGATTGAAGGCAAACAAGGTCCAGGCAGAAGAAGAACATCAAAATCGAAGGGACTGGTTTGGACAAAACTCAGCAGCACTGAAGAAGAAGAAGGAGGAGGAGGAGGAGGAGGAGGAGGAGGAGGAGGAGGAGGAGGAGGAGGAGGAGAAGAAGAAGAAGAAGAAGAAGAAGAAGAAGAAGAAGAAGAAGAAGAAGAAGAAGAAGAAGAAGAAGAAGAGGAGGAGGAGGAGGAGGAGGAGGAGGAGGAGGAGGAGGAGGAGGAGGAGGAGGAGGAGGAGGAGGAGGAGGAGGAGGAGGAGGAGGAGGAGGAGGAGGATGATGATACAAGATCATGTGAAGTGTTGCTATTGCTTTGTAATGCCTTGGTAAGACCACATCTGGAATACTGAATCCAGTTTTGGCCGCCACATTACAAAAAAGATGTCGAGACTCTGGAAAGAGAACAGAGAAGAGCAACCAAGAAAAATAGGGGATTGGAGGCTAAAACATATGAGGAACAGTTGCAGGAATTGGGTACGTCTAGTTTGATGAAAAGGGGTGACCTGGTAGCCTTTAGAACATTTCCCCCTCTTTCTTACCCACAGAACATGTGGATGGTGCTGGAGGTTGGGTCCCACAGGAGAGGGAGAGTTTGCTGAAGGCACAGCTGCTCGCAACCACCATTGAAGCCGTCTGAGCAATCAATCCCCTTTGAGTAGTCGTAGCAGCCGGTTCCATCTTTCATGGGTCTCAGGTCCTCAGGGCACTGCAGGAAGAAGAGAAGGAAAGGATAATTTAGGGGAGGTGGGAGACCACGGCGTTGGTCTACCATGGTGCCTGCTGATGTGGGAAGGCTGCCAAATACTGGCCAATGGGGGACAACGATCGTTGGTGGACCTGCAAGAAAATTCAGAACACAACAATGCGGTTCATCCTCCGAGACTCCATTTTTGTGGAAGGTTCTTGATTTAGTATCAACAAAGGAGAATATTTCTAGATCAGGATTAAAATGGAGGGAGGGAGGGATGCTTGGTGCTGAGATTGGTTGTTTCCTTGTTAAGCGTTTCATCAGTTTGAGTAATGAAATGTCTGTAAGAAAACAACCAAGCTCAGAAAGCACCAAGGACTCCCATTCTTTGATTTGGCCCAACTTTGTGTGATTCATGGGTTTTTCAACACTTTTACAGAACTCTTCAGCACAACAGAAGCCGCGGGGATCACCCATGCACCAATCAGAGCATTTGCACCAAGACAAATTCCTTGTGTGTCCAATCACACTTGGCCAATAAAGAATTCTATTCTATTCTATTCTTTTTTTAAAAATTTTTTTATTACTTTTTAAGACGTAGACAAACAAAACATAAAAACATCAAGCCTTCTTCCATACATACATACATACATACATACATACATACATACATACAGTGTATTGGTCGGTTTACAAATTGTTTTGTGCTTCCATTTCATAGTCTTCAATTACAATTACATTGTATATATTCTCATATTTTCAATCAAATATTAAATACATTAATATCATTGTTAATCAATCATTTGACTATATTTTTATTCATTCATGTTTTACGAAATAATCCATATTTTACTTAATTTATTTTATGACAGTTCATATTATCATCTCAAATCTATCCTACAATCATTTTGTAGATATAATAAGAAAAGAATACATCTTTATATATTTATTATTTTCTAAGAATCTACATATTTCATTACCATGTTTTACTGTCTAACCATTGATAGAATAGATCCCAAATTTTATAAAATTGTTTATCATCTTTTTCCCTGATTTCAAATGTCAATCTACTCATTTCAGCACATTCCAATATATTCTACTCTACTCTACTCTACTCTACTCTACTCTACTCTACTCTACTCTACTCTACTCTACTCTACTCTACTCTGATTCTATTCTATTCTATTCTATTCTATTCTATTCTATTCTATTCTATTCTATAATATCAAAGACCTCAAAGCATTGCAGTGTCTTGTAGATGCTCTCAATCAAATAACCTTGAGGTAGAGTTCTACAGGGGCCTTTAATTTGGCAAAGGCTTGTTCTGCATCAAACCTAAAATGGAAACCAAATATGGATAAGGTTATCTGCAAGTAACAGAAAGACAGAAAGAGAAGCCCTACATCACTTCAGACAAATGGTTGTCCAATGTCTTCTTCAAACCGTCCAGTGATGGAGCATGCACAACTTCAGGTGAGGCAAGAGAAGAAGTGGATTGGAAATCAACCTCAGGGCTGGCATAGAAAAAATGAGTCAGTGGTAGAAGATGAAAAAACTTCAGGCAAGCAAAAGGGATTGATCCCTTCATTCTAATTTCTTATTCCAGGTCTCCCTATCCCATCAAGTTTCCTAAACTTCCAATTCTTTGCTTTTTCAGGCAAAAGCAAACAACCTCTTGAAAATCTTTGGGAAAGCCTTGATCCCACAAATCAAGGAAGAAATAATTGTTAACAAACCAAAACCTTTTCTGGATGAAGTCCAAAATGTACTTGGCACCTGTTGCAAACCCTACTCTGAAGAAAAGTCTAAATTTTGCTTTAAGGCACAGAACAGAACACAATAACAGAGTTGGAAGGGACCCTTGGAGGTCTTGTAGCCTAACCCACAGTCCAGGCAGGAAACCCTACGTCATTTCAGACAAATCCAGTCTCTTCTTAGAAACCTCCAGTGATGGAACATCCACTGGTTAATTGTTCTCATTGTCAGGAAATTTATCCTTTGTTCTAGGTTGAATCTCTCCTTAGTTAGTTTCCATCTGTTGCTTATTTATTTATTTGTTTGTTTGTTTGTTTTATTTGTCAAAAGCTTACAATATAACAGAAACAAGAATAAACATAAGTTTAAATACAAGAAATAGGAACTAATAATTGGGGACAATAGGATAGGGACAGTAGGCACGATTGTGTGCTTATGCACGGCCCTTAGGAATGGGGTGAAGTCATTCTTGTTCTTCCTTCAGGTGCTTTGGAGAATAGCTTGACTCCCTCTCCTTTAGGGTAGCCCCTGAGATATTGGAAGACTGCTATCATGTCATCCCTAGTCCTTCTTTTCACTAGACTAGACATACCCAGTTCCTGCAACCATTCTTTGTATATTTTATCCTCTTGTCCCTTAATCATCTTTATTGCACTTCTCTGCACTCTTTCCAGAGTCTCAATATCTTTTTTGTACATTGTAGCCACCCCACAATGTAAAAACTGTGTGGCTGCTGCAATGTACATTGCGACAGACACCCAAGATGTTGGGATTCAAATAGAGCTGTTCTCATTTTCTAACCAGGGAGCCCGGCCTCTCTTAGAAGAGCCCTTAATGCATTTATTCCCAGCCGAAAAATTGGACAGCGGTTTTTAATTTTAGTTTCCCAGCAAGCATTTTCCAATACTGAGTGGTTAAAGTAGGCATTCATCAATGCCCTCCCTGATTAAGCAGAACTCTTATCTTCCCTTCCAACCCCTCCTATTATTTACTTCTCTGAAACCTGTGGAAAAGAGGAAGGGGAATGGAGGGGAATGGAAAGAGGGGAAAAAAGACCACTCTCTTTGGATGATAGGAAGAAGGTAACAAATGGGGCTGAACAACAGTTCCAGCAAATGCCTGATGGGATTCCTGAGTAGGAGCAGAAATCCCAGCTAGCTCAGAGCTGCGAGAAGGCAAGTTACAAATGCAAAGCCAAGCTGGAAAACAAACACATTTTAAATAATAATAATTTACAAACACATTTACATATTTGCAGCCTCTGACCGCTGGATATTTGACCGTCGCTGTCTTCCAGCTCTTTCCAAGTTTGTGTTTTTTTTAAAAAAATGCTTGCACAAAACATATGAACTAAAGTCGCTGGGAGGCAGGCTGCATCTAAATGTAATTTATTGTTATTGTTCTTGGTACTTCTGCCAACAACTCATTGGAAATCCCAACCTTGTTCTCTGCCTTCTGAACCAGAATTGAGAATCCCAAAGACCCGCCAACCCCGTCGTAAATTACAACTGGATCTGGCTGGGCAAAGTTCAAGGCTTGCCATGATGTATTTATGAGTTAAATAAACCCTGGATCATCGTGATTAACTTAATATCGACAGAACTGTTTCCCGGTTCCAAACCAGGCAGTCTCTAATTGCAAGTTCTTCATCTTCTGGCTCAAAGGAAGTGGGATGCCAAGAGAGAGGGGAGAAAAAGTTTGAAGGAACTTTGACCTCGGAGAGTATATGGGTTAGAAATGTGTGGGGAGCAGATCAAGCGATTCTTCTTCTAGAATCATGAACTTGACTCCAATGACTTTGCATTAAAAGTTGGAAGGGACCTTGGAGGTCTTCTAGTTTAGCCCCCTGCTCAAGCAGGAAACTATGCCATTTCAGACAAATGGGTTGTCCAATGTCTTCTTAAAAAATGTCTTCTTAAAAAAAAAAGTGATGAAGCATCCACAACTTCTGGAGGCAAGCTGTGCCATCCATCTGTCTGTCCGTCCGTCCATCCATCCATCCATTTACCTATCTGTCCACCCATCCATCCTCCACCCATCCACCCACCCATCCATCCTTCCATCCACCCACCCATCCATCCTTCCATCCATCTCCCCATCCATCCTTTCTTCCACCCACCCACCCATCCATCCATCCATCCATCCTTCTACTCACCCATCCATCCTTTCATCCATCCATCCATCCATCTACCCACCCACCCTTCCTTCTTTCCATCCATCCATCCTTCCATCCATCCATCTCCCCATCCATCCTTCCATCCTTCCTTCCACCCACCCACCCACCCATCCATCCATCCATCCATCCATCCTTCTACTCACCCATCCATCCTTTCATCCATCCATCCATCCATCCATCTACCCACCCACCCTTCCTTCTTTCCATCCACCCACCCACCCATCCATCCACCCATCCATCCTTCTACTCACCCATCCATCCTTTCATCCATCCATCCATCCATCTACCCACCCACCCTTCCTTCTTTCCATCCATCCATCCAT
This sequence comes from Hydrophis major, assembly GCA_033807585.1. NCBI lineage: Eukaryota > Metazoa > Chordata > Lepidosauria > Squamata > Elapidae > Hydrophis > Hydrophis major. The sequence goes on from CM066341.1 coordinate 5,445,407, forward strand.
CCTTCTACTCACCCATCCATCCTTTCATCCATCCATCCATCCATCTACCCACCCACCCTTCCTTCTTTCCATCCATCCATCCATCCATCCATCCATCCATACACCCACCCACCCATCTATATCAGATGGGGTAGGACCTGGTGGCATCATGCTATCCATACTTGGTCTTCTTCAGTTTTAAGCGTCCTTTCTTGGGAAGATAATGGCAACCCTACGAATGATCTCTGTGACTTCGTTGGTTGCTCCTACATGTTTCTCCTTCAGGGCTGGTGGAAAGCTAACCTGTTAATTACCCATTTCCCAGGGCTGCCAATAGAATCCGATTGGTTGTGTGCTAGGATTGATCAGCCTGCTTCGAATGGCCGAGAAGCAATAATTACTGTGAGTTTTAATCAATCCTGCAGCAATTCAGCAGCGGTTCAATTTGTGATCTGCCTCTCTAGTGACATCAAACTAGGAGAGGACTAGAAATTATTAAAAAAAATCAATATTCTACTCAGCCAATAATTCTTCCAAGATAATTGCAGTTGAAGTGTTTTCTGTCAAGGCAGCCCTGCAGGAAACTTTCTCTGGTTGACTGGTTGGTTGGCTGGCTGGCTGATTGGTATCAAGGAAAGATAGTCAGTTGTGGATCATTTATTTCTGCAAACTATCAAACTGAGCTGAGGAAACTGGGATGTAACAGCCGGCAGGCTGAAGAAACATCAAGAAAAGTCATTCTTGGGTCTTTGCAAGTGATGCAGAAAGCATCTCCTTGAGGTCCATTGGAGCTTCTCTAATATGTTCCTGCAACACATCCATCAGAAGGTCTGAGGCTCATTTGGCTACAATCAAAAATGTTGCAAATGGACTCTTCAAGGGCCTTTGAAACCAAGATCAAAGGAACAAAATGCAAAAAAATGGCAAGGCCATTTGCTCAGAAACACAAACATCCCCATTGTTCTCCATCTTTTTTCTTGTTTTTTCTTCCTCGTCAAAACCAAAACTAATTTCCATTAATGGCAAGAACATCATCGGATGCACTTCCTACTTTCTGAAGACTTGGAAATGCTTGATTACAGATGCTGTTTCCAAACATTTCAGGGAAATAAGTGAAATAAATTGCTTAAAAGGTTTTTTTTTTAATCTCCCTTCTTCTCTCTCTGTCTTTTTTTTTTTCTATTGAGCTTAGCTCTTTTTCTTATCAATCCAGAAAAAAAAAAAAAACTGGAATGGAATTGTAGGACGTTAGCACCCACCCCTCTCCTAGAAAAATGAAATATCCTAGAAAATATTAAAAGGCAAAATATTTCCCCTAAAAGGGAAGTAGAATCTTAGAGAGGCAGAAGCTCACCCCCCACTTTTCTTAATGGGCAGGCCGTTAAGGCCCGGGGCAGAGTATTCTACATAACAAAGCCCTCTATCCATCTCACCACAAGGCCTGGGGAGATTGCATCAGCTAGCACTCAGGTGTAGCCATGTGGTCCAGACAAAGTCTACAAAGTTAGATTAAACCCCACCTCTGGGAGTCTGACAGCCAATGAGGTACATTTCTTACATAGGAACAGCAAACACGAAGGTGGGGTCCAACAGAGGGTATAAAAATAAGGGTCTCTCAGCTTTTTGCCCCCTCTTCTTCACTCAATATCTTGAAGCATGTGATCGCCCTTTGTTTGTTCAGGAGCTCCCAGCCATTTGGTCCTGTCCACCATTAAACTTTCATTCCAAGCAACTTCCATGATGCCAGTGTCTTTTTCCCCACTTTTAACTGAACCCAGAAGGTTATTTCTTTCAACGGAGTGGAGTGCAGTGGAATGGAATAGAATGGAGTGGAAGGGACCTTGGAAGTCTTCTAGTCCAGACCTATACAATCTCACCCATCTGGTGGTGATGTTGGCTATTCCACTTAAGAGAATGTTTTGCTGGAGTGGTAAATGGCCACCTTTTCAAATTAGTCTATCACACTCTTCCAAATAGTAGCCATGGTTTTGCCCACAAGAGTGTTTTGCTTCATCAAAGCAAAGAGATTAGCATTAACATAGATTAACAGAGTTGGAAGGGACCTTGTAGGTCATCTAGTCTAACCCCCCCCCCCCTGCTGCTGCCCAAACAGGAGACACTACACCATTTCTGACAGATGACAGTCCAATTTTTCCTTGAAAGCCTCCGGTGATGAAGCTCCCACAACTTCTGAAGGCAACTTGTGTTCCACTGGTTGATTGCTCTCGCTGTCAGAAAATTCCTCCTTATTTCCAGGTTAAATCTCTCCTTGGCCAGTTTCCATCCATTGCTCCTTATCTGGCCTTCGGGTGTCTTGGAAAATAGCTTGACCCTTCCTCCTCTCTGTGGCAGCCTTTCAAATATTGGAAGGCTGCTCTCCTGTCTCCCCTGGTCCTTCTCTTCCCTAGACTAGCCATGCCCAGTTCCTGCAACCGTTCTTCATATGTGTTAGCCTCCAGTCCCCGAATTATCCTGGTTGCTCTTCTCTTCACTCTTTCTAGAATCTCAACATCTTTTTTATAGTGTGGTGACCAAAACTGGATGCAGGACTCTAGGGGTGATGGTTTTGGCACTCCAGAAACACCTGGAAATTAAAAAGGGAGTGACAAAACCCATCTGAACGACAACGAGGGCAAAACCATAGTAACATCGTGCAGAAATGATGAAAAGGACAAAGGAAGAAAACAAAGGCATCCCTCTCCATCCAGACCCAGACAATCTGTTTAAAAGCTCCTGAAAATCCCGATGAAAACCCTCTCTTTGATATTGTTTGGTGTCGAGCCGTAACATCTGCTACTACTATAAATTAGCTCCCTTGTCTATAAAACACCTTCCCTGGATGAACACGGACTAGCAGGGTAGCAGCTGAGTTTCAGAAACTGGCAGGCAGATTCCTAACAGGCGCCACAAGCTGAGTAGTAATGCTTGGGTAGATCCATCAAGAACGATAGCAACTAGGCAATTGAGTAGGGTGACCAGTAAAAAAAATCTGCAGTTTTTCCCAGCCATTTGTCTCTCAGTCGCCTTCGTCAGCGGGGACTGCTGTGGTTATCTGGGTCTGTTCCAAACTTTAAAAGTCACTGAAATCCTGAGGAGCACATGTGATATAGGGAGTCTTCGACTTACGACCATAATTGAGCCAAATTTCTTGTGGCTAAGTCAGACATTGGTTGAAGTGAGCTTCTCCCCATTTGACAGAACTTTCTTGGCACTGTCATTTAGGAAATCTCCGTGGTTGGTCAGTGAGTAGCCCAGTCATTAAGTGAGTCTACCTTTCGCTTGTCAGAAAGTCGCAAAAGGGGATCAGGTGACTCCAGGGACATCGTCATAAATTGGAGTCAGTTTGGTCAAATTGACCAAGAGGGAGGATGCAATGGATGTAAGTCTGGAAAACAGTCATAAGTCACTTTTTTTCAGTGCCGTTGTAGCCTTGAATGGTCACTAAATGAACTTTTTGTAAGTCAAGGACTATCAGTATTTCCACATCACAAAAGATAGTTGATTTTTCCCCTTTACTACCTCTCCCTTCACTGCCTGTTCCTTCTCGGAGTCTTTCAAAAGTCTTCTCAAACTTATTTCAATGATGACGTGAAGATATCTGGTTGAAATGAAGCTGAAAGTTTCTTCCTTTTTCTGCAGCCTCCCTAACTTTCCACCTTCCAATTTATCAGAAAAGAATGGAATGGAATGGAATGGAATGGAATAGAATAGAATAGAATAGAATAGAATAGAATAGAATAGAATAGAATAGAATAGAATAGAATAGAATATAGGAATTTGGATGGAGTAGAATGGAATGGAATAGAATAGGATAGGATAGAATGGGCTGGGCTAGAATTAGAATTAGAATTAGAATTAGAATTAGAATTAGAATTAGAATTAGAATTAGAATTAGAATTAGAATTAGAATTAGAATTAGAATTAGAATTAGAATTAGAATTAGAATTAGAATTAGAATTAGAATTAGAATTAGAATTAGAATTAGAATTAGAATTAGAATTAGAATAGAAACTGGAAGGGACCTTGGAGGTCTTCTAGCCCAGCCTCCTGCTCCAGCAGGAGAAGCTGTATCCTTTCTCTCAGACAAGAAAAAAAGAGAAGCACCTAAGAACGATTATACGTTGGTCGTCTTCTCTGCTTCAAGGATTTCTGCTCCAGCTTCATTAGCGAACCATAGGCTCACTGTAGCACCAAAAGAGTTGTTCTGGATTCGACACTGGGCAGGGTTGCTTTGCATGTGCCATGAAGACTCTGCTCCGTTTTTAAATATTTCTGCAGCATTTGAGAAATCATACATCGAAGAGAGGGCATGCTTGCAAACCAAGAGGCCCAAAGTAACATTTCCAGCAAGAAACACTCAGGGAATTGTTTTATCTGGTCCCCTGTGCTCTCATTATCAGCTTTTACACTGAAACTTTTCCTGTTTTCTCACCAAAAACAACAACAAAAAAGCGAGTTCACCACAGTAAGCAGCATAAACTTTCTCTTCAACCACCCCTCCTTCTTATCCCCCTGTCTTACCTTCCTCCTTTCCTTTCCCTTTGCAAGAAACATCCATTACTATTCCTTGCACAGATGTTCAAATGTGTTTCTCTTCTAAGCTTAAATATCCAGACTCTTTCTAAACAACTCCCAGTGCTAACTACTGTGCAGAGAACAGGAATGATTCTACAGACGAACGAATCCTCTCCGGCTGTAATTAAATATTTCTGTTGTTGTTGTTGCATCTAGACAAACATTTCTTTTCATTTATGCACAAAGAGCCATCCTGTCTTCCTGCTCGGTAAAATAAAAACAGGTAGTTCTCGACTTAGGACTGCAATCGAGGCCCAAAAATTTCCCTTGCAAAGTGAAATGGTGCTCCAACTTTTCCAACTTTGCTTGCCGTGGGAATTCTGGGAATCATTGCAGTTGTTCAGTTTGTCACACAGTTGTTAAGTGAATCTGGCTTGCCCCATTGACTTGGCTGCAACCGTCATAAATATGAACCAGTGGTGTAGTGTCCAGAATTTTGATCACCTGACCATGGGGAATGCTCCAACCATCATGTGAAAAAATGGTCAAAAGTGGCTTTGTTCAATGGCATTGTAATTTCAAAATTACAACATTTGAAATTGTAACTTCAAACAGTTGCTAAAGGAACTGGACATGGCTAGTCTAGTGAAGAGAAGGACCAGAGTAGACAGGATAGCAGTCTTCCAATACTGGAGGGGCTGCCAAAGAGAGGAGGAAGGAATCAAGCTATTCTCCAAGGCACCCAAAGTCCAAACAAGGAATAATGGATGGAAACTGAACAAGGAGAGATTCAACCTGGAAATAAGGAGAAACTTTCTGGCAGTGAGAACAATCAACCCATGGAACAGAAGTTGCCCTCGGAAGTTGTTGAAGTTTCATCCCTGGAGCCTTTCAAGAAGAGATTGGACTGTCATCTGTCAAAAATGGTGTAGGGTCTCCTGCTTGGGTGAGGGCTTGGACTAGATGACCTAGAAGGTCCCTTCCAACTCTGTTAATTTATTAAATTGAGGACAACTTGCATGTAAGCAAATAAATAAATAATTGGGTTTCCATGATAGATATTTAACATCAGAGCTGCCCCTGATTTACAATTTGACAATGGTCCTTCCTTCGGCTTCCAAATGAGGCCCTTTAGAATAGCAATGTCTTCTCTAAAAGGGTTTAGCCATTAAGGATGGTCTTTTTTTCCCCTTCCCTTCTCAGATCTTCTCCTTACTGGTCAGCCAAGTTGTCCATATTGTCTGGAATTTAATCAAAGGATGTGAAGTTCTTGTTGGTGCTCACTTTCCTCGCTTATTCAGCCCAAATCAGAGTGGTTAATGATGAAAGATGCTTGGAATAAAGACCACAAAAGGATGCAGGTTCTACATCTGGAAGGTGAACAATGGTTCTCCCCTGCCTGAAAGGTTTCCTGTTTAGAAATCTGGGTCTCTTCTAACTCTAGCAGACTGTTGTTACAGCATGGCTCACTGCCAATGTAGCCTTTTTGGCCACATCTTTAAGTCAGCATGTTCATGTGGCTTTCGTCTGAAAAAAAGATGCCAATAGATAGCCAGGTGATAAAGATATAAAAGAGTAAATAGATACAAAGCTGACTGTTTTGGTGCAGCAAAACAGCTGTTTATAATCAATGCTTTTGTTGTATGGCAGCTAGCATCTACGTGCGGACACACCGAGGAAGCAGGTGGTGGTGGAGGAGGAGGAGATAGAGGAAGAGGAGGAGATGGGATGGAAATGAAGGAAGAGGAGGAGGAGGAATGAAATACTGCAAGGTATATGATGTCCCAAATAAATCCATTTGTTTTCACTCAAGTAAATTAATACAATGACCTCACATGCTGTGTGAAAAAAGAAAAGAAAAGGATTATTATATATAGAGAGAAAAACCTGGAAGCATAACAGCCATTTCAGTAGAATCAGAAGGGAAGATGGGTTTTGAATAGCATGGCTTGGATTCCTCCAAAATGACACAATAAGCACAAGCTGAAAGAGAGAGAGAGAGAGAGAGAGAGAGAGAGAGAGAGAGAGAGAGAGAGAGAGAGAGAGAAGGAGGAGGAGGAGGAGGAGGAGGAGGAGGAGGAGGAGGAGGAGGAGGAGGAGGAGAAGGAGGAGGAGAAGGAAGAAGAGGAGGAGGAGGAGGGGGGAGGAGGAAGAAGAGAGAGAGAGACAGACAGACAGAGTGCAATTGCATAATCCCAGGAGAAGATTATGTCTCCTTCAAGGAGCTGCAGATGAAGAATAGGTCTACATCCCCAGACTTTCCAAACCCAATCCAAGGCATCCACCTTCCCTGGTGTCAAAAGTTGTACCTACCACACAACCAGTTGAGTCCACTTGACGGTCCGATACACATTTGAAATTGCGGGTACAGCCTCCATTATTGTGAGAACAATCCCGAACCGGTCCAAAGGATGAGAGTAGGTCATTGATGGTCTCAAAATAGGTTGACAACATTGCTTCTTCCCTTGAAGAAAGAAAAGGTACATTCAAGGCAGCTCAACTCAAAGGCAAAACAATGACTATCCTTTATATTTCCTTTAAATTCTTCCACAAATTCCTTTGACTCGATCTCTGGCCTCAATACTTAGTGCAATTAAGTCAGATGAATTCCCTCTTTCTCTTCCACTCGCTCTATTATTTAACGATTTCCCCCCTTTAGTAAGTGCCTTCCTCTGTTCTTTCCTGAGAACAATTCAAATTAGAAGTCTCTTTCAATGTATTTTCTTATGCATAACCTTAGCAAAGGGTTTCTTAAGTGGAGCAAGATCAATTAAAACAGTCAATGTATTTTAATCATGACTTCAGAAAAATGATTTCCAAATAAAAGCAGAGAAGTGTCCTATTTCCAAGCAGCTGAAGACAATTCAAATTTCTGTGGGGTACCTGCAACTTTTTTGATGCAATCAAAGGAAAAATTCCTTGTGTGTACAATCACATTTGGTCAATAAAGAATTATATACTGTTCTGTTCTATTTTATCTTTCATCCTGTTCCATTTTAATCCTATCTAATGTCCATTCCATTCTATTCCATATTATCTTCCAATCCATCCCATCCCATCCCATCCCATTTTATTCCTATCTAATCTCCATCCCATCCCATTCTATATTATCTTCCACTCCACTCCATTCCATTCCATTCCATTCCATTCTATCTCATCCCATTCCATTTTATTCCTATCTAATCTCCATTCCATTTAAAAATGTCAAATAAATGGAGAAAAACCATAACGGTATTTATTTGACACATATATTTAACTATCAATTTAAATTTGAATTTTGTTTCCTTTCTTCTCCATCCCTCATTTATGCAATGGGGCCCAGCATGATAACTCAAAAGGGTACTTTTGACTCAATATAGATTGTCTATCCTTAATGCCAGACTGAACTGATCATTTGGGGGCAAAACAAATTTGAATATTTACACAAGATTAGCTGGTTTTTACACAAGATTAATTGGTTTTTAACCTTTGATAGGAGAGGATAAAGGGAAAGGACACTACTAGGTGTATTTCATACATCTGAGTGATCACTTAATCAGGAAGGTATCTGTGGAGATTCTCAACCATCCAGGTCATGGTTGTCCCAAAGATGCTTTTTCAAGAGGCAACTGGACTTCGTTTTTCCTTGAAGACGTTTTGCTTCTCATCTAAGAAGCTTCTTCAGTTCTGAAGAAGAAACTGAAGAAATGAAGATGCTTCATGGAGAGAAATGAAACGTCTTCAAGGATAGTTACAACTGAAGATGTTTCTTGGATGAGAAGTGAAACATCTTACAAGGACAGTCACAATTGAAGAAGCTTCTTGGATGAGAAGAGAAACAGTCAAGAGTGAAATATTGGCAGATATGTTTTGACTTGGCATTAGAGTAAGAAGGGAATGAAGTGTTTGTTACAAATGGGTTAGTTAGAGAAACGAAACTTCTACAGTTCCACTGAAATTTGTGAGAGTCTGGACACTTTTCAAGGACATCTTAACAGGTGTGAAAAAGAAAGCAGATGGTTCCCATAATAAAGAGAACTTCTTTACATGGTCTACATGAACTAAAGAACTGAAGAAGCTTCTTGGATGAGAAGCGAAATGTCTTCTAGCAAAAACAAAGTTGGGTTGCCTTTTGAAAAAGCGCTTTTGGGTCAATCAGGAAGGATTGGGAGGAACAGGTTATCTTATCAAGAGGAAGATGGGAACAAAAACTGTTTTTGAGAATGAGGTTGGTAGACATTTTGCCCAGAATCTGACAAGTGAAGAGTCAGCACTGGAAGCCATGTTTTACTTGGAAACTTCAAGGTTGCCACATTTAGTGCCTGGTGGAAGATTAGACTCAACAACATTCTTTTCTCAGAGAGTCAAGGACATGTTGCCCTGCACCTGGAGAGGAATGCCTGGAGAGACATCTCCAGTTGGGACGATGGTTTGGTTGGGCCATGTGATGGAATGATGGGTGCAGGGGGTGAATCTTTGATTTCTCTTTTGGGAAGGGAAAACCCAGAACTCTCAGATTTGGGGTTTTCCCAGATGTGCCAATATGAGAACTCTAATAAAATGGAACTTTGAGGAAATGCTTGACTTGAAGTTTATTGGGTTGGAGTTGGTTAGTTGGAATGCTGATATGAAGGTTGATATATAGGGAAGAAGATGTTATAGTCCTTTTTCCCTGCTGACTCTCTAGCATCTGCTACAATCCTGTCAGGTTTCTGGCAATTTCCCTAATTAAATCATGTTCTCTAATGAAGGGTTTTCCCAGGGAGGAAATCTGGTAACCTAGCTACAATCTTTGTAAGATAAGCACGGAATGTACTTCTGGTTTTAAACTGCCCTATTGCTTCTTCAGATTTCTCTCCCATCCCCCTTGTTTATGGCAACTTGAAAACGGGCATAGGAATGTTTTACAAGTGCATTTGTGGAGACCATCCTAAAGGGTTTTTTTTTTCCCGACACTGTGAGTGATTTCATATCTATTAGCCTTATTACTGGAACTTGAGTGCAAGATTAAAGAAAGCTGGCTGGTTTCTTTTTTCTCTTGGCACAGATAAGGATGTTTTAATTTTTAGTTTTTTTTTTCCTTTTTCCACTTAAGGAAATAAACAGCAAAAAAAAATAATAATGGATCAATAAAATAATCCTCCCCAACCATTCCATGGAAGACATGCAGAGAGGTAGAGTGTGAAGAGAGAAAAGCGAAGGCAGCTTTGGGGTACAAGACAGCTGCAAGAAAGTATATAAAAAGGGGGAAACCATTAAAAAAATGAAAGAGAGAGAAGCAGAGCTACGATAATTTTGTATTGTGCTGATATGGTTTGCGTCAAAGGCGTTTTCCAACAGAAAGGCCATTGTTCAGGTGGAAGAGTATTTCCTAGGGATTTCAAGGATGGGTCTGAAAAATTCAATAAATGCCTCCGTTGGGTCTTATGGTTTCAAGTCACCCATGCTGCCCTGAGCTGCCACTTCGATGTTAGCTTCCTTTTTTTTTTTTTTTTTTCAGTTACTGCTGTGCAGTTCCATGGAAACCTCTCGAACGCACGGCAGCAAATTAGGCTAAACCCCACAGACAAACAGAAAAGTGGTAGACTGCAGCGAGAAGGATAGATGGGGAACAGAGAGGATCGAATGTTAAGGAATATGGTCCAGATTCCCAGGTGGAAGAGGTTGAGTAGGAGACCACTCAGTTTAGATAGATTGTGTGAGAGAAAGAGGGTGAAGTCGGCTCCTCCCTAATAATTCCCAAAAAGTGCTTCACATAGGTAGTAAGCTGCTTTGGTTTGGCAAAAATCTGTCTATAGGTGCAGAATAAGAAAGATGTGTACTTAAAAGAACTTTCTTTTTCTTCCCTTCCTTTCTTCCTTTCCTTTCCCCTTCTCTTCCTTCCTTCCCTTTCTTCTTCCTTCCCTTCCTTTCTTCCTTCCCTTCTTCCTTTCCTTTCCTTTCCTTCTTCATTCCCTTTCCTTCTCTTCCCTCCTTCCTTTCCTTTCCTTCTCTTTCCTTCTCTTTCTTCCAGCTTTCCTTTCCTTTCCTTCTCTTGCCTTTGCTTTCTTCCAGCCTTCCTTTCCTTTCCTTTCCTTTCCTTTCCTTTCCTTCTCTTTCCTTCTCTTCCTTTCCTTTCCTTTTTTCCTTCCCTCCCTCCTTTCCTTTCTTTCCCCTCCTCTCCCATCTCCCCTCCTCCTTTCCTTCTTCCTTCCCTTTCCTTCTCTTCCCTCCGTCCTTTCCTTTCCTTTCCTTTCCTTCTCTTTCCTTCCCTTTCTTCCAGCCTTCCTTTCCTTTCCTTCTTCCTTCCCTTCCCTTTCCTTCTCTTCCCTCCTTCCTTTCCTTTCCTTTTTTTCCCTTCCCTTCCTCCTTTCCTTTCTTTCCCCTCCTCTCCCATCTCTCCTCTTCCTTTCCTTTCCTTCCCTTTCCTTCCCTCCCTTCTTGTTTTCTTTCTGGAACCTGACACAAAAGCTTTCTTTTAACTGCCAGGAAATGTAAACCTGTCTCGTCTTTAAAAGACCCAGGTTCAAACTGGTGCTAGGTAAAGACTAAGCCATGTGACATCTGACAATGTAGAAGAACCCCATAACACAACATGGCTTTTGAAGGAGTGATGGAATTTTTCATGACGCCATAGATCAAACTGTTCCAGTGAGAAATGGAAGTCACGTCAACAGAAAATCTGGAAGGCTTTTGCAAATGGCACCTCCCGTGAGAGAAACAGGTATAATTACTCAAGAATCAAACAGCTGGATGCATTGCGATTCAGCTCACTCATCTATGTGGCCCAGTTATCCTCCATGTGGCGAACCATTAAATTAAATAAGCCTTATGCCAGTTGACAGCTATAGCCAGGGTTTAGTTGGGGAGGCAGCTTTTTAGGTCTTCCCTCCAACTTGACCCCATTTAGTGCTGGAAAATTCTGGATCCCTTTCCTACGGCAGAACAATAGTGAAGCGTCAGAAAAGAGAAATGGAAGGTGCTTCACAAGAAATGATTGGCATGCCAAAGGATTGCGGCAGAACTGCCCTAAGATTAGAACAGGATTCCAAAATTAGAGTGTTTCGCATGAGGCTTTAAATATCGCAACACCCAGCCTTCGTTGCCAGTTGCAGCCCAGGTAGTCCTCAACATATGATCACAATTGAGCCAAACGTTACGTTGCTGAGCGAGACATTTGTCAAGTGAGTTTTGCCCCGTTTTCTTGCCCTGTTTGTTAAGTGAATCACTGTAGTTAAGATGGTTGTTAGGTGAATCTGGCTTCCCCGTTGCTTGTCAGAAGGTCACAAAAGCGGATAATATGACCCCCTGGAACACCTCAAGCCATCACAAATATGAATCAGTTGCCAAGCATCTGAATTTTGATCATGTGACTGTGGGGGATGCTGCAAGCGTCGTAAGTGTGGAAAATGGCCTTAAGTCATTTTTTTCAGCAGCGTTGTAACTTGGAATGGACATTAAATGAATGGCGATAAGGAGAGGACTATCCATGTGAATCATTCCATCTGTCCTTCTGAGATAAACACCGAATCGAACATGAGGATCCCACCCATCATCCTTTGTGTTTTTTTCCCTGATGCAATCTCTGTTTAGTCACACCATCATCTTCATTTAACAACTGCATAATCACTTGCGGGGTGGAGTCATAGGCAACTGAATGGAGCTGAGTGTTTAATGGCCAGATGCCCTTCCTTGTCACCAGTGCGGAGTTATAATCAGCAGGTATATTCTAATCGTGCCCAGAGAGAAAAACATCTGCCTCTATCTAGCATCGAACTCACAGCCTCTTGATTGTGAGGCAAGAGCTCCATTTCCAGGCCACCGCACTACTCCTATCTCTGTGTAGTCACATATGTTGAGCAAATGGATGCGCCGGATAATAAACATTCTAAATTGCACAGCTTGATACAAACAGGCGTCTGGATACCCATTCCTTGCTTGGCCTTTACTGCAGATTAAAATCGGAACATGGAAAGGAGCTTCGGAAGATACAAAAGCATAAATGGCGTGCACCCCAAATTAGATCGATGTGGCACCTCTAAATATAGCCATGTGCAACCTTCTCCATTTCTAATCCTGGGAAAGATTCCGCGTTTAGAAAACATCTGTTTCCTTTCAACCCGTTTCAGTTCAGTGCTTCTACCCAAGCCGGCGTTCTGAAATTTTCCGATAAATCTTCCCTTCGTGCCACAACATGTTTGCAAATGTATTAATAGCCAAAATTATTAATAGAAGCAAAAAAAAGAAAAAGAAACCCAACTAACTTGAGCTCATTTAACATCTAGCAGTCTGCAGCAACTGACAGCAGTTTTCTAGTAATTGAACTATCATTAGCTTAAAAATTAAAATAGTTTAAAAGATGGAGGGTTTGTTTGTAATTTAGGGATGCTTCATACTCCAGAATCCCAATGGAAGAATGATTTAATATTTTTCTAGAACATATAATGTTATCAAAACACTACATCTCCTAATTTGCTCACCTTATCTGTTATATATGGAAATTTGGCCCATACACCTGAGAATATAAAGAGCCGAACTGAAGCCATTTTGTGTTTGCAGTCTGAACTTTTAAAGATCAGAACATTTATGCAATTTGTTTTTCTGCTAAAAATGATACAGGATTGCAAAACTTTGTCCTTGGCTTAGGTTAGCAATATGTACTAGGGGGCTTTGACACGATAAGTCATATTAAGAGATATTAATGATCACTTGTATAATTTTCTGTTATTTGAAAAACAGGAAATCTTCCCATCCTGTGTTGGATGAGGGGAGCACATCTTTCTCCTTCTATCCTGGCCAATTTTTACAGAGGCACGATTGCATTATGTTTGGTTTAATGGCAGCAGCACCTCAGATAGAAAGTCCCTACAGAGAGTGGCGAGGACAGCAGAGAAAATTACAGGAAGCTCCCTTCCCGTTATTCAGGATGCTGCTTATAAGCGCTATGTGCTTAGCACTCGAAGCATTGTTAGAAACCCCACACACTCCTTTCACGGTCTGGTCTGTATTCATTGTTCCCAACTGGGAGGATGCTTCAAAGTAGAAGGACTTCCAGATTCTGTAACAGCTTTGTTCCTTGTGCTATCCATCTGGTAAACTAGCAAGATTCATTTCTCTTGCCATGTGCATGTATATATCCATATCCATACTAGACTGTATTCTTTCTCTGCATCATATAATAGATGCGGGTATATGCATAATTTTGCATTTATTTATTTATTTATTTTGTCATGTTCATGTAGTGTACATTGGAGGAGGAGGAATGGTGTGGTGGCCTAGAAGTGGAGCTCTCGCCTCACAATCAGGAGGCTGTGAATTCGATCCCAGGTAGAGGCAGTTATTTCTCTCTCTGGGCACAATGAGAATATATCTGCTGAACAAAACTCTGCATTGGTGACAGGAAGGGCATCTGGCCAGTAAACACTCCGCTCCATTCAGTTGTCCAGAGTCCACCCCGCAAGGGATTATGAGATTGTTAAATGAAGATGATGTAGTGTACATTGGAGGTGGTGACCCTTTGAAAGCTATGTGCAATGAAATTTCATTTTAATGTATACCCATTAGTGTACATTCAAAGTGACAGCATTCCATTCTACATGTTTTGAATATAGGAAATAATTAGCTGGGCTTCGTTGATCTTTAAAAGCAGAGTTGTATGAAGAATTAGGTGGATGGAAAACTGCTAGAACTCTCACAATTTTAGAACAGACCGGGGGGGGGGGAGGGTTGTAAAAACAGCCCAGTGTCAGCCTTGGAAGCCATATTTTACTTGGAAGCTTCTCGGCTGCCACGTTCAGTGCCTGGGAATTTGGGAGGGGGGATTTCATAGAGAGGTGGAAGACTAGATACAACAACATTCCTTTCTCTGAGAGTCAAGGACGTGTTGCCCTGCACCTAGAGGGGAGTGACTGGAGGGATGTCTCCATTTGGGACGAAGATTTGACTGGACCCTGTGACAGACTGATGGGCGCAGGGGAATGGATCCTTGATTTCTCTTTTGGGAATGGAAAACCCGGAAATCTCAGAGTTGGGCTTTTAGGGGTTCGGGAGAGCTAGCTAAGATTCTGCGCAGTTCGGAGGACCCCCCCCCAAAAAAATCCTATTCCTGGCTGCTGCCCACCCCTCCCAGAAGTCCCCATACAGCCTGATTTGGATGCAGATCATTTCAGGGCAGAGGCTTGGGGAGGGCAAAAAATGGAAGTTCATGAAGGCTGGAAATGGGTCTGCTCCCACCTTCCAGAGAGCCTCCAAAGCCCAGGGTGGCTGTTTTCACCCTCCCAGAGCCCAGGGAAGGCAAAAATGCCCCCCCCCCCCCCCCGTGATGCAGGCCACGTCCACCATGGCCACGCCTACGCAGCAACCGGGCAGAGAACTCATTGCTAACATTTTTGATCAAAACAGATCAGAGCGGTGCAAATCAGATCTAGGTTCTGCCTCCATTGTTAGCAGCCATCCTCTGGTCTCCAAGGGGAAGGACCGAACTGGCATGGAGAGGCATTATTTCCCCCCCCCATGCCATTTCCCCATCTTTTGAAGGGTTGCTTCTCACAATTCCCCCCTCCTCTGACTATAACAGCACCAAAATGCCACAGCACTGTTGAAAGGAGCCTGCTGGCCTCCAACTCAAAGGAACAATCCACAAGATTCGTCCCCAGCTCAGAGTGGACAACAGCGGGAAGCGAGGCCGGCCACAGAAAGAGAAACATCAGTACAACATGTGTGTGTGTGATCAATTGGATGGAGGAATGTGGAGAATATAAAAGGAACGGTGCTGCAGAATCAGAGAATTTGGTAGGGTTTTTTTTTTAAATGAATGTAGGGAGGAAAAAAAGCATCTAAAAGGAAGGCTTGGATCGCTATACAAAAGGCAGGAAAACGCTAATCAGCTCCATTGAAAGGCAACGGAGTGGGAAGGCGAAGGCAAAACGGACTGAATAACAGATAATCAGAGTTGGAAGGGACCTTGTAGGTCATCTAGTCCAACCCACCGCCCGAGCAGGAGACCCTACACCATTTCTGACAAATGGCAGTCCAATCTCTTCTTGAAGATCTCAAGTGATGGCGCTCCCACAACGTCTGAGGGCAACTTCTCTTCTATGAGTTGGTTGTTCTCACTGTCAGAAAGTTTCTCCTTATTTCTAGGTTAAATCTCTCCTTGTTCAGTTTCCATCCATTGTTCCTTGTCTGGGCTTTGGGTGCCTTGGAGAATAGCTTGACCCCTTCCTCCTCTCTGTGGCAGCCCCTCAAATATTGGAAGATGCTCTCCTGTCTCCCCTGGTCCTTCTCTTCCTTAAATTAGACGTGTCTTCTGTCCATCCCTGGTTTGTTCAGATTTCTTTCTTTCTTTCTTTCTTTCTTTCTTTCTTTCTTTCTTTCTTTCTTTCTTTCTTTCTTTCTTTCTTTCTCTCTCTCTCTCTCTCTCTCTCTCTTTCTTTCTTTCTTTTTTTCTTTCTTTCTTTCTTTTGCTTTGGAGAATAGCTTGACCCCTTCCTACTCTCTGTGGCAGCCCCTCAAATATTGGAAGATGCTCTCCTGTCTCCCCTGGTCCTTCTCTTCCCTAGACTAGCCATGCCCAGTTCCTGTAATTGTTCTTCATATATTTTAGCCTCCAGCCCCCTCATCATCTTGGTTGCTCTTCTCTGTACTCTTTCTAGTGTCTCAACCTCTTTTTTTTATACTTTGGTGACCCAAACTGGATGCAGTATTTTAGGTGTGGTTTTACACACACATGAAGTTGTGATTTGGGGAAAGGAAGGACTCCAGGGGATCAACCTTGCCAGATCGTAAACCTGACCAAATGAGCTAATTCTACTTTATAGTAAAGTTACATTAACAGAGGACTCTTTGGTGATCCCTGAGCTTGGTATTTTTCTTGCAGACGTTTCATTACCCAACTAGCTAGCATCATCAGTGCTAGGGGGAAGTGCGGTTTGGTTTCTCTCTTCTACTACTGATGATATAACCTAGACAGATAATGAAACATCTCCCAAGAAAACAACTGAGCTCAGAAAATAGCTAGGACTATTCACATTTTCAACTCTTCTCTTCTGTCTGCAGCTTGTTTCATGTTTTGTGCCCTGTCTGTGTTGGTAGTTCTTTCTACCAAGTTCCTTTCAACCTATCAAGCAACTTCCAAAGGAGCTGCTGCTGATCTAGTGTCCCATTTTTCTGCAAGTTGTCAGTTAAAAAAAAACCAATTCAAATCCATTGAATTCTGAATCCCAGCGTCAAATGACCTTGCTTTGCCTCAAACGTTGCTGTCTTCTCTTTGACAACAAGTCTCATTGGCTTTTTGAAAAGTTAAATGTGGCCATTTTTTTCTGGTTTAATGTATGGAAAGCGTATTCTGCTCCCACCAGAGAGAGAGGGAGGGAGGGAGAGAGAGAGAGAGAGAGGAATGGAAGGAGGCAGGGAAAGAGAAGAGAAAGAGAGGAGAGAGATTGAGGAGTGAGAAGAGAAAGAGGAGAGAGAGACAAGAGAAAGAGAGGAGAGAGAGAGAGGAGAAAGGGAGAGAGAGAGAGAGAGAGAGAGGAAGGGAAGGAGGCAGGGAAAGAGAAGAGGAAGAGAGGAGAGAGAGTGAGAAGAGAGAGTGAGAAGAGAAAGAGGAAAGAGAGACAAGAGAAAGAGAGGAGAGAGAGAGGAGAAAAGGAGAGAGAGAGAGAGAGAGAGGAAGGGAAGGAGGTAGGGAAAGAGAAGAGAAAGAGAGGAGAGAGAGTGAGAAGAGAGAGTGAGAAGAGAAAGAGGAGAGAGAGACAAGAGAAAGAGAGGAGAGAGAGAGAGAGGAAGGGAAGGAGGCAGGAAAAGAGAAGAGAAAGAGAGGAGAGTGAGTGAGAAGAGAGAGTGAGAAGAGAAAGAGGAGAGAGAGAGACAAGAGAAAGAGAGGAGAGAGTGAGAGGAGAAAGAGAGAGAGCGGGGGAGAGAGAGAGAAACATTGAGGAAAAGAAAGCAAAAACAAACTTGCTAAACTGCTGGAGACACTAATCAAAAGCTAATTCCGTAATGAATGGTGCCCCCGTCGCTGTGAAATTGTGCGCGAGGTGCCATTTTCCTTCTATGAAATCTCTGACATGGAACAGCTTAGGGAACCAGCTTTAAAGTCAGGTGGGGAGGGGGATAGGATGAGGGGGTGCAGAATTCAGTCAAATGCTTTGCAAGTAATTGGCCACAAAGAGCTAAACCAGGTATCGGAACCCCCATTGCGTGACGACGATTATTATGAATTAAATTTCCACTTGTTCTCATTAACGGTGGCTGGGAGCAAAGCTGGCTCCCAACGCTTCCCATTACCGTTATTTGCAGGGTTTCAATTGTAGGATTAGGTAAGGTGGGGGTTCTGGGAGCTGGGAGAGAAGGGAGTGTGTGTGTGTGGGGGGGAAAACCTCCCAGAAGAAAACAGCCAAACACTCAAGTGGGATGGGGAAAGATTTCTGGCTTGCTGTCTCCGTTAAATTCTCCACTTTTTTGTTTTTCTTTTTAAAAAAAGGCAACGAAGCTGAAAGAAGACACTTGGAGAAAAGCAGAGGTGGTATTTCAGCACATTCTGACCAGTTCTGGAGAATGGTTTATATCTCAAAATGATATCAAGCAACAACATTGGCCTATTCCAAGTCATTGGGAGAAACTCAACAAGTGGTTGAAAATGCCAAATTCTGCCTAAACATCTTGGCTGGCCTTGCAACCAACCACAATAAACAATATGATGGTTATTGATGGAATTCACGACAACGATTATTATTTTAAAAATGCATTCATTATAACTATAGTGAATAACAAGACTATTCAACCATCTTAAGCGGGAGAACCCCAATTCAGTGTGTGTGATTTGATTTGGAAAGATTTTTCAGAACCATTCCCGTCCGATCTGTTTTACATTTTTCAATTAATCCGGGAAAAGGCTGTCTTTGCATCGTCGGCTCCATGAACCGGGTCCAAATAATTTTAAACTGAGTCAAAAACACTGACTTTTCAATCTACCAGTTCTATCTGAAGAGGGGATCCAAGAAAGAATTTGAGCTGAATTGCCTTCATATAAATATCTAGGCCAAGATGATTGGCTGAAGGGTAAAACATACGAAGAATGGTTGCAGGAACCGGGCAGGGCTAGTCTAGTGAAGAGAAGGACCAGAGGAGACAGGAGAGCAGCCTTCCAATATGTGAGGGGCTGCCACAGAGAGGAGGAAGGGGTCAAGCTATTTTCCCGAAGGCCAGACAAGGAATAATGGATGGAAACTGAGCAAGGAGAGATTCAACCTGGAAATAAGGAGGAATTTTCTGACAGGGAGAACAATCAACCGATGGAACAGAAGTTGCCTTCGGAAGTTGTGGGAAGCTTTCACTGGAAGCTTTCAAGAAAAGACTGGACTGTCATCTGTCAGAAATGGTGTAGGGCCTCCTGCTTGGACAGAGGGTTGGACTAGATGACCTCCAAGGTCCCTTCTAACTCTATTGATCTAATCAAATCTAATCTAATCTAAAAGTCTCCTGCTTGTGTTGGGGGTTGGACTAGACAACCTACAAGGTCCCTTCTGACTCTGTTACCTATAATCTAATCTGAATGGATCTGAAGAAGATTGAATCTTCTGTGCAATCCTCGCAGATGCCTTGCAGATTGGTGAAGCAACAGGTGTGACAGAACATAACACCGTACATGAGAAAAGGGCCTCATGTATGGGGTGGGGTTGGACTGGATGACTGACAAGGTCCCTTCCAACTCTGCCGTTCTGTTCATTCTGTCTATGCTCCCACACACCCCATAAAGTTTTTAAGCCTCGGCCTTAAAAACAAACTTTCTCCAGCTCTGAGGGTTTGTCCTTCTCCAGCTCTGAGGGTTTGTCTTTAAGTGAGATGCCAGATCCTCTCCTCTGTTTTTTTTAATTAATAGCCTAAAGCTAAGTTTTGCAATCACAAACAGGGAAGCCTTTTAAAACAGTGTGTAAGTCTAGCTGGAGCATGATAATTACACAGGTGGGAATGGACTTAACCGATGAGGAAACGCTAACAAGTTGGGATCTTAATTCCCCCAACATCAGCTGGAGATTTCACAGCAGAAATAGTCCCTGTAAATATTTCCTGCTTCAACCTACCTGAGGTGTTCTTTCTCAGTAGCAAGGGGAAGTTTTTTAAAAAAAAAGAAAAGAAAAGAAAATGGGTTCCAATACATCTTGAAAATTGGAAAAATGAAAAGATCCCAACAGATAAGAATATGTTACATTAGAATGTGCAGAAATGGTTAACACTTGCAATGAAAGAAAAGGAACAAACTGAATAGTATATGGTCTGGGAATCCTTTTTATCGATGGCTGGAGAATAAAAATGGAAATTAGAAAATCTTAAAAAGATTAGCAAAAATAGTAAACATGAGGATAAGAAATGAAATATGCTAAGAATTGTTATTATAATTAGATATATCATGTGTATATGAAGGAAGAATAGACTAGTGATATGATAATAATGAATATGTGCTAATTATAATGGTTATTGCACAAGATATTTGTACTCAGATGACACACCGTTTAAATGAAAGATGGATTGTTGATATAAAATAAAATTAAAAATGTATATATATATATAAAATTATATATATAATCCATGCAATTTTCCTTGCATCACCTATCTCCCGGATATTTTTTTCATCCTTTTGCCTGTAAAATATTGGACATGGTGTTTGTCCCACCCCAATCCTTAAAAGTCTCCTTGTTTTTACCCAGTTGCCTAATTTGAATAACCTTTCGTGGCTAATTTAATTACCCCTGGCCTGCAAATTAACAGACAGCTGTTAGAAAAATGGTTATTGCATTATTAATATGCTTCAATAATTTCCTATTAAAACTATACTCTTAATAATTTTTCCCTCCCTGCATTTCTTCCTCCTTAATTAGTCTATTTAAAACTTTGAAGGAATATTCTCGCCATGCTAAATGGGAGCGTTGAGGAAATTACATTTTTGATTGAATACTTCTCTGATAGGCCAGCAAATAAGGGTTGAGTTGTTCATTTTTGACAGGGCTTCTTGCCATACCTGCTAATGGGGGCAGTCAATCTGTATGGCGATTCCCAAACTGTCAATGGAGCCCTCTTTGATATGGGCATTGTTATGGGGGATGCCCAGGAAATCTGCTAAAGACCAAGACCGGCTCTCTCTCTCACAACATCTGTTTGGCCATCAGTTCAGATAACAGATAACAGATAATCAGAGTTGGAAGGGACCTTGTAGTCATCTAGTCCAACCCCCCACCCCCACCCAAGCAGGAGGCCCTACACCATTTCTGATAAACGGCAGTCCAATCTCTTCTTGAAGGTCTCAAGTGATGGAGCTCCCACAACTTCCAAGGGCAAAGCTGTTCCATGGGTTGATTGTTCTGTAAGAAAGTTTCTCCTTATTTCCAGGTTAAATCTCTCCTTGTTCAGTTTCCATCCATTATTCCTGGTCTAGACTACAGGTGCTTTAGAAAATAGATTTGACCCTTTCCTCTCTATGGCAGCCTCTCAAATATTGGAAGACTGCTATCCTGTCTCCCCTGGTCCTTCTCTTCACTAGACTAGCCACACCCAGTTCCTGTAACCGTTCTCTGCTAGGTTGGCAGAAGCTAGGACTTGTAACAGGAGCTCACTCCGTAATGCGGCACTAAGGACTCGAACCGTCGAACTGCTGGCCTTTCTGATCACCAAGCTCAGCGTCTTAGCTACTGAGCCACGCAGCCCCTTGGTCTTTCCATAGTGACGTGTTTTTAGCCAGCAGATCACAAGGACGGTCCAGCTGCAGTTGTGGAAGAATTTGTTGACTCTGTGTTGTGGTCTGAGAGACCCTGGAATGTGAAATTCCTACACTCTTTGGGGCGCTAGTCTCCTCCATAAATGTGGAAAGCTCTCCACTTTGGAGTGTAGTTCTGGTGCTCCAGACAGTGCAACATATTGTGGGAATACTGCCCACTGCACGCATATGCAGAAACTCTCTATATGCAGTTCCGACATGGATTGACTATATATTCTCCCTTTGAATTTACAACTAGGATAAGTGGTTTCATATTTGCTCCTTGAGAAAGTAATTATGCTTTTTAACATTTTTGCGCTAGGCTAAATAGCACTTAGCAAGAGCACTTAGACTTATGTACCACTTCACAGTGCTTTGCAGCCCTCTCTAAGCGGTTTACAGAGTCAGCCTATTGCCCCCAACAATCTGGGTCCTAATTTTACCGACCTCGGAAGGATGGAAGGCTGAGTTGATCTTGAGCCAGTCAGGATCGAACTCCTGGCAGTGGGCAGAATCAGCCCGCAATATTACATTCTTTTTTTTTTTTTAAGTTTTAAAATATTTTATTGACAAGAAAAATGTTAAAAACAAACACAAACATACAATTATACAAAATAAGACAAAATGCATATTCAAAACAATAAACATATTTCTTTCTATTGCATTTGATAATAGATTGGATATTTCATAATAAACAATAGTAAATAATAATTTGCAAGTATTCCTTGACACTTATAGATTACATATTAATTAGTAAATAACACCTGTTACTCTATTATTCCTATTGGATTATAACTGTATCATTTAATCGATGAAACCTTCATATAATAGAAAAGAAGTTTGAGATCGTTATTATTATACATTCAATATATACAACTATATACAATATATTTCTTAGATTCATTTATACTATACGCTCAAGTCTTCCACCAAAATAAGAATACCACATTGGTCCAGTTCTTGAACTTTATCCCAGTTAGCAGATGGTTTGAAAAGTGAGTTATAGGCCTGCTCCGGTTCTAAAAGCAGCTAATTTGTAGATCGATTGTGTTATGAACTAATAGCGTTTAATAAAGTTTTAACAACCTTAAGTAAAAAGCAGGGTTCTAATCCTGCACTTCTGATTGGCTGATAATAGCGACATCGGATTGGTCCTTTCTGGGAAATCTGATTGGCTGTTAACAGGCCAACTCTCATTGGTTCAAGGGTTTAACACTTCCATGTTTTCATTGGCTAATAGGACAGCAGCCAACTCTATAAAAGGGCGGCTGCTGCCCTAGGTGATTGCTCTGTTCAATATGCTTAATAAAGAGTTGAAGTTCACTGTTCACTGCCTTGTCTCCATTTCTTGCACCCATGCGCAGAACTTAACAGATTGCAATTTCCAGGTAATCTAGAAAGGTGGCCTATTCCTCCAGCAACTACCTATTTTGCACCAATTAGTGGGTATAAAAGAGAAGAAAGCTCTTCACTTACCCACATTATTTTATTACACTGATATTAGTGGGTGAAACTGCATGAAATTTAAGAAGACCGATAAATGAACATTGGCGGCAGTGGTGGGAGAAAATGCTCTGGATGGAGAGTGCTCTACACACTTGCAATTATAATAATGATGATTATAGTCAGCACTGTAGTTTTGGGAACTGGGCTTTGCTTAATTTGTTTTGCTTTCAGCGATCTTCCAGTGGGTTGAAAAAGAAGTCTCAAAAGAGGGGGAAAATATCCAACGTATCTGGAGATGGGCCAGCTTCGGGGTTGGGATACTATGCCATAACAGTGGGCGATGAGATTGATGTGGGAGGGGAAGGTAAGAAAACCGATTAGCAATCACGGCTCTCGGCTTTAAAAATCCCCAGGGAGTGATGGAGGGTGTGTGTATGTGTGTGTAATAAAAAAGTCAGCACTGACAACAAAGTGGAAGGGATGAATTATACGTCCTTGAGAAAATATTCAGGAATTCAGAATTCAGAAGGCTGAAGAACAGAACTGGAAGGGACCGTTGAGGTCTTCTAGTCCAACCCCCGTACCATTTTAGACAATCTCTCTATTGCTTCTATGGGAAGATGTGGTGACAAGCCCTCAAAATCAGCAGGCAGCCCTTTGCTGCTTGAACAAACAATATGTTTAAAGGATCAATATATCCACGAAGAGATTTGCCATTAATTTCTAAGAATTACCCTTAATTCCTGTGGATACAATCTCTGTCAAATTAATTCACTGCTCTCTTAGTCTCTTGCTCCATGGGGAGAGCCCAAAGCAATTAGAGAGAAAAAAACCAAGGTGAGCAAATTCTCATTTGTACAGACCTTGGCATGGATTTAAATCAAGCTTTTATCCCATCAAAAGGGAGAGAAGAAAAAAAAAAAGGCACAGATATGATGCCTTTATCCATGCTTCTAATCCATCTTCTGCATGTAGACAGATGTTTAACTTGGTTTCCTGCAACATCTCATTTGTTAGGTTCCTTACAATGCCCTGGGCCATCAATATACCTGATGGAACATATATGCTAAGAGATAAACGAAGCAACAAGCAAACAGGTAACCAAACTTCACATGCTGTGCAAACACAACCACCAATTCTGACTTGGAACAAGCTAAGCCGGTCAGGGGACATAAATAATGAACACACTTTTATTTAGATTCTGGATTTCCCGAACGCTGTGTGCCAAAGGAAACCTTAAAATGTCCTTTAATTCCTTTGTCTGCTAACAGATCTATTGTCTTGTACAATCTAGGCTGAGACAATGGCAAGATAAAAAGTGCTCCTTCAAAGCTAAAGTTAAACTAGAAATATTCAATTAATGCCATGCCAGGGTTAACCCGGCTCAAATGATTTGACAGCAAAGAAATAACTTTCTGTTCCCATTATTTCTGCTTCTTGACTCATGGCTAGAGCTCGTCTCTGGGAATGAAGAGAAGAGAGGAGCAAGAGAAGCCAAAGAGGCTGCAAAGTATCTCAAAAATATAATTTCCTTTTACCTAACTTGCTGTCACTCTGTGGTCACCCCAACTCTGCTATTTCCCAATCTGAAAAAAAGGACTTCCTTTTTCTCTTGTAATGAGAGGGAGGGGAACAGAAGAAAACCAAGGAGTGGTTTTGTGGTTTTGAGTGCAGACTATTACAGCAAATCAAGTCAAGTCAAGTCAAGTCAAGCCAAGTCAAGCCAAACCAAGCCAAGCCAAGCCAAGTCAAGTCAAGCCTAGCCCAGCCCAGCCCAGTCAGTCCAGTCCAGCCCAGCCCATTCCAGTCAAGTCAACCCATCTCAAAAAGCTAAGCATGATTACATTTGGTTAATATTTGTATGGGAGACATCCAGAATGTTCCAGGCAGTGGTGAGATTCAATTTTTTTACTACCAGTTCTGTGGGCGTGGCTTGGTGGGTGTGGTGTGGCTTAGTGGGCATAGCAGGAGAAGGTTATTGTAAAATCCCCATTCCCTCTCCACCCCATCAATCTGCTTTCCAGCTCCGTTCTCCTGTGCAGGGCAACCAAAGAAGACCCAGCTGATCAGCTGGGACTCAATGGGAGGCAGAGAAGAGATGGAGTTGGCTGGGCCAGTCAGAGGTGGGATTGGCCGGTTCTCTGAATTACTCAAAATTTCTGCTACCGGTTCTCCAGAACCTGCTGAATACCACCTCTGGTCCCAGGGAAGCAGGCCAAAAAGAGAAACCACAACAGTTTCACAAAGAACTCGTATAATGCCAAGAAAAATGAGTGTTCATTTCCATCAGATTGAGAGAGAGACAGAGAGACATATCTATCTATCTATCTATCTATCTATCTATCTATCTATCTATCTATCTATCTATCTATCTATCTATCTATCTATCCACCTATCCACCTACCTACCTACCTACCTATCTATCTATCCATATATCTATCCACCTATCCATCTATCTATCTATCTATCTATCTATCTATCTATCTATCTATCTATCTATCTATCTACCTCATCCTTCCAACATTGCCCCATTGCCCATCTCTGCTGTACAAACCCACACTCCAGAAGTTGCAGCTGCATTAAGCATATAAAAAATTAAGCCTCAGGATATTGTAATTTTGCTCCCATTGGCTATCAAAACATACCTATCCACTGATTTGTTTTCTTTTATTGCTAAAGTACTTGGAATCTGCCATCTGTCAGATGGTAGAAGGCAAGCAAACCTTACTAATTTTTATTACCGGTGAACGTAAATTGGGGCTATTATCCAACTGCTGTGTTACTGAAAGAAAGAGGGACAGAATTTTAAGGAACAGCATCTTCGCTCCTTCAATCTCACTCTTTAAAAGAGAGCCAACTTTCCCAGGCCAAATTTCAACCAAGCATTGCCCAACATTTGTTCCACTCTTTTTGGAACATCAGCACCAGCTTTCTCCAAAATTGTGTTCTCCAGATGAGCTAAGACCCCAATTCTTAATCTTTCCCAGTCATGGATTGACAGTGCAAGGAGTTCTAATCCCAGTGACCATAGAAGTCATCAGATTGGAGCAGGTGGATCCATGCCTAGAGATGACATTGGTGTCAATTCAGAAGACTATGCTTCCAACATTTTCAATATCTAATTAATGGAAGCAAAGCATTGTGTAATTTCCTAAATGTTTTTCCGTTTTTTATGCTTATCTGAGCTGGATGTCGTTCATACCACTCTATAAAGCCTTAGTAAGACCATACCTAGAATCCTACATCCAGTTTGGGTCACCACACTATAAAAAAGATGTTGAGACTCTGGAAAGAGTCCAGAGAAGAGCAACCAGGATGATTAGGGGACTGGAGGATAAACCATATGATGAATGGTTGCAGGAACTGGGCATGGCTAGTCTAGTGAAGAGAAGGACCAGGGGAGACATGTTAGCAGTCTTCCAATATTTGAGAGGCTGCCACAGAGAGGAGGAAGGGGTCAAGCTATCTTCCAAAGCATCTGAAGGCCAGACCAGGAATAATGGATGGAAACTGATCAAGGAGAGATTCAACCTAGAAATGAGGAGTAATTTTCTGACAGTGAGAACAATCAACCAACAGAACAGAAGTTGCCCTCAGAAGTTGTGGGAGCTTCATCACTGGAAGCTTTCAAGAAGAGATTGGACTCCTATCTGTCAGAAATGGTGTAAGCTCTCCTGCTTGTTTGGGGGAGTTCTACTAGATCAGGGGTCTTCAAACTTGACAGCTTTAAGACTTGTGGACTTCCACTCCCAGAGTTCCTCCTCCAGTTATGTTAATTCAGGAATTCTGGGAGTTGAAGTCTGCAAGTCTGAAAACTTTCCAAGTTTGAAGACCCTTTGAACTACAAGGTCCCCTTTCAACTCTGTTAATCTGCAATCTACTCTGTGTGCACCTCATGTGCAGGAGCCGCATTGGAGGTGATTGCTCTGCCATATAAGGGAAGGGCTGCAGGGCCAACGAAGCAACATGGGCAAGGAGGTCACGACTCAGGAGATATGAAAACAAGAGAAGCTCTGCTTGCAGCTGGCAACCAGCCATTCTATTCCTTTCTGCTCGTTTTTTGAAGGAACATTGTCAGCCCTCAGGAAAATATTTGGCAAGATGATTGGCCTTAAAACGAGAGACTGGTTCAAGCACCATAATGGAGTAAACAAACCAAGTCCCTCAGCTCTATAAAGAGTTGACAGACATCAGCTGGAGTTCAAGTGAACCTCTGGAGCAGGCCAAATATACATCCAACTGTCAGGCTGGGGAAATGATGAAGGTCAACAAAGGTGATTTGTCTCTGGAAGGTTGACAGTCCATTGGCTTCAAGTTAGCTCCGAGGCATTTCAACCTCTTGCTTTCTTCCATTTTTCTTTATCTCAGGAGGCCAAGTCAAGGGCACTGACCTGCCCTATTCCAGCTTTCCCCATTTTTCTCCAAAGTTACCCAAACAACTTGTATTTCACTAGTGCTCATGTCTTCTCCCCTTTATGTTTGGTTTTGCAATTGATGGCAAGAACACTGGGAAGGGAGGGAGGGAGGGATTGAGGAAAGAAGTAAGTGAGGATGGATGGATGGAAGGGAGAGAGGATGGATGGAAGGGAGAGAGGATGGATGGAAGGAAGGAAGGAAGGAAGGAAAGGGATGAGGAAGAAAGGAAGTGAGGATGGATGGATGGATGGATGGAAGGGAGGGAGGATGGATGGAAGGAAGGAAGGAAGGAAAGGGATGAGGAAGAAAGGAAGTGAGGATGGATGGATGGATGGATGGATGGATGGATGGATGGATGGAAGGGAGGGAGGATGGATGGAAGGAAGGAAGGAAGGAAAGGGATGAGGAAGAAAGGAAGTGAGGATGGATGGATGGAAGGAAGGAACAGAGGGATTTAACAGATTTAACAGATAACCAGAGTTGGAAGGGATCTTGTAGGTTATCTCGTCCAACCCCCTGCCCAAACAAGAAGGGAGGGAGGGTGGATGGATGGAAGGAAGGAAGGATGGGTGGATGGATGGATGGAAGGAAGGAACAGAGGGAGGGAGGGTGGATGGAAGGGAGGAAGGAAGGAAGAAAGGAAGGAAGGAAAGAAGGAAGGAAGATGGTACTGTACAGTGAAAGATATGACAGTTTCACTCTCTTTTGGTCTTTTAATAAAAACATTTGACCTCAGAAAAAAATTCAGCAAATTTATCTTCTCCTTTGAAAGAAAAGCCAGTTCTTATTTATCAAATTAGAGCTAGCATTCTCTCTGGGCTCCCTGCAGATCCCTCATGGACCTGGCTAAAAGGCTAGGAATGCAAACAAGAGTTCACACAACCAAGCAGAAATATGAGAAAGAAGAAAACGCTCTTCTGTTTCTCCTTGGACTGTTTCCCCCCACTGAGATAATTTGCAGAGTTGAATTGCTTCTAAATAGTTTTACTGAGCTGGTCCTGTTAGCGTATCTGAGAAGTTACTGAACAAAGGTCCACATTAAAATAAAAAATAAAAGGAAAAGGAAAAGGAAGCAGCTTGGCAAATGCTTCCAGCTTCATAATGAGTGTGGGAGGAATTCTTGCCTCAAGCAGCACTAAAAGCAGATCATTGTTCACCTCAGCTGCCCCTGAGTGAACATCAAAGCTGGGCTCCAAGTATCTTCATTTAGATAGGAAGGCCATGGCACGACCTCCGCTTGGAGAGCTTATGAAAGTGTCCTTTAGCAATCTTCCTCCATTAAACTCTAGGGAAAGAATGACCCCTCAGAGGTCTATCGAATCAGAACTCTGGAGGAACACAAAAAGATTTCCAGTCAAGCTATTTATTTCCTTTTTTTTTTTTTTTTAAAGAGAGAAATTAGAAAGTGGCCATGAGAGCATTACACATGAATAAATAAGATGCCCTGACAGCTGAGGTGTCCTGACTCAGAAAGAAAATGATCTAGTTCATAGAACAGAGGAGGGGGGGAGAAGAAGAATCCTAAGAATCGAAGAAGAATGGCTAAACAATTAACAATTATGTGGTCATTGCTTCTTCAATGTTAACATCAGCAGGTTCTGACCAGTTCTGGAGAACCAGTAGTGGAAATTTTGAGTAGTTTAGAGAAGCAGAAAATCCCACCTCTGACTGGCCCCACCCCCATTGCTTCTCCACCTCCCGAATCCCAGCTGATTGGCTGGGTCTTCTTTGGTTGCCCTGCACAGGAGAAAGGAGCTGGAAAGCAGGTTAGTGTTCTGACCCAAACCCTTTTCCAATAAGACAAACAATAACCAAAGGGAAGAGAAAGCTTTTAATGAGTCTTATGAATCCCTGGTTAAAAGGCTGCTGCAAACTAATTCACTTTTGTTAGGGATAACATTGTTTACCCTAACTGGTTTAGGTAAAATAATAAATATGTAATCATAGTTTATAAGTTAAAGTGTCTGCAACTTTAAATATAGGATTGTAATTAAGGGAGTGGTTGTAAAAAGCACCATAAAAGAAGCAAGATACCACAGCTTGCTCTCTCTGGCTTAATGATCCCTAATTACTGGATGGATTCAAGACTGCGTTTTTCCCTTACTGGAAAGGGAGAGAGAAAGGACTGATTTGTAAGTGAACTGACATAGGATATTCTACATGGACTTTGCTAACTGAATATCCTTGAATGGACTGACTAAAAACGATACATGACTAATGGACTGTTATTTTGACTATGCTATAAACTCTAAATGGAATAAACTATCTTTTGATAGCACAAGCGTATCTGTTATTTTTACTGTATGTTAATAAACATACAAACTTATCTCACACATTTATCTGTATGCCTATCTGACTAACGCTGCACATTCTATTTAGCTTGTCTCCTTAACCCTGGTTGGGGAACACAGGCTTAACAACTTTGATAAGCACAAACCTTGCCAAAACTGTACGAAACTGTCAAGAATCACAGATAAGAAATATTTCACGACACAAGAGTCTTCAAATACCAACTTAAGATATTGTAATGTCCACAAGGCTGAGTTTCAAAACATCTTTGCTTCCTGCAAAGAACATTCACTTCACAGCTGCTTTTTATCTTCTTGAAGGAGGGGCCATTGCAGCCTTATTCCCAAGTTGCCCATGCTGTTGCAGCTGCTCTTTCCTGCGAGCAATCCTGTGTACATGTGCCCTTGGCACAGGCTCCTCAGGAACCTCCTCATCATTGCTGCCAGTCCCCACAATCTCCAAAGGCAGCAGTCCACTCCCTAATGGTCCTGGCCCTTCATCTGAGTCCTCGCTGTCCTCAGCCATATTCATCTGCTGCCAGCTAACCACAACAGTAACCTTCCCCCAGGAGTGAAGAGGGAATGGAGATTTTGCAGTAACCTTCCCCTGCCATGCCCACCAAGCCACGCCACACCCACAGAACCAGTAGTAAAATTGTTTGAATCCCACCCCTGGTTAACGTTCAAGCTGGAAGAAGTATTTGAGCCTCCAGAGTCAGGCAGAAGAAGGAACTGCTTCAGAATTCAGCATGTCCAAGTGGATATTTCTGGGAATCTCAGAATGAAGAACAATATTTTTCTCAGTTACTCAAGCCACATTGGATTAGCAGTTTGTGCACCCACCTAGAAAATGGGATTCATTCAGTAGCTAACTAGTTACTTAGGGCCAGATTATAAGACCTCAGAAGGTCCTGCCCAACCCTGTTATACTGTTATGTGTGTTGTGTGAACAAAATCAGAGGGAGAAAATGAAAGTTGTTCATCCAGAGTCACCTAGAGACAAAGCACGATAGAATAATAGGGTTGGAAGGGACCTTGGAGGTCTTCTAGTCCATCCCACTGCTTGAGCAGGAGATTCCATACCATTTCAGACCAAAAATGACACCTTCCAAGGTTCAGAATAGATCATGAATCTGAGTTTTCTTTGGTTCTAGAACGATATCTTAAGCTTCATACATCATATTGGCCTTCTATTCTTGGACTTTCTGTTCGGATGTGTTCCTTTCACTCACTTCAAAGCCATTTGAGATCCGACCGACCACTAACCGTTCTAGCTACTATCTCCATAAATAAATGTTCAATCTGTTGAAACCCTGCCCTGGATTTTACTTAACGGCTTCTCTTCATTTTCTTACCCTTTATATTTTGGCCGTGCGTGTACACTTTTTCTAAAATATTAATTTTCTAAAGATACCACCTCGGCAGCCTTTGCTCGAGGAAGAAATAACTGCCAAAATTCTAAAGCGATACATTTCCCACTCACCCCTATTTCTGCTGTATCCATTCTTTCTTTCTTTTTTTTTCCTCCCCTTCTTCTCTCTTTTGTGTCTTTTATAGTCTCTGCCTCAATGAACTGCAGATTTTATTATTTATCAGGACTTCCGGGGGACGGGGGAATGGTGAACTGAAGACAGCTCCGCTAAAAGCAGAATGAAGAGTTGGGAAGAATAAAGAACTGGTGAACATCCCGGGCTCTTTGTAATTCCTCTCCAAACAAGGAAAGGACTTGAGATTGCCCACAAGTGCTCCAGGCAATCACTTCTTGTGAGGAGAAGTAATAGCCACCTTGTTCAAATCGTGGCCGATGGCCCTTGTTTCACAGACATCTTTTTCTAACCTAGCATTGATGATGTTGCCTAGTTTGGTAATGAAATGTCTGCAAGAAAACAACCCAGCTCAGAGAGCACCAAGGACCCCACATTCTTCTTTCTCCCTCTCCTCCTCCTCTGCCTCTTTGCAAATCCCACTCCCTTCTACCACTGATGAAGTTACCTAGTTGGGTAATGAAACGTTTGTAAGCAAGTAATGAAACTCAGAGTACACCAAGGACTCACAGCCCTCTTCGTCTTGCTCCTCCTCCTCTCTGCAAACCCCATTCCCTTCGACCACTGATGAAATTATCTACTCAGGTAATGAAATGTTTATAGGCAAGCAACTAAACTCAGAGAACACCAAGGACTCAGAGTTCTCCTCCTCCTCCTCCTTTTCTCCTCCTCCTCTTCCTTCTAGCACTGATGATATTACCCAGTTTGGTAATGAAGCATTTGCAAGGAAACAACCAACCTCAGAGAGCACCAAGGACCCCACAAATATTCTTGTCCAGAAATCCTTTGTTAACTGTTTTCCAGCTATTAAAAACCTTTTTACTGATAGGTTTTGGACAGCACTTGGTGAGTTTCCTTCAATCGTTAGTGAAAGAAGTTTTGCATATAAACTTAAGGACTTTTTAAAAAATGGAATAAACAGCCAAAGAGTGATTAGAATGTGGATTTTGGAAAATTACAAATGAACTTAAGGGTCCAAATGGATTGGCAAGAAGCTTTTGAAATTAATTATGAGACTCCTTTCTGTAGGAAATTCTTGAGCTCTTAAAAAAAATACACAAAAACATAGGATGAAACTTTGAAAATTGGACACCAGAGGAAACCAAAAGGAATTGAAGATTACACCTATATGATGTCTTTCAGGTATATTTTACTAGAAGACTCAAACTCCCCACCCAGTCCATTATGGGATGCTTATTCAAATACATAAAGAAATATAATTATTGTGTTTAAACTGGATGAAGCACAGTTTTCAGGAGGGAAAAAGTGAGATAAAAGCTAAGATCCAGACTGAGAACTACACAAGGGCTACAAAAAAAACAGTTGTGATTGTGATTATTTTTATGAGGAAGAAAGAGGAGGAGAAAAAGGACAAGGAGAAGGAGAAGGAGAAGAGGAGGAAGAAGAAGAAGAAGAAGAAGAAGAAGAAGAAGAAGAAGAAGAAGAAGAAGAAGAAGAAGAAGAAGAAGAAGAAGAAGAAGAAGAAGAAAAAAAGAAGAAGAAGAAGAAGAAGAAGAAGAAGAAGAAGAAGAAGGAGAAGGAGAAGGAGAAGGAGAAGGAGAAGGAGAAGGAGAAGGAGAAGGAGAAGGAGAAGGAGAAGGAGAAGGAGAAGGAGAAGGAGAAGGAGAAGGAGAAGGAGAAGAAGAAGAAGAAGAAGAAGAAGAAGAAGAAGAAGAAGAAGAAGAAAATGCTATGCCAGAAAAAGCAGCCCGAGTTCTATAATGCTAACATTAGATCAGTCTTTCATTCCGGAGATATTTGTAGAAGCATCCATAATTTCACATCAAATATTTATTCCTACATTTTATTAAATTCTGAATAATTCAGCACTTGCTGCACGTCACAGAGAGTCTCGGTTAAGTGTTCTCAACTGACTGTATCTGGATCTGCAGCACGTGCCTTCTAAAATTGGGATGTTCTTGAGAAGGTGATGTTTTTCCATAATTTGGATAATGTTTTTGGAAGAAACTATGTCTTCACTAATGACAATTTGTCTCTTTGATTTATCTTGCCTAGTTTTCTGCTAGTTTTCTGTTAGGGAAACTCCCACTTATGTGGATGATGGAATGAACAAAGTTGAAAAATCTAAATTATTTCCTGAGATTCCTGAACCTTCCACCCATTTCCAGAGCAGCTAAAGTTGACTTCTAGTTGAGTGAACATTGGCATGAATGTGAAAGAACACAAAAAAAGCTTAGCAAATAAATCTGGTTTGTTTTTCCATCATTTGGATAATGTTTTTGGAAGAACCTATGCCTTCACTAATGACAATTTGCCTCTTTGGTTTATCTGGCCTAGCGAGAGAAACTTATAGTTGAAGTGGCACATTCAGCATTGAGCTGGATGACCTACCACAGAGCTCAGATCTTTCCAATACCAAGAGTTGAGAAAGGATCTTCTTACCTGACGTCTGCTGGATCTTCAGTCACAAGGACATCGGTCTTGCAGCTAGCCAATGGATTGATGGAAAGCTCCACCGGAGGAACCACAAAACTTTTACTCACGGGAAGCCAAAGACCTTGGCCCAGGCTGTAGGTAGACCTTCAAAAAAGAAGACACATGAGAGCAGAAGACAAGGAACAATGGCAGTTTTAGAACTTTCTGGTTCCAAGACTCAGCACAGAATCTCAAAATGTGAAGTTGTGGTGACTGCCTTTCTCTGGAAACTATCATGTGGCAAAGTTGAGATTCCATCAAAGGTGAGGGCTTTGAAATATTGTCTACTTTTTTTGTTTGATGAACAGAAGTGAATGAACAGAAGTGGTGGAACACTGTGTATTTATGTGTCAGAAATGGTTGCTTTTCTCTGCACTCTTTGGTCGCCATGATGTAAAAAAGATGTTGAGACTCTAGAAAGAGTGCAGAGAACAGCAACAAAGAGGATTAGGGGACTGACGGCTAAAACATATGATGAACGGTTGCAGGAACTGGGTATGTCTAGTCTAATGAAAAGAAGGACCAGGCGAGACATGATAGCTGTCTTCCAGTATCTCAGGGGCTGCCCCAAAGAAGAGGGAGTCAAGCTATTCTCCAAAGCACCTGAAGGCAGGACAAGAAGCAATGGCTGGAAAATGAACAAGGAGAGAAGCAACTTAGAACTAAGAAGAAATTTACGGACAGTTACAACAACTAACCAGTGGACCAACTTTCCTTCAGAAGTTGTAAATGATCCAACTGGATACTGCAATGTTTCAAAAAGATGTTGGATAACCATTTGTCTGAAGTGGTGTAAGGTTTCCTCTCTAGGCAGGGGGTTGGACTAGAAGACCTCCAACGTCCCTTCCAACTCTGTTATCCTATCCTATCCTATCCTATCCTATCCTATCCTATCCTATCCTATCCTATTCTATTCTAATCTCGCTTCACAAGAGAAATTTTAGACTCAGTTGTGGTCATGTCAAGGGCTAGATGGAATCACAGAATAACAACTTCAGCAAAAGTCTGTAGGAAAACCACCAAGCTCAGGGAGCACCAAGGATGCCACAATGACCCCTGAAATTGAACTGCCCACCCAAACCAAGAAAGGACATATCGAGGGCAAAACTTCAACCAAGCCGATTGCATGACTCACCTAAGAATTTTCTCCGGAGCTTGTTCTCCCGTCACCAAATCATAACCTCTTTCCAAAGTTGTGTATGGCCAAGGGCTGGTGAAAACAAAGCAAGAAAACAGTCATTAACCATGATAGGGGTTGGAATTTAAAAAAGAAGACCCAGCGAGAAGCAAATCCATTTCCTTTTTAGTCACAACATTACTCAACACAACATCATTTTCTCATCTTCGGTCCAAACAGCTTATTATCCTGCCTTTTTCTTTTTTCCCCTGTAATTATGCTGTTTATTTATGGCATTCTAATGCATTGGCAGCTTATTTATATTTAATTATATTTATTATCCTGCTCCAGCCTTGTGGCTCTTGCTGATTGATTGATATATTAAGATGGTATTGAAATAATGATTTCCAAGCTCTCATTTGTCCCCCTGCTTAAGTCAGGCATGCTTGCCGCTGTTTAACTTTTAATGGTTTCTCAAGACTTCGGAATTGATGTTATGCACAGCATCGGGCTGTGTAAATCAGAGTGATGGTTGGTGGCATTCAAATAGGTCCTTTACTGACTAGCTGGAGTAGCATAGTGTTGAAACTAAGATTCCTGGCTTGCAAACTTTGCCTACAAGCTTTGAGCCAGAGCCCCCGCATAATTCCTTCACTCCAGAAGCCAATCTTTAATACATACACATTTAATTGTATTATTTATACAGAAATCTCCTTCCGCATAGGAGATTTCAAGGGAGATAAACTTAGGAAAGCAATGTGGTATACTCACATTCTTGGAACAGGACCCAAAGGTAAGGTAAAGATAAACTCCCCTTGCACATATTCTAGGGGTGTTGCTCATCTCCGTTACAAAGCTGAAGAGCCAAGCGCTGTCCGAAGACGCTTGCATGGTCATGTAGCCAGCATGATTAAATGCCAAAGGCGGCGCACAGAACGTTGTTTCCTCCCCACCAAAGTGGTCCCTATTTTTTAACCTGCATTTGTTAAGTGCTTTTGAACTGCTAGGTTGGCAGAAGCTAGGACAAGTAACAGGAGCTCACTCCGTTACGCGGCACTAGGGATTCGAACTGCTGACCTTTCTGATAGACAAGCTCGGTGTCTTAGCCCACTGAGCCACCACATCCTCTTATTACTTTATAACTCAATAAAAATGTCAGCAGGGGAAAAAAATGTCATGTAAGCAAACAATCCCTCTCGGGCAGACAGAATTTGGGGAGCAGGTTATGAATTCTTGCAGATGACAAGGGCTGGATTTTCTGGTCAGCGATTCCAAAACGTCTGGTCCCCTTGCACAAAGATGCTTATTTTTTACCTATCTTTCCTTCCTTGCCAATTTTCCCTGGAGGTTTTCACCCGCCCCCCTTCCCTAGAAGACTCACCCTTCGCTGTGTTCCCAGGTGTTACGGATACAAAGGTGTTGATGAACAGGATCGGGGGCATATCCTTCATGGCAGCTGCACTCACCTGGAAACAGAGCAAACCTCAAATGTTCAACTCCTCCCTGCATTTTTGGTCCATAATTGTACAGGTAATCCTGGACGTCCAATGGCCACTGAGCCCCCAATTTTTGTTGTCAATTTGCACACAGATAGCCCTCAACTTCCAACATTTTGTTTAGTGGCCATTCAAAGTGTCGTGGCCTTTTGAAAAAGGACCTGCATATTTAAAAGCAAATCTAGGGGTGACAGCACACCATCCCTTCCATCTTCCTGCTTTTATTAAGAAAAAGAAACAGAAATAGATGACCTCTGCCACTCATAAAAAAATGCAGTCAGACGCCTTTTAACCAGTGGTGGAATTCAAATTTTTTTTTACTACCAGTTCCGTGGGTGTGGCTTGGTGGGCGTGGCAGGGGAAGGATACTACAAAATCCCCATTCCCTCCCCACCCCACTAACCTGCTTTCCAGTTCTGTTCTCCTGTGCAGGGCAACCAAAGGAGACCCAGCTGATCAGCTGGGACTCAATGGGAGGCAGAGAATAGATGGGGTTGGCAGGGCCAGTCAGAGGTGGTATTCCGAACTACTCAAAATTTCCACTACCGGTTCTCCAGAACTGGTCAGAACCTGCTGAATATCACCTTTGCATCTAACCGTTGCCTTCCTCATTCCTCATTCCCTCTTTCTTTTCTGAGAACTTGGCCAGCTGCTTTTCAGATTGATCCTTTGCTTTGCAAAAAATACATATCCCCAAGCAAGCCATGTGAGGGGAAAAAGAGAGAGAGAGAGAAATAATAAAAGATTAATTGGATTTGATCATCCAGGAACCTTTGAAAGCCCATGTTGATTTTAATTCCCGTTTTTCTTCCGGCAGACACCTTTCACTGTCAAAAGGAGAGTTGTAAGCACAGCTATATATTGTAAGCTGTGTTTGTCTGTTCATTTGATAGCTCCTCCCTTAGGTTAATGCAGTTTCCTCTGCCCCAAATATATCTGGGATAGAAATGGGTTTATTTTGTTTTTGTTTTTTTGTCTCTCTGTATGTGTGTTTGTTTAACGTTACTCCTTAATTTAACCCTTGCCAATAAATTGCTTTATTGACTCTTGAAAATATCGGGCTTCTCGGCTTTCGGCAATTCTCACACTTGATGCTCTGAAGACCTTCTACTAATTGTGGATGCTGAACATAAAATCAATCGCAGGGTTCTCTGTCTAGACACAGAAAATAGTCTCAATGCCCAATTCTCCATCAGCCCCAATTCATAGGAATGATAGTTGGGGGATACTGATTGTTGTAACTGAGCACGAGGGGTAGGCCATGGGCCCTCAACAAGAGATAGAGGACATGTTCAACTCTGGAGACCTTGGTGCTTTCTGACCTAGGTGGTTTTCTTGCAGAGGTCTCATCGCCCAACAAAGGAACCTCATGAGCAGTGCTAGAAGGGAGTGGGGTTTGCAAAATGAAGGAGGAAGAGAAAGGAAAAAGGGAGGAGGAGGAGGAGGAGGAGGAGGAGGAGGAGGAGGAGGAGGAGGAGGAGGAGGAGGAGGAGGAGGAGGAGGAGGAGGAGGAGGAGGAGGAGGAGATGGATGTTGACAACTGCAAGACTATTGTATGCACAAAAAGACACTTTGATTCCTACCATGGACGAATGGTTGCAGAAGTTGATGGAGTTTGGCTGAAATGGCAAAACTGATCACTTTGATTATAAGTACTTTTGTTTCCACATGGAAACCACTTCTGAACTTCATGCTTGATGTGGAGAAGAGCTCCTCTTCCTCCTCCTCCTCCTCCTCCACCACCACCACTACCACCACAATCACCAAAACCAAACTCCCTTCAAGAACTGATGATGCTATCTAGTTGGTTCATAAAATGTCTGCAAGAAAACAAAGGATCTCAGAGAGAATTTAGGACCCCACAGTCCTCCTTCCCCTCCTCTTCCTTCCCCCTCTCCTCCCCATTCTCCTCCTCTCCGCAAATGATGTTACCATGTTGGGTCATGAAATGTCTATAAGAAAATCACCAAGCTCAGGTAGCACCAAGGACTCCAGCTCAACCCTGAGCTACAAATATTCCTTTCTATTGATATTCATCTCCATCTATTCACGTCCGCATATTAATAGGGTTTTCAGTTCTTTCAAACAAAAGGTCTGGAGCGGAAATAAACAACAAGCTGTAAATAAGGCCGGTGACAAAAGCTAAGCTAAAAATCAGGAAAAGATGGGAAATCAATGCATCTCACAAAAATGTGGAAAAAGGAAGGAACACATTTCATTTCTGCAGTGTGTACATGGAGGGATGCGAGTGCAAACTCTATCAATTACAGATGTGCATGGGGAAAAAAATCAATGCTTCTCATTATAGTGATATTTATCCAAAGAAATGAATACACCTATTTGTAGCAACCATCAAGAGAACTATTCTGTTCTGTTCTGTTCTGCTCTGTTCCGTTCCGTTCCGTTCCATTCTATTAATTCTAATTCTCTTCTCTATTCTATTCTAATTCTCTCTTCTCTTCTAATTCTCTATTCTATTTTTCTCTTCTCTTCTCTCTTCTCTTCTAATTCTCTCTTCTAATTTTCTCTTCTCTTCTGTTCTGTTTTGTTCGATCCTATCTTATCCTATTCCAATTTTCTATTCTGTCTAATTCTCTATTCTATTCTATTCTATTCTATTCTATTCTATTCTATTCTATTCTATTCTATTCTATTCTATTCTATTCTATTCTATTTTTCTCTTCTCTTCTCTTCTCT
This sequence comes from Hydrophis major, assembly GCA_033807585.1. NCBI lineage: Eukaryota > Metazoa > Chordata > Lepidosauria > Squamata > Elapidae > Hydrophis > Hydrophis major. The sequence continues at coordinate 5,484,049 of CM066341.1, forward strand.
TCTAATTCTCTATTCTATGCTATTCTGTGCTATTCTAATTCTCTATTCTATTCTAATTCTCTATTCTATTGTTCTCGTCTCTTCTCTATTCTCTTCTCTTCTTTCTGTTCCTCACTAACTCTCTCTCTCTGGCACCTACACAAAGCAACTATGCAACATGTAGCCTCAGTAATTTCGAGGTCTGTTTCACCCTGTTAAAAACAGACTGATGCAGCCGTGCATGTTAAATAACTCTTTATCAAAACTAACAAAGATTGCCACTTTTTTTTAAAAAAAAAATTGCATTGGCTCCACAGCGTAAATAAATAATTCACCCAGCCTTCTTGTTAAGGTAGCCCTGATGTAGTGATCACCGGAATGAGAAGTCAGAAATTAGTTTGCTTTGTTTATTTATTTATTTTTATTTCAGGAAATTTATATTGCCGCCTATTCGCACATGGGGACTCCAGGCAGCTTACAGCTTAGTATTGTCATTGCACCTCATACAATGAAATTAAATGCCTTCTCCAGTGTACATTATGGTTAGAAAAATAAGACACAAGCATTCTATACAGTTGAACTGAAAACCCTTGATATGGCGTTAATATTGCACGCTACAGTAGAATTCAATATAGTTATAGCAATATTGCAGGAATATGAAAACCTCATATATAAAAACTATAAAACCAATAAAAGAGAACAGTCCTCTAATAAATTACTTGTATTGTATTATAATCATATAATAAATGAATAAAATAATATAATAACCCCCCTACAACAACATATCATTTAATGGGCTCCATCTCACTCTGCATATTGGGGTGGATAGGTGGGAGAGATAACTCCCCCAAAAAAAGGAAGGGGAAAAAAAAAAACAACTAAGACAGGCTAATGACATGCTAAATTGCAACTGCTCTTTTATAAAATATTCACCATCTTAGACACGTCTTGATATTAAAAGATTAAGTGTCTGGGGAGAATTGTCCCTGTGATGCCCAAGACCTGATTTATGAGCTGCTAGGAGCCAGCTAACTTTCTGATTCATGATGGTGAGGTTTCCAAAAAGTAACCTTTCCAGCAAAGGAAATAGGGGTGTGTGGGAAGATGGGATTTAGGGTGGAGAGTGGGGTAAGAAACCAGGGAAGGAATGACTTGGCAGAAAAGCACCCTGTCTTGGCTTGGGGAGGCAAAGGGATGGGTAGGAGGAACTGGCCCCCCACTGCATTCTCAATTTGTTTTTAGGGAAGGGTTGTTGTTGTTTTTTCCAATTTAAGTGGCCCTTCATAAGTCATTTCTTCCCTCCCAAGTTTTTTTTTTTAATATTATTATTATTATCTGCCTGGACCATTAACTCCTCACACTTACAGAATAACAAATATATGTTCTACAAATCAGCCAGACTTGGGGAAAGAAAGGAAAAAAAAAAGTTAAAATAAAACACCCAGATTGGAGAAGAGCAGAGAAGGGAGCATGGTTGTGTGATATAAAGATGTTACTGTTGTTATTTGTTGGTTAATTAGTGGATTAATGAATGGCGGTGTTTTATGTCACACTGGCAGAACCTGGAGTTCCCCTGCATTTTAAGTCCTCCTTCTCTTCCTCCTCCACCACCTCTTCTTTCTCTTCTTCCTTCTCTACCTCCTCCTCTTCTTCCTCCTCCTAACATTTAATTGCCCAGCTAAGTAGCATCATCATTGCTAAGAGGATGTGAGGCTTGGTCTCCCTCTTCTAGCACTGATGATGTTACCTAAAATGAATGAAATGTCTTCAAGAAAACCATTAAGCTCAGAGGACTCCACAGTTTGTTTTCTCCTCCTCCTCCCCCCCACACACCCCGTTCTCTTCTAGCACTGGTGATGTTACCTAGTTGAGTAATGAAATATCTGCAAGAAAACGACTAAGCTCAGAGAGCACCAAGGACCCCACAGTCCTCCTCCTCTTAAACTATGGATTTCAAAATAGTTTTGTAAGACTTCATAGTGAAGAAAACACAGATTACTTGCCCCAACCCACAAAGAAAATCTATATTTTAAGAGGCACCCAGAATTGTTGAGATTCTTTGTAACTATTAATAAGCAACAGGCATTAGAACCCAACTATCAATGCTAGGTTCCATTGCAACATTCTGACTAACTATTCTTAATACTTTCCCATTCCTCCATGACATAGGATGAAGGTTTAGTTCCAGTTGACTAGTTAAGCAAAGTTAGATCCTAGCAGAGAGGAAACAATTCTATATCCATGAAAATATAATAATAAAAGGTTAGGGAGACCAATATTCAGAAGTGCAGAATAGAATAGAATAGAATTGAATTATTGGAGTGAAATAGAATAGAATAGAATAGAAATTGGAATAGAATAGAATAGAATATAGAGAACAGAACAGAACAGAAAAGAGAGTAAAACAAAATAATAATAGAATAGAATATATAGAATAGAACAGAACAGAATAGAAAAGAGAATAATAATAGAATAGAACAGAATAGAAATTGGAATAAAATAGAACAGAACAGAACAGAATAGAAATTGGAATGGAATAGAATAGGAAATAAAAATAGGATACTTTATTTAGCTGTGTGAATAGACACTGAACGTCTCCAGTGCAGAAATACAGGCCAGTTAGTCCACAGTGAAAACTGAAAGCCAAGATTTGAAGATGGCCATATCTCCATCTCAACCTAGCGATTAATTCTGCAAAAGCATTCAAGTTCCCATCAGCCTAAGTCAGGCTTTTCCACTTGACTTTGCTGATTAAACCATGGTTTGCAAAACGCAACCGGTTGAGTTCACACCATCATCTGTTCAGCCCGGGTGTCCCCTAACCGTGAGCTGCTTTAAGACAGGCTTTCTAAGAAAGAAACAGGAAGAAGAATGCTACGGATGGGTTCTGCTGGTGCCAACCAGTTTACACACCTCTCTTGGTTGTGCAAACAACACGCGCAGCTTGATTCTATTAGAAGGAGCTTTTGTTTTCAGGAAGCTGAGATCTTTCCCTGCATCTGACCTTCTGCTGGCAATTATCCGAGAAAGGCAGCTCGGAGCAATCTGTTCAGACCCGAGCCTACATTCCTGTTGGAATGAGGCCAAATCCAGTTCCCAGCATCAGGGATTTTTACCAGAAGTCACCCCACTGCAAATGTGCTGGTGGGGGTGGAGGGAAGGAGGAAGGAGAGGAAAGGAGATGATATGATTTTAAAGATCATTTTTCCAGGATCTTGGGAAGAGCTGTGATGCTGCAGTGGTTAGAATGCTGTAATACAGGCTAACTCTGCTGACTGTCAGCAGTTTGATCCTCCCCGGCTCAAGGTTGACTCAGCCTTCCATCCTTCCGAGGTTGGTAGGCAAGAAGCTGACTCTGTAAAACACTTAAGAGAGGGTAGTTCAGCACTGTGAAGAGGTATATAAGTCTAAGTACTATTGCTATGCTTCCTTCCTTCCTTTCTTCCTTCCTTCCTTCCTTCCTTCCTTCCTTCCTTCCCTCCTTCCTTCCTCCCTCCCTCCCTCCCTCCCTCCCTCCCACCTTCCTACCTCCCTCCCACCTTCCTTCCTTCCTTCCTTCCTTCCTCCCTCCCTCCCTCCCTCCCACCTCCCTCCCTCCCTCCCACCTTCCTTCCTTCCTTCCTTCCTACCTTCCTTCCTTCCTTCCTACCTTCCTTCCTTCCTTCCTTCCTTCCTTCCTTCCTTCCTTCCTTCCTTCCTTCCTTCCTTCCTTCCTTCCTTTCCTTTCCTTTCCTTTCCTTTCCTTTCCTTTCCTTTCCTTTCCCTTCCTTCCTTCCTTCCTTTCCTTCCTTCCTTCCTTCCTTCCTTCCCTCCCTCCCTCCCTCCCTCCCTCCCACCCACCCTCCTTCTTTCCTTCCTTCCTTCCTTCCTTCCTTCCTTCCCTCCTTCCTTCCTTCCTTCCTTCCTTCCTTCCTTCCTTCCTACCTTCCTTCCTTCCTTCCTTCCTTCCTTCCTACCTTCCTTTCTTCCTTCCTACCTTCCTTCCTACCTTCCTTCCTTCCTTCCTTCCTTCCTTCCTTCCTTCCTACCTTCCTTTCTTCCTTCCTACCTACCTTCCTTCCTTCCTTCCTTCCTTTCCTTTCCTTTCCTTTCCCTTCCTTCCTTCCTTCCTTCCCTCCCTCCCTCCCTCCCTCCCACCCACCCACCCACCCTCCTTCCTTCCTTCCTTCCTTCCTTCCTTCCTTCCTTCCTTCCTTCCTTCCTTCCTTCCTAAGGTGGTACAGTTATTAGAATGCAGTATTGCAGGTTAATTCTGCCCATTGCCACCAGTTTGATCCTGACTGGCTCAAGGTTGACTCAGCCATTCATCCTTCCAAGGTCAGTAAAACGAAGACCCAGATTGTTGGGGGCCATTTGCTGACTCTGTCAACCACATGGAGAGGGGTGTATATAAGTCTAAGTGCGATTGCCATTGTTATCTTTCATTGACTGGTTCCCTACATAGATGGCAAGCTGGGTTTATTTGATTAGGAGCAAGATTGCTCTTTCAAAGTTGCTTTGGAGAGAAATTAAATGTACATCAACCGTGCACTTCTATTCACCCCAAATGGTAAATTTTAGAGATCTTATCGGATTGAAGCCATGTTCTTTTGCATTGATTCTTCGGCCTGGCAATCTTCTCCTTTGTTGAGAAGACCAATTGTTGATGAACACTTAAACCCATTATTTTTCTATAATTCAGATAGAACCCTCCTTTGCTGGGTTTGAAGAGGAGATTTGGGATTGAATTCAAGAGAAGAAGACTACAAGGCTTCATTCAGATGACCTGAGCTTGGCCAATGGTCCACTTACCAGTTTCTTCATCGCAGAGATGCTCGCATGCATCTGTCGTCCTCTGCCCACAAAGATCACGGATCCATGGCGAGGTGGCATTGATTTGATAATACAGGGAGAGCTTTGCAGGATTCAGCCAGTCAGAGAAGTCCAAGTAGCTGCCCTCACTGACAACAAAACTGCTTCCTACAAAACAAAGAAAGAAGGTGAGGCAGAAAATAGCAGCTAGACAAGACCAGAAGAGGTTCAAAGAGAAGCAGGAATGAGAAGGTGACTAAGATATAATGTGCAGAACAAATGATGAAAGAACAAGACAATGAGAATTATGGAGAGATGTCACTTGCATTCTAGATACATGGCAAAGCAAATGTTCTATCCCAGCTTCATAGGAAGGTTAAAACTTCTGAGAAGCACAAAAAATTCCTGATTGTATCTCAGGCATTTTCAACCAGTAGCAGATTTACCTCTGCAAATCTGCCACGGTTGCTGTAAAATAGAATAGAAAATTCTGGGGGTATCCAGATGTTTTGGATCACCCCTGCCAGAATTCCCAGGAAGATAGCAGGTGTTGGAGAATTTGAGATTTGGAATCCAAGATATCTGGATATCATCACACTGACTGGTCCAGTGTGGAGCGCTTATTGAAGTCCGTAGAAAGTTTGGTTCCAGTTGGGTCTGCTGGTTAAGGCACCAAGCTAGAAAGCGGGAGACCGTGAATTCTACTCTCACATTAGTCATGAAAGCCACCTGCATGAATTTGGGTCAATCATCAGGATATAGCGAATTCTAGTCCCCCCTTAGGCAAGAAAGCCGGCTGGGTGAATTTGGGCCAATTACCAGGAGGCGGTGAGTTCTAGTCCCACCATAGGCATGAAAGCCGACTGGTTGAATTTGGGCCAATCACTAGGAGGTGGTGAGTTCTAGTCCTGCTCACAGGGTTTGTTGATGAGAAAATAGGAGAAGGAAAGTGTGTTGGAAATATTCCCCAGCAGGAGTTATTTGTAAAAAAAATAATAATAAAGTTAGGATACAAACAAACTTTCTTCATGGTTTGAAAACCATTTTTTCACCTTTATCTCCCCCAGAACACAAACACGCTGTGCAGTACGCACAACAACGAAGACACAATAGTGCAGGAATAGCAAAGCAACTGGAAAGTTGAGAGTTTGAAAGAACCACCAATTAGCAAACATTTATATGTATGCTAATCATAAGGCCTGGGGACAAATCTCAGCATGATGAATATTTAATTAACACAATGCCTTAAAAGTAGAGTGTTGTTTAATGCAGAGTTGACCATAAGGTTGAAAAAAAAAAAGATTGCTGGGTATATATATGTCTGTGTATGTGTGTGTGTGTATGTTTCTCTCTCTCTCTCTCTCACACACACACACAACACACACACACATTGTACACCCATTCTGAAACAGCAAAAATGTTTTTCTCCCACCACTTGGCAATATGCATTTTCTAATTAGGCAAATGTATTTTCAGTTTTCCTTATCTAATATCAGACAGCCAGTGTAATAAGGGCAGGAAGGGTGCTGGTTTACAAATGCTTGCATTCTCATTAATTCTGATCTTCAATTACACTGATTATAAGGCTGTTTTAAAATGCTGTGACAGAGATCAGAGCTGAAGTATGGAGAGGAGGAAGGGAGGAAGGAAAGGAAAGAAGGAAAGAAAAAAAGGAAAGGAAGAAGGAAAGGAAGGAATGAAGCAGGGAGGGAGGGAAGGAGGGAAAGAAGGAAAGAAAAGAAAAGAGGAAGGAAGGGAAGGAAGGAAGGAAGGAAAAAAGAAGGAAGGAAGGAAGGAAAAAAGAAGAAAGGAAGGAAGGAAGAAGGAAGAAAAAAGCAAAGGAAGGAAAGGAAAGGCAGAAAGGAAGAAGAAAGAAAGAGAAAGAGAATGAGAAAAAGAAAAAGGAAGGAAGGAAGAAAGAAAAAGAAAGAAAGATCTCCAGACATCTTGCCAGAGTTTGCAAAGAAATGCGATGGAAACCCATTGAAAACCAGGAACAGATTTCTCAGTCACACTGTCCTTGTGTCAACTCTTTCCCCTTCTGACGAATGGGAGAAGGCTGGCTCCCCAGCCTCATCATTTAACCTCTGGAGATAAGATGTTGCTACCCTTAACCTTGAAGTGACAGACAGAAGAAGGTTAAGTTTTGCTACTGTCCATTTTGGAAAGAAAATGCATTTGAGAAGAGAGAATACTCATGTCTGAGCTAAGTTGCAGCCAGTGATGGGCTGAAATCTGGCCTCCAACATGCAACAGCTTTTCTTGTTCTTGTGTGAAAGGAAGTAGTGGCTTCTTTTGATAGGTTTAAGCATTTGTTCAGGTGATTAACACCATTGTAAATGTTTTCTGGTAGACTTCTCATCAGCTTTTGAGGGGTAAGACAAGCATATTACAATTAAACCTTCTTCTTCTTCTTCTTTTTCTTCTTCTTCTTCTTCTTCTTCTTCTTCTTCTTCTTCTTCTTCTTCTTCTTCTTCTTCTTCTTCTTCTCCTTCTCCTTCTCCTTCTTCTCCTTCTCCTTCTCCTCCTTCTCCTTCTCCTTCTTCCTCCTCCTCCTCCTCCTCCTCCTCCTCCTCTTCTCCTTCTCCCCGTTCCATCATCATAATTATCATCGCCACCATCATCACCACCACTCTTACTTCTCCTTCTCCTCCTTCTTCTTGATTGCACCTGCTTCCTGATCTGAGAAAGCCTTTGGCATGATTTGGTTGGATTTGATGAAATCTTCCTTGGAACTGGATTGCATTATAGGATGCTTGAGAGGCACAGATTCAACAATCCTGCATCTCACCCACCAATACCCTACCATCTTTGGGGAAGAGACAATAAAAAGAACTGGTTTTCTAGCAAAAAGGCAGAAGACTGATGTGGAAGGGGGAAAAATACAGAATGTTTTGGAATAACCACTGTTTCCAAGCAGACCAGTGAGAGCTGAATTAATTCTAAGGAGCTAATTTTTTTTTTAATGCACACGAGAAGTCATAGCCTCCAGCACAACTGATTCTTCATTGTATGCAGATCCGCAGGGACCTCCTGATACAGTTTGTTTTCTTATATGATTTCCCCCTACCCCTTAGGTCCCCTCTCTCTCCAACTCAAATTTATATCAAAGTGAAGTTGGCTACAACAGCTTCAGAGGTTCAAACGCCTTATCCACAGGTCTTCATCAAAGTTCAGCCACTTCGTTTTGAAGCTTCTACAAAGAGAAGTTTGAAGTTCTTGACATTTGAGAAAAAAATGTGTATTTTAGAGAACAAAAAAGAGATAAAACACAGCAAGACTTTGTTCTGTTCCCTTATTAAATATTGTTAAGAGGCAAAAAGACACAGCCAAAAATACCCAACTGTCTCTCTTTCCATTTTTTCTTTTCTCTCCACCTCTTATGCACATATATATTCAGTTTTCTCTATCTTTCTCCGGGATTATGCTTTCCTTGCCTTTTTTAATGTGTTAAAAAAAAAAAAACCTTAAAATTGAAACAAATCCATTTCTAAGTGGATGTTCCAGCAATCCACACATTAAAAATTGTGACCTAAATTGTCAAGAAATAAAACCATGCAACCAAACGAAAGTGGTACACAGAAGATTTATTATTCATAACATGTTCAGTTCAATAGCACAGACTCAATATCTCCAAAGGGCTCAAGAGCCAAGGAGGCTCAAAGTTGACTCAGCCTTTCATCCTTCCGAGATTGGTAAAATGAGGACCCAGATTGTTGGGGGCAAGAGGCTGACTCTGTAAACTGCTTAGAGAGGGCTGTAAAGCACTGTGAAGTGGTATATAAGTCTAAGTGCTATTGCTATTCCTTCCTTCCTTCCTTCCTTCCTTCCTTCCTTCCTTCCTTCCTTCCTTCCTTCCTTCCTTCCTTCCTTCCTTCCTTGTGCAATCATTAAAATTAAGTATTGCAAGCTAACTCTGCCCACTGCCAGGAGTTCAATCCTGACAGGTTCGAGGTTGACTAAGGTCTAATGACAGAGATACAGGCAGATTGAATCTCTCTCCCCACCCCACCCCTCTCTCTTTCTTTCTTCCTCCCTCCCTTTCTCTCTCCTTCTCTCTCTCTTTCTTTTCTCTCTTTCTTTCTTCCTCCCTCCCTCCCTCCCTTCCTTTCTCTCTCCTTCTCTCTCTCTTTCTTCTCTCTCTCTCTCATTCTCTTTCTTTCTTTCTTTCTTTCTTTCTTTCTTTCTTTCTTTCTTTCTTTCTTTCTTTCTTTCTTTCTTTCTTTCTTTCTTTCTTTCCTCTCTCTTTCTCATCTAAATTCAAGCAACTTGTTTAATTAAAAAGAAAATGAGAAGCTGTGCCAATGCCAGCATTTGCCTGCAAGGATCAAGAGGAAAATTAGACGGGAGTTGGTAATGCCTGCATCCTGTTCTCTGAGCATCACAGTGAAGCTAGCCAGAGGGAAAGCAGATAAACAATTTTCAGATGAAACAATTAAAGTTCAATCACATGCCAATCAGGGAAGATGGCATTTGGGAGCCAAATGTAGTCACAGCTTATTTAGCACATCTCCAACCAGGGGATGGGTAGGAAATCAACGAGACGGGCTTTAATCTCTAGCCCTGGTTGCACAAATGCATATACATCTACGCTTCTGCAAATACATAACAAGGTAGTCCTGGACTTACAAACACAAATGAGTTCCAATTTTTCCCGTTGCTAAACAAAACATTGGTTAAGTCAGCTTTGTCCCATATTTAGGACTTTCCTTGCTGAAGCTGATTAAGTTACTAAGATTCACGGTTGTTCAAAGCTTCGCCATCGATTTTGCTCATCAGGTGATTACAAAAGGGAAATCGCGTAATGCTGGGACACACTGCGAACCATCATAAATACGAGTCGGTTGAAAAAGTGCCTGAATTGGGATCCCATGACCATGGGGATGCCACAACGATCATAAATGTGAACCAGCAGCTAAGCATGTGAATTTGGGCTGCGGGATCATGCAGCCTCTACGAAGAACGTAAGGGTGGAAAACAGTCCTAAATTGCTTTTTTCAGTGCCATTGTAACTTCAAACAGGCATGAGATGAACTGTTGTAAGTCAAGGAATACCTGTGCATTGGTATCAGGGTTTCTCTTTAACAAGTCCATATATCTGTAGCCAAGCAAGCAAACAAACTTTTTGATAGATAGATAGATAGATAGATAGATAGATAGATAGATAGATAGATAGATAGATAGATAGACAGACAGATAGATGATAGATAGATAGACAAACAGACAGACAGACAGACAGATAGAGATAGACAGATAGACAGAGATGAGATAGATAGAGATAGATGATAGATAGACAGATAGATGATAGATAGATAGACAGGTAGACAGGCAGACAGATAGATAGAGATAGACAGATAGACAGAGATGAGATAGATAGAGATAGATGATAGATATGACAGATAGATATGGATAGATGATGGATGATAGACAGACATAGAGATAGATGATAGAGATGTATGTGCATGTGTGTGTACCGTATGTGTGTGTGTGTGTGTGTGTATGTGTGTATGTGTATATATGTATATATGTATGTATGTATGTATGTATATATACCCGAATAAAGCTGAATGCCATACATGTAAGTAACCGCGAAAACTTAAGAAAACATATAAATACATATAAATAAATAAATATAAATATATTTATTTATAATATATATATATATATATATATATATTTAAATATTTATTTAATTTAATTTAATATTTATTTAATTTAATTTAATATTTATTTAATTTAATTTAAATATTTATTTAAATATTTATTTAAAATATAAATATATAAATAAATATAAATATAAAAACGTTGCTACAACTTTAAAAGCACCACTACTATGACGTGGGAAAATACCCGAACAAAGCTGAATGCCAGACATGTAAAAAACTTAAGAATACACACACACACACACACACACACACACACATATATATATATATGTCTCCTTTCATTTCCTAGTGCAACAACACCAGGCACAAGTTCCAGCAGTGTTCTACTGTTAATTGAACATTTCACAGTCCCACATGATGCGTTTCAGGCCTCCAGGCAATTATAATCCCTCATTATAGCAAGCTGGGTTTGGTTCAATTTCCTCACTCAGGAAAATTACTTAAAAATAATACAAAATCTTTTGTCCCTCCCCAACATTGTTCTAAAATTGGTTTGAGGAGCAGAAGACGCTCTCTGCTTTTATGTCCAATTCTAAATCCATTTCAAGCAAGGCTTTGAGTAATGATATGCTCCTAGACCATGTGGCTTTTATGCACACACACACACACATTTTTTTTTTAATCAGATGGAAGGCTGAGTCAACCTTCAGGCTGGTGGGATTTGAACTGCCAAATTTCAGGCAGCTGGGCAGTCAGCAGAAGTAGCCTGCAGTACTGCACTCTAATCACTGCACCACCGTGGCTCATAGGGTTTCTTGCCTGAGAAGGAGATTGGGGTAGAAGACCTCCAAGGTTCCTTCCAACGCTGTTGTTGTTATTGCTGTTATATGTTGTAGCGCACCAGCCTCTCTCCCGACTCGCTCATATTCTGTATATAAAATGCAGACTGGCCACAAAAAGAGAGAGAGAGAGAGAAAGAGAGAGAGAAAGAGAAAGAGAGAGAGAGAGAGAGAGAGAGAGAAGACTCTGTCCTTGTTTTAATTGACATTATATTTCAAATTGGGTTTTGCAAGGACGAACACTCTACCTATACCCTCTGATATCCACAGTTCCTCTGTTTTGGTTTACCGCAGTGGCACAAAATGCTTCTTGTCACTAGCATCCCCATTAAAATAAGTCCTACCGAATGACATCAAGTTTTAAATACAAAATGGAAGATGGGAATATGCATGGATTATGCAGATCTTGCCCATGTGGGCACCGAATGTTATAGCACATCAAAAGGAGCCAGGGTTATTAAATTCATGTGGGATTAATCATTCAGTTTGGAAGGCTATTTGTTTTGACTTCCAACCACACCTGACGGCTGGTCTTAGAAATGGCACGTAGAGATCCTAGAGATTAAAATATGATGGATGGATATCTGATGGGCTGGAATTTAGGAGTATGTGTGAACGGGACTTTGATATTTCAGTAGGCCTGATCAAGTTGACTTGAATTGGTGAACTGAACCAAGCTGGCCCAAAGAGAACTACAGTGACACAGCTTGTTTCCCCGATCTGTTGAATCTCCATTGCTGGAGGTTTTCAAGAAAAGATTGGAGAGCCATCTGTCCGAGGTGATATGAGAACTTCTGGCTTGGGCTAGAAGGTCTTCTCTGACCTTCTAATAAGGTTGAAGAAGACTTCCTCCAAGATCTTCTCCAACCTTATGATTCTATAAAACAGGTGGTAAAAGTATGTGTGTATGCACAAAGCATACATCAAATTGTTTCAAACCAATGCATGGATGGTATCATTCCAGAGGGATGGTTTGATCAAATGACCTTGGAATCAAAGTTTTGCAGGATTCTTTCTCAGTTGGAACATCATTTCCATCCTTTAAATGGAGTTATTACCGGCAGCTACTCTATCTCTGGAAAGTCAAATAAGGCATGTGGGGGAATTACATTTTGTTGAGCCACTTATTGACTTTTTAAGACACAGGGAGAATGAGGCAGCTCCAAACTACACATATAACACAATGGCAGCAGTTTTCATTGGCTTACAGGTCCAAAATGCACACCAGTATTAGCCCATTACAAGCTATTTTTGTTGGTTTAGAAAAAAATTGCTCTTCTTTCCCCTTTCCATCCCTTCTCAATGCCTGGTGCATTTTGCTTCTTCTTTTTTTTAATCCTTTGTGATCCCATCTGTCACACAGAAAGCAAGATAAAATAAACGAATGATCAATGGTGTATCTATTTTGCCTTCCCAACTTGGATCTGCTTCAGAGGCACAAGTGAGCTCCGAGTTCTCAGTCATTGCCCTTCTGGCTAAGATATATTGGGAATTGGTTCAATGGAAGTCAGGAGATAGAGCAACTGTAATCTTCCTTGTCAACAGACAAGCAAGATAACATCTGGCTGCGCTCTGCCAAAAACGTGGCTTGCCCTAATTCTACATCCATTGGGATGGCCACCAACTGCCCCTGGAAGGTTGGTGGAGCAGCTGCACAAACCTAGAAACTATTTAAACAGTCAAAGAGCTGCGGAAAAGGAAAAGAGAGGATGGGAGTGGTTCAGATTGCAAATATTGTGGCAGATTTAAGGAAATAATTTTCCGGGAAAAATATGGATAAAGCAGTTGTCCCTATTAAGGCAATGAAAACATGCCTCAAATATTTACACCAGGGAACTGGTAAACACTTTTGTCTTTAATAATGTGTCCACCAGCTCATCCCTTGCATTTAATTCAGCTCAGTTTTTGTCTTTCTGCAAGACACATATCCCCAAAATAACATTATTAGAGAGAATTCTCAACCTCAGTGAGAATGATCAGTTATTGCCCCAAAGGATGACTGCCGTCCCATCTGTTATGGCTATACATTTATCACCTTCTTTTGACTCGTGTGCATATATGTTGACATCAGAAGTTGAAGAAGTTTGATCGAGCCGTGCATGTATCAGAAGGATAGGGAGGGGGAAAAAAATGTCCGCAAGTAAAATTATGCAGGGTGCAGAAGATTTCCATCAGAGCTGCCAATGAAATACCAATAAAACAGATTAATGTCCCTTGGAAGAGGGGAGGAGGTGGGGCAGTCTCCAATCGAGACATAATGGCTTTTCGGAAGATGAAAAACATGAGGGACCAAGTGAAATGGCACCAAGAATGAGAATGATCTCTGAAACGACACTCTTAAAATACAGTTCTAAACTGTGGGGAAGAGAAGCAACTTTGAATGGGCGGTTTGCCGGCTGAGCTGCCAAGGAAAATATGAAATGTTGGCTTATTCTGGCCAGGAAAACATGGAAGAAATGCCTTTGTCTGCTTCAATTGAGCTTACATTGACCCAGCTGGCATAAACCCTGAATCTTGATGTCTTATGCTATAATTAATGCCATGCCAAAGTCGGTCTTCCTGCAATATTTTATCCAGTTTTGGACACTGTATTTAAGAAGGACCAGTGGCGTTATGCTGCCGGTTCGCAACGGTTCTAATGATCTGGTTGCACCAGTCAGTGCCCTTTCCTGTCCTATACTTCCTTTGTTTGTAGCTCAGCTGATAGGTGGGGCAGAGTGGATTGCCCCACCTCAGCTGTTTTACTCACCAGCGCTGACAGTAAGGTAAGTTTTTATGCTTAAAATTGCCCATTTTAGAATGCTCCACGTGCAAAGCGTGCAGCTATAGAATTGATAGTAAACTATTTTGAATTCCAACACTGAGAAGGAGTGTAATTTAGAATGTAACGACCAAAATAATTAGGGTATGGAAGCTACAGGTAATCATCAACTTACGACAGCTTATTTAATGACCTCTCAAAGTTACAACGGCACAAGTGACGACCGTTTTTCACACTTCCCCTTTCTGCTGCTAAGCGAGACTAGTTCTGCCCCATTTTATCACCTTTCTGGACACGGGGTGACATGAATCACTGCAGATTACTAACCTAACCTGGTCGTTAAGTGAATCTGGCTTCCCCATTGACTTTTCTTGTCAGAAGGTCGCCAAAGGGGATCATATGATCACAGCCATCATAAATAGGAGTCACTTAGCAAGTATCTGAATTTGATCATGGCAATTCTGCAATGGTTATAATTGTGAACAACCATCTTAAATAACCTCTTTCAGTGCCATTTTAACTTTGAACGGTCACTAACTGAACTCTTCAGTTGTAAGTCAAGAACCACTTGTGCTAAGTTTTTCTGACTTGACTAGATTTTTAGGTCTCATCTTCTGAAGCAGCAGTAGGTATCTGCATCACAAACTTTGGACATTAGGAACCAGAACGTCAGGTTCCAGAATTTGAGGGGCTGCCACAAAGAATAGGAGGGTCAAATTATTGTCCAAAGTCCCAGAGGGCAGGACAAGAAACAATGGTTGGAAACTCATCAAGGAGAGAAGTAACCTAGAACTAAGGAGACATTTCCTGACAGTGAGGGCAATTAACCAGTGGAACAACTTGCCTTCAGATGTTGTGAATGCTTCAATACTGATGTGTGTATGAGGGGGGTGTTGTTTAAGAAGAGACTGGATGGCCATTCCATTCCCTTATTCTACTCTACTCTACTCTACTCCATTCCATTCCATTCCCTTATTCCATTCCATTCCATTCCATTCCCTTATTCTACTCTACTCTACTCTACTCTACTCTACTCTACTCTACTCTACTCTACTCCACTCCATTCCATTCCCTTATTCCATTCCATTCCATTCCATTCCATTCCCTTATTCTACTCTACTCTACTCTACTCCATTCCATTCCCTTATTCCATTCCATTCCATTCCCTTATTCTACTCTATTCTACTCTACTCTACTCTACTCTACTCTACTCTACTCTACTCCATTCCATTCCATTCCCTTATTCCATTCCATTCCCTTATTCTACTCTACTCTACTCCATTCCATTCCATTCACTTATTCCATTCCATTCCATTCCCTTATTCTACTCTACTCTACTCTACTCTACTCTACTCTACTCTACTCTACTCCATTCCATTCCATTCCCTTATTCCATTCCATTCCATTCCCTTATTCTACTCTACTCTACTCTACTCTACTCTACTCTACTCCATTCCATTCCATTCCCTTATTCCATTCCATTCCATTCCATTCCCTTATTCTACTCTACTCTACTCTACTCTACTCTACTCTACTCTACTCTACTCTATTCCATTCCATTCCATTCCATTCCTCTATTCTATTCTATTCTATTCTATTCTATTCTATTCTATTCTATTCTATTCTATTCTATTCTATTCTATTCTATTCTATTCCATTCCATTCCATTCCATTCCATTCCATTCCATTCTCACTTAAAATATACCACAGTTGGATTAACAATGTACATCTCTGCTCGTGGCTTTGCTGGAAATGATGGGACACATTTTTAAGAAAATGTGTATCTGCTTGGAGAAAACCAACGTGCCTTCAATCCTTTCACTCTAGAAGGCCAGAAAAAAAGCATCGATTTGCCCTCCCATCAGAGGCAGAAAATGTACCACCAGGAGAGAGAGAGAGAGAGAAAGGGAACCCGATGAAAAATTTAATGCCTTCTCAAGCTCGGTTCCTGTGTGGAAGAAGAAAATTAAATTTGCTCGGGTCTCCAAGAGGTTGCACTTGATAGACATTGCAAGGCAGGTTCAGATAAGGTCAGAGAAACTCAAGAAATATTGGAAGCAGGGAGCTATAAAGAGAAGCAGTGGTTTCTGGGAACTCCTTCCATCTTCCATCATCAAAAGTGGTCTCTCCATTGTCTGGAAAGTGGAAAAGACACTTGAGATTAGACATGTTTTTTCCCCCAGAGGGAAAGTGTGTAAGACAAGATTCCCGCTCAGCTGAAGGCCATTGAAGGGTATTGCCTCATCATTTGAAAAACAGAAA
Source organism: Hydrophis major (assembly GCA_033807585.1). Classification (NCBI taxonomy): domain Eukaryota; kingdom Metazoa; phylum Chordata; class Lepidosauria; order Squamata; family Elapidae; genus Hydrophis; species Hydrophis major. The sequence goes on from CM066341.1 coordinate 5,500,287, forward strand.
GGGCTTTTGCTGTAGAAGTTTCTTTCAGTGGTTCCTTTTTTTTTGTAATTTTTTTTTTTTTTAATTGATGGCTCTTGGTTCTGCTGCATTGTCTCAAAGGATGAGTTTGATATAGTTCTCCTTTCTTTAGGTTTTGCTACTTCCTCTGTACTCTTTCTGACTGTGACTGTTTCTCCATCTGAAAAAAAGTTTTGTAGGAAAGGTCCTGTTTCAGGTGGCAACTGGACTTTCTGGTTTTACTTTGAAAACATTTCCGCTTCTCATCTAAGAAGCTTCTTTTAAAAAGATGTTGGATAACCATTTGTCTGAAATAGCATATGGTTCCCTGCTTGAGCAGGTTGGACTAGAAGACCTCTACGGTCCCTTCCGACTCTGTTATCCTGGTAAGGTGATGTGTTTGCAGATCCATTCAGAGAACTTTAAATCTATGTAGAGTCTTGGCTGATGTTCAGGATAGAACAGGTCCACATTCTCCTTTTAATTGGAATATTTCATGGGTCAGCTGTGCCATTCTTGGCCCCATTGGTATTGATTAACAATCACACTCAAAGCAGTGATTAATCAGAGATCTCATAAATTAAAGGGCAGGGCAGAAAAAACAGAAATAAACACCCAAGTCTGGATTTGCTAAGGCGTGCAAAATAAAGGATGTTTTTGTGCTGCAAATTAGGGTCCAACGTTGCAGCCCTTTTGCAAATGCCAAGGCGGAAAAGAAAAAAAAAAGTTATTTCCAAATGTCACCATTAAAATATCAGCACATGGTTTAAACCGCAGAATCGGTTCTCCCAAGGATGATGACCCCATTTATATCACTTTTTTTTTTTTTTGAAAACAAACAAAATAAATTATGGATTGGAAGTCTAATCAGTATGTACTAGTCTACAGGATAACATGTCTTTAATACAACCCACCTCACCCAAAAAAAAAACAAAAAAAACCCAAAGGTTTCGTGGAACAACAGTGGATGAGAACAAATCAGCTTTTTGTCCATAATTCTTGTTAATTCCTAATCAGCCACTATGTGACACACAATGTTGAACAGGCCACTGATGACTCTTCACTGGCTTATCAAACATAAGACTTCCCAGTAGCTGCCGCACTCAGCATGCATTTCTTTTAAACTCTCTTCCCAGCTGTGGCTAATAACAGGAATCAGGGCCCTTTCCTTTCCCCGTAAGCCATGCAACCCACGTTGCTCTCTTCTCTGTTCCTCCCTGCAAGCCCTAGGATGAAGAGGGAGTGGGTCTGGGTCTGGGTCTTCCTCTGAACTCACTCTCCCTTGTTCTAACTCTCCCTTGTTCTAATTCTCCCCTGCTCTGCCCAGCTGGACTTTGCCCTTCCCCAGTTTCCTCCACAGCCAATGGAACTACACTCCCGCTGTTCGTCTTCCTACTCGGATTCAGACTCCGACAGGGGCATGACAGTTCTTGAGAGATGCAGCTGCTTAGTCATGCTCTTAAAGAAGCCACACCCTTGCACCAAAAAGCAGAGAAGCAGAAAGTTCTTACCATCAGCAATGAAGTGCTCAGGGACATGAAGGGTCACTTTGACAGTGAGTGGACAGGAGATCTGGGTGCCACAGACCATAGCCAGGATGCAAGAGCTCACAGCAACTAAGGTAAGGGCCGTCTTGTTCACTGGGCTTTTGAGGGAACCTGGAGAAGAGAAACAAGCATACAAGACACATTACAAAAAGGAGGTTCTCGTCTCAAAAAGCATGCCCCCCCCTTCTGTTCAATTGTGTCCAATTCTTGGAGGCTGCCTTGACCAGTTCCTCCAGTTTTCTTGGCATGTTTTTTTTTTCATTGATGCTTTCCTGGGGTTGAAAGAAAGGGACTGGCCCAAGATCAACCAGCTAGGTAAGGTGGAACTGAAACTTATAGTCTCCTGGTTTCTAGCCTGATGTCAACAACCATGATATCAATCTGGCTCTTCTCCAAAACATACTGTTTTAGTCTAACCCTGAGGCAGCCAGAGAAACAGGAGAGAGAGGGAAGGGATGGAGCCCAGGGACAGGAGGAGGGGAGGGGATACGAAGCAGCACATTTAGAAGAAAACTGGAGTCGGGAGGAAAAGGAGGCTGCCTTATCCACTGAATCTAACAAGGCAGTCCTCAACTAACAAACATATCTCCTCAAATGACTAACATTCACAATTTGTGCCATAATAACAAATAATGCCTGCTTCACAGGTAATCCTCAACTTAACGACCATTCGTTTCATGCCCCTTGGAAACTACAACAGCCCCCCAAAAAGTCATATAAAAAGGTAACTGAACAAGGAGAGATTCAACCTGGAAATAAGGAGAAACTTCCTGACAGTGAGAACAATCAACCCATGGAACAGAAGTTGCCTCCGGAAGTTGTGGGAGCTTCATCCCTGGAAGCTTTCAAGAAGAGATTGGACTCCCATCTGTCAGAAATGATGTAGGCTCTCCTGCTTGGGCAGGGGATTGGACTAGATGACTTACAAGGTCCCTTCCAACTCTGATTATCTGTTACCTGTTAGCATCCCATCCCTGGCTGGTATGGCTATCCCTGAGACAGTTGACTGGATTTGCAGTCTAAGATGCCGATGATCCCGTGTTACCAAACCCTGTTAGAAATGGAAGGTTTTATATCTTTCAGAGTGGCATCTTATCAATGGATACCACTAGTACTTAAATGCAGACACACACCTCTCCCCCGTTGCATTTTGATTCAAAGGAAATCCAGCAAAAGGGTCCAATATTTTTATTCCGGTTTCCAAGCAAAACAATTTGCCAGATCTGAGCATGTAGAAATAATAATTTGTTCTCGGTCTTAAGCGCAAAGAGTCCTGGCTATCAATTCATCTTTGATGAGCGGTTATGTATAATTCAGGGATTCCAGGAGATTGACAGAGCTCCAGCCAAGAGATGGAGGATTTATTTCTCTTCGTCTCGCTGAAATCAGACGGATGGATCAGTTGATTCCGGTAATAAGTGAGGAAGGAGATTGAGATATGACACAGAACATCCCAAAGGTGCTTTTCAAAATACAACTGGTCTTTCTGTGAACCTTTGGGACAACCATGATCTGAATGATTGGGAATCTTCACATACACTCAACACAGAACGTTGAGTTTGCATCCACATAGGGATAGAATCAAGATCACATGAAGTGTTAATACCATTTTATAATGCCTTGGTAAGGCCACACTTGGAATACTGCATCCTGTTTTGGTCACCACGATATAAAGAATAGAATAGAATAGAATAGAATAGAATAGAATAGAATAGAATGGAATAGAATAGAATAGAATAGAATTCTTTATTGGCCAAGTGTGATTGGACATACAAGGAATTTGTCTTGGTGCAAATGCTCTCAGTGTACATAAAAAAAAAGATACAATCATCAAGAGTCAAGAATCATCAGGTACAACAATAATAGTCATAGGGTACAACAAGCAATCAAATCACACTAGGAAACAGTCAATACAAATTGTTAGGATACATACAGTCATGAGTGGGAGGGTGAAAGGAAGGTTGGCAGGATTAATAGTAATAGTAATGCAGACTTAGTAAACAGTTGGACAGTGTTGAGGGAATTATTTGTTAGCAGAGTGATGGCTTTCGAGAAAAAAATGTCCTCATGTCTAGTTGTTCTGGTGTGCAGGGCTCTATAGTGTCGTTTTGAGGGAAGGAGTTGAAACAGTTTATGTCCGGGATGTGAGAGGTCTGTAGATATTTTCACAGCCCTCTTTCTGACTCGTGCAAACAAAAAGATGTTGAGATTCTAGAAAGAGTGCAGAGAAGAGCAGCAAAGATGATTAGGGGACTGGAGGCTAAAACATATAAATAATAGTTGCTCCAATTGGGTATGTCTAGTTTGATGAAAAGAAGAAGTAGGGGTGACATGATACCAGTCTTCCAATATCTCAAAGGTTGCCACAAAGAAGAGGGAGTCAAGCTATTCTCCAAAGCACCAGAAGAAGGCAGGAGAGGAAGCAATGGATGGAAACTAATCAACAAGAGAAACAACCTAAAATTAAGAAGAAATTTCATGACTGTGAGAACAATTAACCAGTGGAACAACTGGCCTCCAGAAGTTGTGAATGCTCCATCACTGGAACTTTTTAAGAAGAGATTGGATAACCATTTGACTGAAATGGTGTTGGGATTCCTGCCTGAGCAGGGGGCTGGACTAGAAGACCTCCAAGATCCCTTCCAACTCTGTTATTCCCTTCTATTCTTTTTGAAGCTTGTTTTTTGTTTGGAAGCCTGTTGCATTTCTGATCTTTTTGTTCAGCCATCTGGCCACCAATAAAGTCTCTGTCCTATTTTCCAGCTCTTGATGATCTGCAGAAGATAAAGGGCGAGTTGGACCACGATGAACCAGAACTCCATATGAATGTACCTCTCTTCCATTAAGTTACATTGATCTGCTCTGTTGGAAAGACTCGAATCCAACCCATGAAAAAAAAAGTGAAAAAAGAAGCAACTTTCTCAAGAAATGTGGTTCTTTTGTACTTTTCCAAGAATTCTGCTCTCATCAGTAGTCTGCCTCATCCCAAACACTTATGGTGCATTAATTTATCTCTTTTAATCGACAGAGGAAGCCAGATGTAGCAAATCACAAAAGTGCAATTTCCTAAATTCCAAAGCAACTGTCTCTCTCTGTGTGTCTTTTTATCTCCATCCAAGGCTAGACTGCACATTTCTCACCTGCAACCACAACAAAAGATGTGACAGACACTAGAAAGGATGAAAGTCAACCAGCATTTTAGAACAAAGTTTAGTAGGCGTTGACGCAATAAGTGAGCAGATCCATCCTCCCCCAAGTTAAGTCACCAAAATACATTTCATCTTTCAAAGTCAGACATAAAAAGGGTCTGTAGGCAAGTGTGGGCTGATGGTTTTTCAGACGGCATGAAGACGCTGATGGGAAGAGCACCTGAAGGCAGGACAAGAAGCAATTGGTGGAAACTAATCAAGGAGAGAAGCAACTTAGAACTAAGGAGAAATTTCCTGACAATGAGAACAATTAATCAGTGGAACAACTTGCCTCCAGAGATTGTAAATGCTCCAACACTAGAAGTTTTTAAGAAGACGTTGGATAACCTTTTGTCTGAAGAGGTGTAGGATTTCCTGCTTAAGCTGGGGTTAGACTAGAAGACCTCCAAGGTCCCTTCCAACTCTGTTATTCTATTCTATTCTATTCTATTCTATTCTATTCTATTCTATTCTATTCTATTCTATTCCCTGAGTAACCCAAAGATTGGAGACTGCTCTCACTGTTCTGGTGGATCATGGAGTATTAAGGATGGCAAGAAACACCAAAAGCTAGAAAACAATTTGGAAGTGGCCCAACCTTTGAGTTTATATGAGCAAACAAGGATTTTACAAAAAGAATGTCTAGTTCCCAGGGCTTTCTCTAGATGAATAGACAGACTGATAGACAGGTGATAGCTAGCTAGTTAGCTAGCTAGCTAGCTAGATATTATAGTAGATAATGATAGATGATAGATTGACAGATGATAGAAGATAGATAGATAGATAGATAGATAGATAGATAGATAGATAGATAGATAGATAGATATGGACATATGGTAGACAAATGACAGGAGATAGATAAATATATAGACAATGATGGATCATAGACAGTTGCTCGATGATTGATAGCTAGATATGTAGATAGATACAGACGATAAAAGATAGATATAGACAGACACATATGATGACAGATGGTAGAAAATAGATAAATAGACAGACTTATGATAGATGACAGAAGATAGCTAGATGGTAGATGATATAGATAGATAGATAGATAGATAGATAGATAGATAGATAGATAGATAGATAGATAGATAGATAGACAGAACTATGACAGACATATGACAGAAGACAGATAAAAGGCCAAGATAGGTTTTATAGCTTTAGGATATGTTTATATGAGGAAGCAATATCTTTAAGTTCAGAAAAATATTGAGCAGTCGAAAATAAGGCAAGAGGGAGAACTCTTTCTCTCTCTGTCTCTCTCTGTCTCTCTGTCTCTCTGTCTCTCTCTCTCTCTCTCTCTCTCTCTCTCTGTGTGTGTGTGTGTATTGAAACAGAAGAACTGGGGATCCAAATAAGGCAGCCTTCAGGCAAGAAGTCTGATTTGAAAGTAGAGAAGAAAACCAACCCTAAAATCCGCAAAGCATGCCTTCTGTTTTTAGATTGCATCCAAGCAACCTCCCATAACCAAGTCAATTAATTGCTGCTTAATTGGGCCTTAAAGGCTTGAGAGAGAACAACCTCTAGAGGTAGCTTCGGAAGAATGCTTTTTTTCCAGATTAATAGACCCCCTGATTTCTAGCCTCTGCCCTAAATTTGCGTTGGCCTTAATTCAAGATGTTTCCATTTAAGAAGTTAAGGAGAATTAAGAATAAGAGCAATTAACTGACAGTTTGAACAAATTAATTAACGGAACAGCTTTCCCCCCTAGAAGTTGTGAGTGCTCTGGAGGTCTTGAAGAAGAGATTGGACAGCCAGTTGTCTAAAATGATGTAGGGTCTCCTGCTTGAGCAGGGGTTGGACTAGATGACCTCCAAGGTTCCTTCCAACTCTATTCTTCTCTCATACAATCTTGCCTCAGAGGATTTTCCATCAAGAGGCAAGAAAAAGGGGGGAGAATTCAACATAAAAAGGAAACCAACGTGGCTATAGTAAAGCATCTGAAGAAAAAGAAAGGGTGTGAAAAATCAAAACTGACCAAACCTCTTATTGTTAATCTTTCTTTCTTTCTTTTTTCTTTCTGGTTGGCAGACGAAATATTACAACCCCACTTGGTGCTTTAAATCTGTTTGCCCATGGAAAAATAAAAGATGTGTTTTGCTCCTTTTAGGGAGCTCTCTCTGTCTCTTCACCCTGCCCATTTTGTTAAAAATACTCACAGGGCTGAGGGAATATTGTATTTTCTCTTTTCTTGGGAAGTAACCCAATTATGTCTTCCTGCTATTATCAACCATCCAGCGTTTACCACAGGAAAGTAGCCCTGATTGATGTGATTTAGGCTTCTGCTTTGTGTCCGATGTAAGTGGCATACGGTGAGGGAGCCAGATCTATAAATATTTTAAATAAACAAGATAAATGGCAATAGCTTTTGTATTCATGGCTGGCCTCTGGCAGTAATAAATGCCTGTCAAAATATTCTCATCCATTCCGGAAGCCGAGTGCAGGCGTCAGCAACCGGCGGGCATTTGAAATTCTGGAGGGCCCCTCAGGCGGTTTTGAAAAGATTCAATCAGGAATGTGGTTTTGTTTGTCCGTGATATTGGTTTTCGTAAGGAAAATACATCATGCCTTCATTTCGGTGACCAAACATATTTTCTAACAAAATAATCTGGAATATGGTGTGAGAAGGTTGTATTTCTGACCAGTTCTGGAGAACTGGTAATGAAAATTTTGAGTCGTTCGGAGAACCAGCAAATCCCACCTCTGACTGGAGATATTACCGTATCCTTCCCCTGCCATGCCCACCAAGCCACACCTACAGAACCGGTAGTAAATTTATTTATTTATGTTTGTTTATTTATTAATACACACACATACACACATACACACACATATGGAGGGAGGGAGGGGGAGAGAAAGAGAGAATGCTTGGAGCCTCCTGAGAAGAAGAATGGGATAAAAGTTGGGATTATAATTTAAAAGAAGACCTTGAAAAGAGGATCCTGTATTTTTGATAAGTGATGCTAGATAAATTTATTTATTATATTCCCCCTTTATTATTTTTTACAGATAGCTCGAGTCAGTGAGCATATCCCACATTCCTACTCCTATTTTCCCCACGACAACAATCCTGGCAGGTAGGTTGAGCTGAGAGAGAGAGAGAGAGACTGGCCCTAAGTCCCTCAGCCATTTTTTGTGCCTAAGGTGGAGCTAGAACTCATCATCACCTGGTGATTGGCCCTGAGTCACTCAGCTGTCTTTTGTACCTAAGGCGAACTAGAACTCACTGTCACCTGGTGATTGGCCCAGATGTGCCCAATTGCTTCTCATGCCTAAAGCAGAAATAGAACTTACAGTCTCCTAGTGATTATCCCAAAGTCACTCAGCCATCTTTTGTGGCTCAGGCGGAACTAGAACTCACAGTCACCTGGTGATTGGCCCAGATGTGCCCAATTACTTTTCATGCCTGAAGCAGAACTAGAATTCAGTCTTCTACTGATTGGCCCAAAGTCACTCAGCCATCTTTTATGCCCAAGGTGGAACTAGAACTCACTGTCACCTGATGATTGGCCCAAAGCCACCCAGATGGCTTTCAAGCCTTACATGGGACTAGAACTCACCATCTTCTGGTGATTGGCCCAGGGTCACCCAGTTGGCTTCCCTAGCTAAGGCAGAACTAGAATTCACTGTCACCCATTTTCTAACTAAGTGCCTTAATCACTAGTCCAAGTCATCTTCCCCAATTTATTAGCAAAAATGTACAAAGGTATCTCAAGTCAACATTGAAAAGGTAGAATACCCCAATGAGACATTTTAACACACATGGCAGATTTGTAAAAAAAAAAAAAAAGCCAATAAATTTTGGGCACAAATATACACAATGAGGCAAAGAATTTTAAAGATTAATATTTTTTTAAAAAAAAACCCTGAATTAAACTGAATTAGAAAAGACACCCACAGAAGATTCATTTTGCATTACAGGAGCAGCGTTAAGATTGTTATCTGTGCCAAGATGCAAGGATATTGACAATGAGAGAAAAAAATGAAATAAAATAAAGGATGGTTAAAAAAAAAAGTCAGAATTAGCAAAATTGCCAAACTGACCTGTTTAATCAGGGAGAAAACAAGTGGCTTTTGGAGAAAGAGAGTAAAATAGTTATTATGAGACATGTGAGCGATGCATTCTTTTCAAAATAATTATGGGTAAGACAAGGAAAGAAATTATGAGGGACATGTTAAGATGGGAGGAATTAGAACTGTCACTACGAGGGAGAATTTCTGTGATAAAAATAAGTGTTTTGCCTAGGATGGTGTTTGTGTTTCAGACAATGCTTGTTTTGACACCTGAAGTATCATTCAAACAAAGGGGGGGAAAAAAAAAGATTTATCTAATTTGTATAATGAGGGGAAAAAAAAAACTCCAGTTAAATATAAAGTGTTATAAGAGGCAAAGAAAAGAGGAAGAATTTTTTTCCTTTTCTTTCCTTTAATCTCCTCTCTTCTGGATTATCTTGAATTAATTCCTATTACCGGTAGTCCTCGACTTATGGCAGTTCATTTAGCAACTGTTCTTAGTTGCAGCGGCCCTGAAAAAAAGGGAGTTTTTCACACTTACGGCTGTTGCAACATCCCCGGGATCCAAATTCAGACGTTGGCCACTGCCTCATGTTTATGACGATTGCCATGTCATGGGATCCCCTTTTGCAACCAGCAAGATCCACGGGGAAGCTAGATTCGCTTTAACGACCATGTGACTAACTTTAACAACAGCAGAGATTCCTTTAAAAAACGGTGGCAAGAAACGCCGTTCAACGAAGGCAGAGCTCACTTAACAAACATCTCACTTAGCAACCAAACTATGGGGGGGCTCCATTGTGGTCATAGGTCTTAGGTCTTAGGCTCTGTGTCACAGTGGTTAGAGTGCAGTACTGCAAGCTACTTCTGCTGCAGCCAGCTGCCTACAATTTGGCAGTTCAAATCCCACCAGGCTCAAGGTTGACTCAGCCTTCCATCCTTTTGAGGTGGGTAAAATGGGGACCAGATTGTTGGGGGCAAGAAGCGGACTCTGTAAAACTGCTTAGAGAGGGATATAAAGCACTGTGTATATAAATTTAAGTACTGTTGTCTTTCCTTTCCTTTCCTTTCCTTTCTTCTTTCCCAGTGGCTAGAATGCAGTATTGCAGGCTGCCCACTGCCAGCAGTTCAATCCTGACTGGCTCCAGGTTGACTCAGCCTTCCATCCTTCCGAGATGAGTAAAATGAGGACCCAAAATTGTTGGGGGAAATTATGCTGACTCTATAAACCACTTAGAGAGGGGCTGGAAAGCAGTGTGAAGTCTAAGCGCTAGTGCTATGACCTGTATGGCTAGGAAAACTTGCCGTAAAATTATGTAGTTTTTTTTTTTTTTTTAATACTTTGATTTGCTGGAATATTTGTCACGATGGACCTTCTGCTGATGGGTAATTATGCAGAGATAGTATTCAGCAGGTTCTGGAGAACTGATAGTGGAAATTTGGAGTAGTTCAGAGAACCAACAAATGCCACCTCTGACTGGACCTACCAATCCCATCTATTCTCTGCTTCCCGAGTCCCGATCAGCTGGGTCTTCTTTGGTTGCCCTGCACAGGAGAACAGAACTGGAAAGCAGGTTAGTGTGGTGGGGAGGGAATGGGGATTTTGCAGTATCCTTCCCCTGCCACTCCCACCAAGCCACGCCCACAGAACCAGCAGTAAAAAATTTTTTGCATCCCACCACTGTAATCATGGGATATGAAGGCCAGCGCTGCCGAATGAACCAGGTTGACAGGATAGGTTTGAGACGGCCTTCCTGTGACCGACACAGAGTATTTGGCATGTGGGGGTTTGAGTTACGATCAAAATCTGCCAGTTTCTCAAATGTATTCCTGAGTGTCGGCTGACCAATGTAGTTTGTAAATTTCCCTTCCCCGACAGTTGCAGATCGCAGCCTGTTGACCTGCCTTGTCCTAACTTAAAATGCAGCTTTTGCTTCGCGCTTTGAGCTGTGATGCACCTTTTGCAGGGCTGAGTCAAGGACAAACTTTTTCATAAAATGGGAAACCTCGTCCTCCTCAGCGGAATCAATCATCCTGCAATGGCAAAATCTTCGCTCCGAGGCAAAAGGGACTTTGAAAGTCACTTTAAAAAATGATATTGCTTGTCTTTATCTTCCCTGTTTTGCTTTTCTTCATTTTATTTTTAATAAAAAAAAACCCTACACTTATGTATTTACCCTAATGTTCCAAGGATGGAAGCGAGGAAGGGTTTGTTTCAAAGTTGCAGAAATTATATACAGGAATGGGAAAAACTAGAAAGGCATGTCAGGCTGTTTTGATATTTAATTGAAAATATTTTCTAATGGGCCAATTCTCCACTGTTGCTCCATTGGCTTATTGCATCCATTGATGATGATGGAGGAAGGGGAAGGAAAAGGAGAAAGGGGAAGGGGAGGAAGAAGAGGAGGAGGAGAAGAAAAGAAGAAAAAAAGAAGGAGGAGGAGGAGAGGGAGAAAGAGAGGAAGAAGGATGAGAAGAAAAGGAGAAGGAAAAAAGGAGAAGGAGGAAAAGGAGAGGGAGAGGGAGAAGAAGAAAGAAAGGAGGAGGAGGAAGAGGAGGAGGAGGAGGAGGAGGAGGAAGAGGAGGAGGAGGAGGAAGAGGAGGAGGAGGAGGAGGAAGAAGAAGAGGAGGAGGAGGAGGAGGAGGAGGAGGAGGAGGAGGAAGGAGGAGGAGGAGGAGGAGGAGGAGGAAGGAGGAGGAGGAGGAGGAGGAGGAGGAGGAGGAGGAGGAGGAGGAGAGTCTGACCCTGGCTGATAAAGCATTTACTGAATTCTGAATAAACTACGATTGGCTGGGTTCATCCCCAGACTTAAGTGCTAAGCTGTAATTTATCTTGGGTAAAATATGCTGAGCTCAAGCCAAGCCAGGCCAAGCAATCCCATTACAACTTGAGTGCAGTATCCACATTCAGTCAATCTTCACTGTAGACCACAATTCTTTCTCAACTGGTGATTCTAATGTGATGCATAAATATTTCTTCCTGCAGATAAATTGTTAGAGGGAGACAGGAAGGGGGCGCAAGTAATACACCACCTTCTCCAAACCCAATCACCTACCTGGGATCGTAATTCATAGCAGGGCAAATGAGAGCAGAACTTAACCAGCAGGAAGTCCCTGCTAGCACAAGGGTGCAATCACCATATTCCACCCAGCCTGAAAGATCCCTCCGAAACCTGCCACTAATCTATCCCTAATACCCAGACTCTCTGCTGGCTGTAGATTTTTAGAAGCTTTAATGCCAGATGCATTAAAATAAATGCATCCCCGCGTAGAAACTCTAATGGTTGAAATATTGATCTCACCTGCACTGTACGCTGGCAGATCTTGCGAGAAAATTGTGCCTTAATATTTGGAGGGAGAGAGGGAGAGAGAGGGAGAGAGAGGAGGAGGAGGAGGAGGAGCGAGGAAGAGAAAGAGAGGGGAAGAGGAAGGGAAGGAGGGAGAGAGGGAGGGAGAGATAGGGAGAGGGAGAGAGAGGAGGAGGAGAAGGAGCGAGGGAGAGAAAGGGAGGGGAAGAGGGAGGGAAAGAGGGAGAGAGGGAGGGAGAGAGAGGGAAAGGGAGAGAGAGGAGGAGGAGAAGGAGCAAGGGAGAGAAAGGGAGGGGAAGAGGAAGGGAAGGAGGGAGAGAGGGAGGGAGAGATAGGGAGAGGGAGAGAGAGGAGGAGGAGAAGGAGCGAGGGAGAGAAAGGGAGGGGGAGAGGGAGGGAAGGAGGGAGAGAGGGAGGGAGAGATAGGGAGAGGGAGAGAGAGGAGGAGGAGAAGGAGCGAGGGAGAGAAAGGGAGGGAGAGAGGGAGGGAAGGAGGGAGAGAGGGAGGGAGAGATAGGGAGAGGGAGAGAGAGGAGGAGGAGAAGGAGCGAGGGAGAGAAAGGGAGGGGGAGAGGGAGGGAAGGAGGGAGAGAGGGAGGGAGAGATAGGGAGAGGGAGAGAGAGGAGGAGGAGAAGGAGCGAGGGAGAGAAAGGGAGGGAGAGAGGGAGGGAAGGAGGGAGAGAGGGAGGGAGAGATAGGGAGAGGGAGAGAGAAGAGGAAGAGAAGGAGCGAGGGAGAGAAAGGGGAGGGAGAGAGGGAGGGAAGGAGGGAGAGAGGGAGGGAGAGATAGGGAGAGGGAGAGAGAGGAGGAGGAGAAGGAGCGAGGGAGAGAAAGGGAGGGAGAGAGGGAGGGAAGGAGGGAGAGAGGGAGGGAGAGATAGGGAGAGGGAGAGAGAAGAGGAGGAGAAGGAGCGAGGGAGAGAAAGGGAGGGGGAGAGAAAAGGAGGAAAGAAGAGAAGAAAGAAAGGAGGAAGGAAGAGAGGAAGAGAGGAAGAGGAGGGAGGGAGGAAAGAGAAGGAGGGAAGAGGGGAGGGAAGGAAGGATATGGGAATTGGCTATTTTTTCGCCCATTTTTAATCTCATTTGCTGCACACTGAAATATTATTAATGTCTCTCAACCCCAGAGGGAGAAAAGGATGAAAGAAAACTTAGGCTGGTGTAACAGATTGGGAATACCTAATTCTCCTTTTAAAGGGTCTTGTTCTAATCTAAAGACCAGATACAAGTACAGATCAAAGCCAGCATTTTCCTAACCTCTAAAAAACCCAAAATTAAAAAAAACCCGAGTGGCTTTACAATCAGACAGAGAGAAAGCGCAAGGCCTACACCAGCATGGAACAACCGAGCTTCCCCTAATCTGTCATTAAAAAAATTAAAACCCTGCAAATTGGAGAACTGAACAAACCAAAGAGAAGAAGAACGGGAACGCTTAAAAAAAAAAAAAAAATCTGTCTCCCTTTTGTGCTATCCTTGCAAATAAACTAAAATAAAACAGGAGGAAACTGCTGGAAGCCTCAAATCAAAGCCAAACCTGCTTATCTCAGCCATACAGTGCAGGGAATGTATGGCTGGGCAGGAGTGAACCCAAATCCCCGCGGTATTAATTAGGCTATAATGGGATGGTGATGTTGGTTTATGAGGCAATAATGTCGCTCCCCAGAGACCCAAGCGAAGAAGCCTCGGTTGAGTCTGTTATCCCAATAAAAGAGCTGTCTGAATTTTCAGGACAGAAGCAAAAATGAGGTGGGGTCCTAGTCCAAGGTCAAAATATTTAACACCAGTTAAGAAACAACCATCGTGTAAGTTCATCTGTCTTACAGAACAGTTAGAGAATAACAAAGTTGGGAAGGGGTCTTGGAGGTCTTCTAGAGTCCAACCCTCTGCTCAAGGAGAAGACCCTACATCGTTCTGGATAAATGTCTGTCCAATCTCTTCTAAAAAACCTCCAATGATGAAGCATCTTACCTTCTCCCTTGTTAAATATTTATGCAAGACAGATCTCTCACTCTCGCTTTCTCTTTCAATTTATTACTGTTTATTATTATTATTATTCATCTCTTCTTTCAACAGAAAAGGCTGGGTATTCTTAGCACATGGGGGCATTAAGTAGAATGGTTCCAGTTCTCCACCATAGACGCCAACATTTGCGAGCGCATGATCATGAAAATATTTTTTTCCCGGGTTTCTCTGGAAAAGATTCAGCACCTCCTTGCTCCCTGCCTTGTCTATAATTAAGAGAAACCAGCAAAGATTGACGAGGCGGTATCGTCGAAAGTCTTGGTTACAGTTGAAGTGTTCCTCAAATGTCATTATTTGTTCACGCTTAATTTCTTCGGTTTTCAAAATCAATTCCTGCCCTTCCATAAAGTAGAATGAAGTGCCAGTTTTTGCTTTTGTTTTTTGTTTAAAAAAAAACCAAACACAGTGGAAACTGAGCCTTCGGAAAGAAGACAAGTGTGGGGAAGACTTTTTAAAAAGTAATTAAAAATTACTTTTTAACAGAATAGGTTGAACTCTCTTCTAAGGGGCTGGAACAAAGAGGAGAGAGTCAAGCTATTCTCCAAAGCACCTGAAGACAGGACAAGAAGCCATGATGGGAAACCAGTCAAGGAGAGAAGCAACCTGGAATTAAGAAGAAACTTCCTAACAGGGAAGACAATCAACCAGTGGAACAGCTTGCCACTGGAAGTTGTGGGAGCTTCATCACTGGAGGCTTTCAAGAAGACACTGGACAGTCACTTGTTTGAAATGGTATAGGATTTCTACCAGTTAGCAGCTGGAGGTTGAAATGAGGTTCTCATAGGAGGAGGAGAAGAAGGGGGAGAAGGGGGAGAAAAAGGAAGAGGAGGAGGTGGTGGTGGTGACTGGACTAGAAGACCTTCAAGACCCCTTCCAACTGTTATTCTGTAAATGCCACACCAGCATTTTGGCCTTCTTGCTGGAGGGATGTTAAAAAGCAATCACTTTGATTGATGTTTGGACTACCCTTCTCTCATTGCTCTGCAAGTGCCGTAGGCCTGATCTAGTGGCACAGGCTTTTGTGTGTGTGTGTGTGTGTGTGTGTGTAAAAAATATTTGAACTCCTTGATGTATCCGCAATCCCACCCCACCCCACCCAAATTCATTCTGATTAAATATGGTAGCATATCAAAGGAAAAAAGGTTGTAGGAAGGTAAAACCGCTTGTCATTCCAGATTAGCATCACTAGTTGCCTAGATTGGAAAACAGCAAAAGGAACTCTTTACCTGCAGGCTAAACAGGTACTTCATATCACATTAGAAATCCACCATTATGCCACAAATGCACTCAGGAATATCCCACCAAGATTCATTTTATTTATTTAAAATATTTTTTTTTATGGCTGGTCATCTCACGCATTGCAACTCTGGATGGTTCATAAAACAATAATAGAGTTGTTTGGTTAGCTATAATAAAATAATCTTCTTCTTCTTCTTCTTCTTCTTCTTCTTCTTCTTCTTCTTCTTCTTCTTCTTCTTCTTCTTCTTCTTCTTCTTCTTCTTCTTCTTCTTCTTCTTCTTCTTCTTCTTCTTCTTCTTCTTCTTCTTCTTCTTCTTCTTCTTCTTCTTCTTCTTCTTCTTCTTCTTCTTCTTCTTCTTCTCTTCTCCTCTCCTCCTCCTCCTCCTCCTCCTCCTCCTCCTCCTCCTCCTCCTCTCACAACCTCCATCTGCTAACTGACTTTTCTATGGTGGTCCCACAATTGTCCTCCTGCTCCTCCTCCCTCCTCCTCCTTGGACAAGTCGACATGTAAAGAATTAACTCAACGTTGTAAGCAAATGTAAGATGAATTGAATGGACCAAATCTGTGACAAGGATAACTGTGGACACCAGAAGCAGAAATTCTGCCATGTTGAACAGAAGTTTCAGTCCCACCTTATCTAAAATGCGTCCTTTTGGAAGCAACATGGATGCAGTGGTTTTACAAGTGTGTCACATTTAAATTCTCCTTTTCCCTCCTGGTGATATGAGTGAAGGTATTTTCCATGGTTTCCCATGTAGCCCAGTGTTTCATTTCAACTCACCTTTGCTGCGTCGGCGGCTTCGGTATTGTTCAGTGTAGCAGGTCAGCTGGGTCTCATCATCTGCTTCTGAACCAGAGTTGCCCTTGTTGTGACCAAATCCAACACCACCTACAGAGAAAGAAAAGGGATCAGTGCTTCCATGCCCACCAAACACAATAGCTGTTTTCCTGCAAGAGGTGCAAAAACACAACAGCCTCCGGTTTTTCATCTTACGTAAAATTAGATGGTACAAGCTGGTTTTTCAGCTCTAGAAAATGGACAGAGTTTTCTGGGATGCTCAAGACAACACAATCTTTACGGGGTGCAATTTTTCCCTCCAAGGCTTTCCTGCTGCCTCTTATTATCTGAAGTCCAAGGTGACCACTTCTCTCAGTCTCACCAGAGGGCAGGCAACATCCTCAATGACTAACCCTTCCATATTTCCAAATCATTGATGTTGGAATTTCAAGAAAGGAAGCCAAGATGGGAAATGGGGGAAGAAAAGAAATAACAGAGTTGGAAGGGACCTTGGAGGTCTTCTAGTCCAACCCCCCTGCTCAAGCAGGAGACCCTATACATGTCAGACAAATGGTTGTCCAATCTCTTCTTGAAAACCTCCAGTATTGGATAATCTACATCTTCTGGAAGCAAGAAGAGTGGAACATAACAATTAGGAAGAAGTCAGTGGCTCCCCTGATTTCATTCTGCACTGTTGACTGGAGGAAAAGAGATCTCCAAGAAATCAGAGTGGTGTCAACTCATAAAATATTTTCTGGTCTCTTTAGAGACCAACAGAAAGGGAGGAGGGAGCAGTGCAGCAGCTTGCAAAAGTGAAACTGCATTCCATCAATGTTTTCAAAGATAGTAACTAGGTGACCGAAGTTTCTGTCGAGCAAAATTCTAACTGGAGAGCATGATGGATGACTCTTGGCTAGGGAGGTGTCTCATTGGAGAATATGAATTATGATACACCCAGGGGGGTGGGGGAAAAACAGGGTGAAGGGTGACAATCAATGATGTGTCTCAGAGTCGGCTACACCCAGACAGTGCCGGACATGTTAACTCCCAATAAATCCTTTTGAAGTTTTGGAAGTTTGGAAGTTCGAGAGTCATGATTTAATTGGGATAACTGCTGGAATCCTGACAGGTGGTCCTTTAAAGACCACCCTATTTTGCAGTCTTTACTGCCAATGGAAACCTTCAAGACTTATCATCATGAAAAGACAGGTAACTATGCTATACTCAGTGACTTTTTAAATTGGATTGGTTTGCTTCTGGTTTTTGATCTAAATGCTTTAGATCCACGTGTTCTCATTCTCATGAAATTTCTCCTTAGTTCTAGGTTGCTTCTCTCCTGGATCAGTTTCCATCCTTTGCTTCTTGTCCTGCCTTCAGGTGCTTTGGAGAATAGCTTGACTCCCTCTTCTTTGGGGCAGCCCCTGAGATATTGGAACTCTGCTATCAAAATAGTATATTGTCTGGGTCCATTTCATTTTACAGAGAAATAACAAATGTTCTGTTAATAACAGTAATTATGAAAATCATAATCATAATAATAATTATAATATGTTAATTATTACATTAATCATAGCCACACCAGTAATAGCTCATCTTTTACTTATACATAATCATAATCTTTCTTCTTCTAATTTCTACCTCTTATATTTAACCACCGATAAAACATATCCCACGTTGAGTAATATCCTGTATCTGCTTTATCTTTTATTTTTAATGTCAATCTATCCATCTCTGCACAGTCTTATATTTTCCTAATTATATTTTCACCTGGGATGGGGTGTCCTCACTTTTCCAATCTTGTGCAAATAAATTCTCACTGCTGTCAACACATGAAGTATTAAATATGTAGTCCCTTTATTGTAGCCTTCTGGTATTATATCTAACAAGAACATGTCTGGCTCTATATGTTGCTTAATTATCTTTTCTAACCACATATATATTTTCATCCAGGATATTTTTTTACCTTCACACATATCCACTACCTATGATAATAAGTACCTGGAGTCCAATACATCTTATTCTTTGACTTCTTAACATGTAGACTTTAAACATCAATATTTTTTGTCTGCAATAGAATACTTTTAGAATTGTTATTATTTTTTTAAAAGGAAGGAGGAGGTTGGAGGAAATTGCTTATGGTCAAAAAATCTCTCTAACATTGTATTCAAAGAGAAATGGCTCATTAGCTTGGTTGACTGCTAACTTTTATGCTTTGGCTATGAGCCAGCTGCTTTCCTGCTGTGATTAGTTGGCATCCGCCCAAGTTCTTGGTAACTCCTAATCTCAGAAGCCATTAGGAGTAAAGTTTGCACTGAGACAACATCGGCAGCTTCATGGCAGACAGTAATTGAATTAAGATTTTTCAAAGAATTACGACACTGAAGGCAACCT
Source organism: Hydrophis major (assembly GCA_033807585.1). Taxonomy (NCBI): domain Eukaryota; kingdom Metazoa; phylum Chordata; class Lepidosauria; order Squamata; family Elapidae; genus Hydrophis; species Hydrophis major. Next base: position 5,518,773 of record CM066341.1, read on the forward strand.
GGTTAAATTGCAAAGCCTTCATGCAGTTAAGGACCAACTGCCTAATGTGCATTGAGCTAAAGTTTATTTGCATTTTTTCCCCGCTTACAATCAGCCACCGATCTAAGGGACTATTTTGTTCTGGGCGTTTGAAAGTTTCAATTTGCAGACAAGGAGACACAGAGCCGAATAAAATTGATATTAATAAATCCAAAATGTTTGCTGGATGTCTTTTGTACTCTGGAGGAGTGTTTCTCTACCCCTAGCAACTTGAAGATGGCAGGGGGTGGGTGGGGTGGACTTTAAACACCTGGATTCCACAGCCACCAGATAGGTGGAAATATAAAAGAAAGCTGGCTAGGGGTTTCTGAACATTGAAATCCACCCATCTTAAAGCTGCCATGGCTGAGAAGCAAATGTTAATCTGGGATGTTGGAGATGCAGCAGAGAGATCTTTGGGTCAGATACTCTCTTACCTCATCATCAGTGCTAGAAGGGAGTGGGATTTGTGGAGGAGGAGGAGGAGGAGGAGGAGGAGGAGGAGGACCGTGAGATCCTTTGTTGTCTGAACTTGGTATTTTCTTGCAAATGTTTCATTACCGACCTAGGTAGCATCATCAGTGCTAGAAGAGAGTGGGTTGTGATGAGTGGAACAGGTGGAGAAGGAGGAGGAACTGTGAGGTCCTTGGTGCCCTCTGAGCTTAGTGGTTTTCTTGCAGATGTTTCATTACCCAGCTGGGTAACATCATCAGTGCTAGAAGGGAGTGGGGTTTATGAGTGGGGAGAGGAGGAGGAAGAGAAGGAGGAGGAGGAGAAATGTGGGGTCTTCAGTGCTCTCTGAGCTTGGTGGTTTTCTTACAGACATATCATGACCCAACTAGGTAACATCATCAGCACTAAGAAGGGAATGGGTTAGGTGGAAAGAGGAAAAGGATTTGGGGGTACTTGATGCTTTTTAAAATTGGGGGGGGGTTTGTTGTTGCAGATGTTTTATGACCCAGCCTAGGTGATATGATCAATGCTTCTCTTCAGATAACTTTATCTGTCTGAGAATGTCAGAGGAAAAGAAAATCAATCAGGCTGAGATTAGCGCGGCTTCCCTTCTGTTCCTCTCCAAGGCTAAAAATACAGAGAAAGCCACATGCCACGCACTAAGCACAGCCCCACACAATTTGTGGGTGGGGGAATTGTGTTTCACGGCGCCAACCTTTTTCTAAGAAATAGAGCTGCTGCCGTTTTTGTTTTCTCTGCCATGAAAACAGCCCCACGGTTCCATTTATTTCCCCAGGATCTTGGCAGCTCCGTCCAGCTACAGGCCCCCAAACATCACCACATCGGTCTTTGGAGAACGGCTACTACAATAAACCAGTTAGAAAAATCCAATACACTTAAGGTCTCACTATCGCAGCTTTCATCCCCACGGAGCTGCTACCCTGCCACAAATAGAGGCCCTTTTTTTTTCCTTTGCAGGAAACAACCCTCTCCCGGGCTCCCCAGATTACCTAAAGATAGATAGATAGGTAGGTAGGTAGGTAGGTAGGTAGGTGGGTAGGTAGGTGGGTAGGTAGGTAGGTAGACAGACAGACAGACAGACAGACATAGATAGATAGATAGATAGATAGATAGATAGATAGATAGATAGATAGATAGATAGATAGATAGATAGAAAGATTGATAGGTAGGTAGGTAGGTAGGTAGATAGATAGATAGATAGATAGATAGATAGATAGATAGATAGATAGATAGATAGATAGATGATAGGTAGGTAGATAGATAGATAGATAGATAGATAGATAGATAGATAGATAGAAGATAGATAGATAGATAGATAGATAGATAGATAGATAGATAGATAGATAGATTAGATAGTTAGATAAATAGATAAGACAGATAATTGGATAAGATAGATAGATAGATAATGTAGACAGATAGATAAATACAGGGGGTGGGTTGCTGGTGGTTTGCAGGGGTTCAGGAGAATGTTTGGGGAAATTTGGAGCAGTAACAGGGTGGTTTGAGCTGCCAGCTGCTTGTGTTATCTCTGTCCCATGCCCCGGGTCATCACATATATAGTCTGAGGAGCTTTTATTTCTATCTATCTATCTATCTATCTATCTATCTATCTATCTATCTATCTATCTATCTATCTATCTATCAATCATCTGGAGGCTAAAACATATGAGGAATGGTTGCAGGAACTGGGTATGTCTTGTCTAATGAAAAGAAGGACTAGGGGAGACAGGATAGCACTCTTCAGGATAGCTATTCTCCAAATCACCTGAGGACAAGACAAGAAGCAATTGGTGGAAACTAATCAAGGAGAGAAGCAGCTTAGAACTAAGGAGAAATTTGCTGACAGTTACAAAAATTAACCAGTGGAACTACTTGCCTCCAGAAGTTGTAAATGCTCCAAAGATGTTGGATAACCATTTGTTTAAAGTGGTGTAGAGTTTCCTGCCTTGGCAGGGGGTTGGACTAGAAGACCTCCAAGGTCCCTTCCAACTCTGTTATTCTATTCTATTCTATTCTATTCTATTCTATTCTATTCTATTCTATTCTATTCTATTCCATTCCATTCCATTATCTATCTATCTATCTATCTATCTATCTATCTATCTATCTATCTATCTATCTAGAAATCTCCCTCCCTCCCTCCCTCTCTCTCTCTCTCTCTCTCTCTCTCTCCAAGATTTCATTTAGCCAAGGAGCGATCAACTCGTAAATAGTCACGGGCAGGAAGGTGCATTACTTTCTACTTGATTAAGATAATTGATCAGTGAGGTCACGGGCTGGTTAGTGAGTGACGGGTCAGAGTGCCAATGTATGCATGCGACACCACTGATGCCCTGGCGGAAGGGGCTGTTTCTCTTCTGGACAAGCCCAGCCTGGAACGACAGAGGCCTCCAGAGGCCTCTGTTCCCTGTGTGCTTTCATTTGGCTGCCGCATGCATCCCGGTGATGGATGGTGCTGACAGGTTAAATTATCCTGGCTGCACATCTTTAGAGAGATGCCGACAGGGATCCTGCATTTTCTGATTATTTAGAACCTCTGCGGGCTTCCAAAAGTGGTGAAGGGAAGGGCAGAGGGGGGAGCAAAGACAATGCAAACCGAGGGGAAACAGGCCTGGGCCAACAGCTCCCCATAGCTCTACTGGCTTGAACGAGAGGCAAAGGGAAGAGCAGCGATAGCTTTGAAGGCAACACCTGTGCTGGGGTGCTTGGCCTGTTTTGGCTCGCCATCAACTCTCGTCCAGTGTTACTCGCCTCTTGCATCTTCAGAGTAGAAATGGAACATTGCTTGCACCCAATGTCAACTAAAAAGATACTCCTTTGGTCTTTTTAGCTGCCAGAAAAAGGGAGTTGGGGGGAAATAAGTGCATTCCTTAAGTGCCTAGAAAATCACCCTGGCAGCCCAAAGTTGTCAGAGCACAAGAATATTACTAGAGACCATGATGGATGACTCTTGGCTATGGATGTATCCCATTGGAGAATATATATCCAGGGGTTGGGGGCGTAGACTAGGGTCAAGGGGGAAATGAATGGTGTATTTTAGTATCAGTTGCATCCAGCTAACACCAACATGGCCACTTCCAATAAATCGTTTTTCTTTTCTCTGAGATGCGGCAAGAGACCTATGATTTGAATGCGGGTGGATTTGTGGGAGTCCTGATACCCAGAGCATCATGCATGGCAGGGATGTCAAACTCAAGATGCTTAAATCTGGCCTGGAAAGAGCAAAGGACTGGCCTGCAGTGCCTCTGCCAGCAAAAACAGAGCTCGGGGAGGCCGTGCACACAGGAAACAGAGGCCTCTGGAGGCCTCTGTCGTTCCAGGCTGGGCTTGTCCAGAAGAGAAACAGAGAAAGAAACAGCAAAAGAAACCAAAAGGACAAGTGTTTCCCCTTTTGCATTTTGAGCATGCAAGAAAGGGGGACAGGCATGGAGAAAGGGAAAGAGGAAACAACAAAAGAAAAAGAAGGGAAGATGGGAAGATGGGAAGAGAGCAAGGAAGGGAAAATAAGGAAAGAGGGGAAGGAAGAAGAAAGGAGGATGAGGAGGGAAGGAAAAAGAAGAGAAGGAAGGAAGGAAGGAGATTATAATGAGGGAGGGTCTCAGGGAAGTCCTGCCTTAACATTTGGCCACCACAAATGCCCCCAACATGAGTGATGTCAAGTTGGCCATGCCCCCTCGTCCGTCCAAAGTCAAACACACCCTGATGCGGCCTTCAATGAAATAGAATTTGATACAACTGATGGATGGTAAGGTTTTGAACATGGCCTGAAAGCCGAGGTTTAGGATCTCCCAACAAAGGCTTTACTAAGCGGTTACTAACATTCTTCCTGTGATTTTGATTCTCTGCCTCTGTTTATAAAACCTTATTCCAGTTTTGGTTGGTTTTTAATTTTTTAACCCTCGCCTGCAGTGCTTTACTTCTAAGGTAAGACTCTATTGGGTGCTCTACAGTGGAGTTTCCTTGTGTTATTTTCCTTCGGGCTTCCCTGCAGAGACTAGTGCTTGTTCAAAACAAAATGGCAAAGAAAAAAAAAAAACCCTATAAGCAACTCTTTCTTGAATCCACACCAGCCTTGTGTCTGTTTTCTGGCATGCTTGCCGTTCATCTGTAGGATATATATTTTTGTGCATGGGATAGCACTGTATATTAGAAATAGAAAAGGGTTAGAAAATAGGTTAGATGATTAAAGTGATAGAAAAAATTTCTCTTGATGTGTAGTGGAATATTTGTTTTAAAGAGAATAAGGCTCTCAATGATTTAAAAAGAAAGTTAAAAAAAACTGAAAAGAAACATGGAAGATTTTTATCAGTTGACAAGATGAACTTGAATAAGAATAATAACTTTATTGACCACTGTTAATCCCTATTAATACCTCCAAGGTCCCTTCCAACTCAGTTATTCTTTTAAAACTGCCTTCTACAATTGACCAATGGTGATACAATGCTGGCGGGATTGAAGTGATGCTCCGGATATTTTGAAATTGCACCCGAGGCATCTATAGGTCCTCATACTATCTTTCCTTTCTTTTTTTTTTCCCCCCAGTTCTTTTCCTTATATTTGTTACATTCACTACCTCGAGTTATTTGTAAAAAACATAATAAAGGCAGATACGAATAAATAAATAATCACAAGGCTTGGCATGTTATGATTTTTCTCCAGTTTTTTTTCCCTCTTCTCTTCTGCTGTCTCCAGGTACTGCCACATCCATTATCCAGATTTCATTTTTGTCCTTACTGTCAATTTTTAAGTCTGAGGTGTTGTATGGCAAGCACCTGTCTGTTTGAATTCTAAAATCCCAGAGCACATTATTATTACTTCAGAAAATTGCAGTTACCAGTTTTTTAGCTGGATGTTGGCCTTTGTAGACATTAAATGCTTCTGATTATTATTATTACAGGCACAACAACATGAAACCACAACTGCCCATTGTTTAGTTAGTGCTGGTCTTCATTTGCATATTGTATAATATTTATTAATATTAATCGTTAATAGTTTCATTATTATTATTATTATTTGATGTTAATTCAGGACCGCCATCTTTCATGGAAGCTCAGCATTAATTAAATTTACTGTAAAAATAATTACATGCAGATCCATCAGGGATCAGAGGCTGACTGGTGCTTACACGAAAGCAATGCTGAATTCACACTTGACTGGTGTCACCATCGCATGGCTGTTAGGAGAAAATAAATGCATCCCAAATGGACAGTTTTATTTAGAGAGTTTTAAAAAAAACAAGAAGAAGAAGGGGGGAAAAGGAATGGGATTCTGAAGGATTAATGAGGCAAAGGAGTTCAGGTATGCAATTGGATACAAACTGCAAACATTGTAAGTTGCTAAATCATCACTTAACCTTAATGTTCTATGGAGTTCCAATCACTCACAGGCCTGAGGGCCAATTAACCATGAGCTGTGAATGGAAGAACATTTCAAATAGGAGTTTTTTGCTTCAAATGTGTACACTTACCTCGATGTCGGTTCCTGCGTTTCCGTCTCCCAACAGATGAGCTATGCACAGCGGACTGCAACTGGCCAATCTCAATGGGTGTGTTGGTCCGAAAGCTCTCCTTGAATTTCTGCATCAGCGTCTCCACTGTTTCCTGAGACACCTCTGCAGCTGCAAGACAGAGAGACAATGGGAGTGGGAGGTTAAAGGGGCCATGAAGTGATGGCTCAGTAAAGTTCCGTTCCATTCCATTCTCAAATTCTGTTCTGTTCGGTTTTCTGTTCTGTTCTGTTCTGCTCTGCTCTACACTAGTCCACTCCACTTTCTACTCTACTCTACACTGCTTTGCTCTGCTCTGCTCAATTCTACTCTTTTACTCTACTCTTCTACCCTACTCTACTACTCTACTCTATTACTCTACCGCTCTACACCACTTCACTCATTTCTGTTCTATTCCATTCCATTTCTTATTCTATTTCATCCCAATCTATCCTCTATTCCATTCTATTCCATTCCAATCCAATCTCTATATTTTCTTTCAGTGTAATAAAACACACACAAAATCAAAAATAAGAAACAGAAAAAGGAAGGAAACAAGAAAAAAAATAACCTATACAATTATTCCCTACAACCTTGTTTAAATAACTTATTTATCATCTTAATCTTTTTCCCAATCTCTTTATCCCTCTTCAGTCCGGAAACCATCAAATTCAACTGTTTTCTTCTTTCACCAAAGTTCCCCATATAAGGTTTCCAGTCTTGCAAAAAATTCTTTCTTGGTTTTTTTTTTTTCTCTCTGAGTAGACCGGTCAACTTTGTCATTTCTGCAAGTTCACTTAATTTTATAATCTGATCTTTCCCTGGAAGTATTTGACGGCTTTTCTATATATATATATATATATATATTGTGGGCCATAATCTTACCACAGTCATCCCTACCCCTGGTCTCAAGTTATCTTCAGCATTCACCACGGAGCGAATCCATATTAATCTTTCCCTCCAAACATACCGCTGTCAACTTCACGTTTGCAATGAGAACTGCCAAACGCTTGGTTGAAGACAACCAATTGTGACATGTGGAACTGATGCTGAGTTTAACCTAAGGTTGCATGGGCACATGGCTGAGTTGCTATAGCCTTGAAGCAAATGTACATTAGACATGGTTGGCTTTTCCTCCCAAGGCAAAAACTAGAAATCAATTAGGCTTGCTGAAGCCAACAATTCTACAGCCAGAAACCTGGAAAGCACCTCATTGTAGAAGTCTCCCTGGGAATTCTCCCCCTTCAAACGAGAGTTGCTACACCTGTTTGGTCTACTTAAAGGAGTTTTGGTCACCATATTATAAAGAAAAAGATGTTGAGACTCTGGAAAGAGTGCAGAGAAAGGCAACAAAGATGATTAGTGGACCGGAGGTTAAAACATATGAAGAACTGTTGCAGGAATTGGATATATCTAGTTTAATGAAAAGAAGAACTACAGGTGACATAATAGCCATGTTCTAATATCTAAGGACAAAGAATAGGAGGGGGTCTTCAAAGAACCTGCCAAGAAACAAAGGATGGGAATTAATCAAGGAGAGAATCAGCCTCGAATTAAACAGAAACTTCCTGACATGATATAATTAATTATTGGAATGGCTTGCTTCTAGAAGTTGTGGGTGCTCTACCTCTGGAGCTTTTCAAGAGGCGATTGGACAGTCATTTGCCTGAAATGGCATAGGGTTTCCTGCTGGAGCAGTGGGTACAGCTAGAAGACCTCCAAGGTCCCTTCCCCAAAACTAAGCCCGACTACATAGTTTCGTAGCGAAGCACGGGTATCCAGCTGGTATATAAATAAAATAAAATAAAATGAAATATAAAAAGTTCTGAGTCCTGTCTCCTCTCCTCTCCTCTCCAACCTCCAACCAGAAAAAGAATAAGCAGAGAGGGGAAATGGTAAGAATTGGGACTTTAAAAGTCTTCTGCAAGAGCTCCTGAGATTATTGGGCAAGGGAAGGTGAGGAACTGTATTTTAGAAAGATTGAGGGATGGAGAAATCTGGAAGGGAAAAAAAAAAAAAAGAACGAAAGGGAGAAAAAGGCTGAGCTGCCAAGGCCTTTGATACCACCAGAATCTGGGCATATAATTTCACAGGCTCTGCAGCTATAAAGTTTCTCTGATAGCATCAGCTTGCTAGATATGGTAGCAATTTGCCAGGCCTTTGAAGGCTTTCGCTGGTGGCCAAGATATTGCAGTAAAATTTCCCTCAAAAGGAGGTTTTATTTAAAAAAAAATCCATGATTTGTCCAGGGTTTATCAGAATGGCAAGCTTGATTCTCAGAGAAGAAAGTCACCTAGCTAATAAGAATTCAGGGGTCGGAGAAGGGAGATAAACTATCGGCCATAATAACCTCACCACCTTCATCAGTTTATTGACAAGCAAATGTTCCCTTGGTTTTGACTATGGGTCTCTCTCTGTCTCTCTGTCTCTCCCTCCCTCCCTCCCTCTCTCTTCCTCATCCACTTTCCCACAAGGAATTTCTGGTTCTGTAGTTTAGCAAGAGGGAGGAAGTGGATGGGGGAGGGAGAGAGACAAAGAGAGACAGAGAGAGAGAGAAAGAGAGACCAAGGGACTTCTTCAGCTATGAGAATCTTGGCTATTTTTCCTAGGTTGTTTGAGCTATTCCTTCCTTCCTTCCCTCCCTCCTGCATATCTCTCCTTCCCTCCTTCCCTTTCCTTCCTTCCTCCTTCTTTCATTCCTTCCCTCTCTCCCATCTCTCCCTCCCTCCTTCCTTTCTCCCTCCCTTTCTTTCCTACCCTCTCTCCTCCCTCCCATCTCCTTCTTTCCTCCCTCCCTCCTTCCACCTCCCTCTCTCCCTTTCTTCTTTCTCCCTTCCCTTTCCTTCCTCCAGCATCCCACTGGAGGGCAAATCAAGTAAGCCCTTTTCCTTTTTATTCTTTCAACCACCAGATAGATACCACTAGGCTTGTCCCAAGTGTCTTCTTCACAAGCAACTACCCCACTCCTTGACCATGCCCTACCATCATACCTACCACCACTGACAAGAGGCAACTGAGAACTCAGAGTCCTCACTTTCTTGCCCTGGGAAAAGGCTGAGAATATTTTTGCCTTGTTCGATGTCAGAAAAGACAAGGAAGGCTTCCAAAGGCGTGGTGTAATGTTGTTAGATATACACGAGCCAGCAAAGCAATAATCAGAAATAACCAAACTTGATTGTGTATCGTAGCAACCTGCAAGATACTGATAGCTCTGGGGAAGTGATTTTGCTCTCCCGTCAGTTCTTAGATAAGCCAATTGGATTGGATTGTAAACAAGGCAGGATAATATGTTCTCTGGGGAATCCTCTCTTTTTCCTTTCCTGCTCCCAAACAGCCCTTCAGATAGGCTAATTTAAACAAGAACATTCCTCTGCCTGGCCAAGGGGAAGGGAGAAAGAGGGATGCGGGGGTGGGGGGAGAGATATAAAAAAGCAGGCGTATAGGGTGTGACATTAAAAAGCAACCCCACCTCACAGCTCTTTCTTCAAGCTCGTGGTTAGATTATGGGTTGTTGTACCTCTATTTTATATGCTCGGTGTTGAATGTTGCATGCCTATGCTCTGTAAGTGCTTGGGACATGAATAAAGAAGATGGTTAGATTATAGACCGGGCAGACCTTTGTCTAAAATAGGGTCCCTTGCTTGAACAGGGGGTTGGATTAGAACACCTCCAAGGTCCCTTCTGACTCTTATTCTGTTAGACTAAATACCTACATTTTTAAAGGAAGGATATACTTCTATCAGTCTGTCAGTCTAACTTTCCACCCATTCATCCATCCACTCATCCATCCATCCGTCCACTCATCTATCCATCCATCCACTCATCCATCCACTCATCCATCTATCCATCCACTCATCTATCCATCCATCCACTCATCCATCCAACCATCCATCCATCCATCCACTCATCCATCTATCCATCCATCCACTCATCCATCCAACCATCCATCCATCCATCCACTCATCCATCCATCCATCCATCCATCCATCCATCCATCCATCCATTCATCTATCCATCCATCTATCCATCCACTCATCCATCCATCCACTCATCCATCCATCCATCCACTCATCTACTCATCTATCCATCCATCCACTCATCTATCTCCACCCCCTTTTGAAGTAAACCTCTTTTACCATATTTCTAAAGCATGGTTCTTCCCTTCATTTGCTTCCCTTAAAGCAAATGAAAGGAAGAAGAACCATGCTTTACAAACAACACCCTTCCTTTTCAAGGAAAACAGAAGAAATGTACTTTTTCTGCTAATCTATTCATGAGATGCCTCCTTTCCTCTTAATTTTTCTTCCTTTACTGTTCCAGGCATTGTGCCAATGACAACCCTTATCTGGCATAAAGCAGGAAGGGGGAGAAAAAAAAAACTCGATATAATCACTCAAAAAGTTAAATAAAATTGGAGGGAAGAAGAGAATCTCATTCTTTTTTTTTTTTTTTTTAATAAAACACCAAAGGCTGGTGCCTGGCCCAAGGTCACAGCAACCAGCTAATGCCTTGTGCTGGGTGTGTTGAAACAAAGGATAAACACAGAAGACTTCTCTTGATCAATTCAGGTAATCCTTCTGCATCAAGGACACCACTTTTAGCATCCATTTAAACTGTTTTTAAATGGGCACCAGTAGGAGGAGAAGGAGGGAGAGAAGAGGAGGAGGGGAAAGAAGAAAGGAAAAAGGAGGAGGAGGGAGGGAGGGAGGAAGGAAGGAAGAAAGAAGAGAAGAAGGAATAAGGAGGAGGAGGAGGAGGAGGAGGGGAAAAGGGAGCGGAAGGGGGAGGAGAAGGTAACATCATCAGTGCTACAAGAGAGTGGTGTGTGTGGAGAGGAAGTGGAGGAGGAAAAAGAAGAAAGAAGGGGGAGGAGGAGGAGGCAGGGAGGAAGGAAGGAGGAGGAGGAGGAGGAACGAGGAAAAGGAGGAGGGTAGGAAGAGGGAGGAGAAGGAGAAAATAACTTCATTGGTCCTACAAGAGTGAGGGTATGTGAAGAGGAGGAGGAGGAAAAAGAAGAAAGAAGGGGGAGGAGGAGAGAGGAAGGAAGGAACGAAGGAAGGAACAAAGGAAGGAAAGAAGGGGAGGGATCAGCAGAAAAAGGGGAAGGATCACCCTAGTACCGACTGGCTGGATGCTATAAAGGAGATTCTTACTCATCCATGGTTGTCCCAAAAGTGCTTTTTAAGGGACAACTGTACTGAACTGAAGAAGCTTCTTGGATAAGAAGCAAAATGTCTTCAAAAACAGAAAAAACCCAGTTGCCTCTTGGAAAAAAAACATCTTTGAGCCTCCACTGTACAACTTCCAGAGGCTCCAAGGCTCCCTTCTCTCCTGTGCTCCTGAAACCAGCTACTGCTTCAACCAAGAGGGAGGGTCTGCCATCTCAAACCCCCCACCACCACCTCTCTTTCTTTTTTTCCTTCTTCCACACTCATCCTTTTCCCAGTCACGGTGCTCAATCACTTCGAAGCTAATTGTCTCCGCTCATGTGTGCAAACTCGCAGTTCACTGGAAGAAGCCGCAGAATGTTAATTCTATTTGGAAATGAGGGAGACACGCAAAATCGCCGCCTTTTCTTTTTGGGGGAAACGGAACAAAATCCAATTTGTATTAATTGCAGGGCTCCTCATGAGAAACACAAGCCCCCGCCCCTCACCTGTAAATGAAGGCATGCAACCCCTTCCTCTCTCATACACACACATTTAAGCATGTTTTAGGATTGGCTGCTCTGCTACCTTTTTTCTTTCCTCTTCCTTTCCACCGAGGTAATACAGGTCAATTTCAGCCATGAGCAGAATAAATCCCCAAAAGGGCAGGAAAAAAAAAAAAAGGTTTTGTTTTGTTTTTTCAGATGCTTTTCCACCAAAAAATAAAATAAAATAAAAGGCTGAGCCTATTATCTTGCTTCCTGATCACCTCCAGCTTTTATGTCCCTGAGCAAAGAATTTGGTTGCCTCCGGATCTTGGAGGCCTCGGCTCTCATCTTCCCTAGCCCTCAAGGCTGGCTGGAGGTTTTGGAAATTGAGTTCCAGAAATCCTAGAGAATCAAGATATAAAGGGATAATGCCACTCCTGTTCAAACAGAGATGGGGGACCGAAAAGAAAATGGAAGGGACCGGTTGATTAATTGGGTTGTAATTTTAAAACATGGAATAACATGAGAACGAGGGAGGGAGGGAGGGAGAAAGGAAGGGAAGGAGGAGGGAAAGAAGGGAAGGGAAGAGAGTGGGAGGAAAGAAGGAAGGAAGGAAAGGGGATGGGCAGGAGGGGAGGAAGACAGGAAGGCAGGAAGGGAAGAAAAGAAGAAGGGAGAGAGGAAGGGAGGAAAGAAAAGAAGGAAGGGAGGAGGGAGGGAGGTAAATAGAGAAGGAAGGAAGGAAGGAAGGAAGGAAGGAAGGAAGGAAGGAAGGAAGGAAGGAAGGAAGGAAGGAAGGTAAACTACCAAGAGTTTCACTCATTTAGTTCACACAAACCATCCAGAGCTATCAAGATGGTATTAGAGTTAGGTCTGTGGAATATTGTACCATGAAAGGGCACGAGGGGAATTGAAGCTGCATACAGTTTTATAGGCCTGGATACTAATTACTGTTGACCAACATTAATCTGTGTCAAAATAAGGGCTGAAGGAGCTATGGAATTCTACGTTTTGCTGAACTGTTATTTCATGAAGTCTCAGCGAGCACCGCCAGTCTTGAAGGATGCAGAGTTCAGCAACGTCTGCAAAGCTATAGGTCACACTTCTTTTAAATCCATGCTAGATAGAAGCTTCTCTTCCCGTTTTTTCCACCTTATTCAAATAGAAAAAAAAATGGTCCTGAATGGCTGGGATTCCAATTGAAAGATCAGCAAAGGGAGTTCTTCCATCAAACATTTTTTTTATAATATTCAAACTTCTATTTTCTTCTCCATACAGCAGTAAAAAGGATTGTTTGAATCTGAAACATGGTTAGTGAACAGTTTGCCAGCTCTTTCATCCTGTTGCTGTCAAACCCACAACTCTTTCCTTTCCTTTCCTTTCCTTTCCTTTCCTTTCCTTTCCTTTCCTTTCCTTTCCTTTCCTTTCCTTTTTTCTTTTCTTTCCTTTCCTTTCTCCTTTTTCTCTCCTTCTCCTTCCCATCTTCCTTCTCTCCTTCCTTTCCTCTCCTCTCCTCTCTTTCCCCTCCTTCTCCTTTCCATCTCCTCCCCCTTCCTCTCCCTCCTTTCCTTTCCTTTCCCTCTCCTTCCCCTTCCTCATCCTCCCTCCCTCCCTCCCCTCTCTTCTTCCCCTCCCCTCCCCCTTTTCCTCGCCTTCCTTCCTTCCTTCCTTCCTTCCTTCCTTCCTTCCTTCCTTCCTTCCTTCCTTCCTTCCTTCCTTCCTTCCTTCCTCAGGTTATTAAATTATAACCCAGTTAATCAACTGGTCCATTTTCTTTTCTGATTCTGTGCTTGAATTGTAATGGCTTTATCTCTTGCCTTAATAATCTTCATTTGTTGTTGTTTTTGAATGCTTGGTTATTCCTTTAGGAAAACCACCTTAGAGTTTCAGTAAAGAACAACAACTAAATATGTAAAAGAGGGCTCGCAGCTTGATTTTCTCATCAACTCTGACAAGAGGATTTTCCAACTCTGGTGTCCAAGAAGAGAGATCAACAGTCCATGCTTCAGAAAATGGGAAGAACAGAAATGAAGCAAAACAAAACAAAACATAAAAACAGGTTGTTTTTCCAAAAAGCTTAGGTCTGAGGCTCTTAGAAGGCCATTCACAATACACACCCGAGTGCACAAGCCTAGGCTGCAAGAATGACAATGACTGAGATTAGTGTTGCTCTGGTCTCAGCCACAGGGTTTTATGCCACAGCTTCTAGAATATCTGTCCAATGAAATCTCTTGTCCACCATAAGATGCAATAACCATGGTGGCATGCAGAATGCAGCCCTGCAGGCTACTTCTGCTGCCTGCAATTTGGCAGTTCAAATCTCACCAGGCTCAAGGTTGACTCATCCTTCTGTCCTTCCAAGGTTGGTAAAATGAGAACCCAGATTGTTGAGGGCAAGCAGCTGACTCTGTAAACCACTTAGAGAGGGCTGGAAAGCACTGTGAAGTGGTATATAAGTCTAAGTGCTATTGCTATTGATCCATCTGTATATCTATCTATCTATCTATCTATCTATCTATCTATCTATCTATCTATCTATCTATCTATCTATCTATCTATCTATCTATCTATCTGCTGTGGTGGAGCAGTGGTTAAAAGGCAGCATTGCAGGCTAATTCTGCCCAGAGCCAAGAGTTGGATCTTGACTGGTTCAAAGTTGACTCAGCCTTCTGTCCTTCCGAGGTTGGTAAAATGAGGACCCAGATTGTTGGGGGCAAGAGATTACTCTGGGCACTATAAATTCATCCGGTAGCTCGTTCAATTTCTACATCTACATTCACACAACCTCTTTATCTTGGTGGGTGAAAAAAAAAAATCATTTTTCATGGATTTTCGTGGACTGTAAATTTATCAAATGGGCAAAGTTTTGCATACATCGTAAAGAAAGAGGCCACAGTTAACCCTAATCAAGATTTGAGCATTGTGTTGTCATGAAGAAGAGGGGTTCAACCTATTTTCCAAAGCACTTGAAGGAAGGACAAGAAGCAACGGATGGAAACTAATCGAGGAGAGAAGCAACCTAGAACTCAGGAGAGATTTCCTGAGAAGTGAGAACAATTAACCAGTGGAACCACTTGCCTCCAGAAGTTGCAAATGCTCCAACACTGGAAATTTTTAAGAAGACGTTGGACAACTATTTGTCTCAATTGGTATAGAGGTTCCTGCTTATGCAGGGGGTTGGATTAGAAGGTCCCTTATTATTCTGTTATTCTGTAATTGAAGTCCATAAGACTGTAAACAGTACGGCTAACCACGCTTGAGACAATAACCTGTCAGTTAAAGAACATGTTTTCTGAAATGCTCTGCAAGGAATCCTCTTGAAAAGATCTATATAGAGAAAAATAAACTTCTGATAAACAAGGAGAAGTGACAGAAATTGGGAAGGTAGAGTGGGGGATGGGGGGAGGAATTCCTTCCAATCCTCCAACAATACATTGTTTTAGCAAGCAAAGAACATTTCCAGGCTATTCTTGTTCCACACTAGCCTGCAGCCTCCCTCTAAGACGGCCCATAAATAATTTAGGTTAAGCCTCATCAAACATTCATAGTTTTGGACCAAACTCCAAGCACTGTTCCTGGATGCAGACAAGGCTAAACATCGAGACAGACAGAAAACATAGATAAACCAAGAATGGGGAGCGGACACTCGTGGCCATGGGAAGTCAGAGAAGCTTGCCCCAGTAAACAAGAATAATGGAATAACAGAGTCGGAAGGGACCTTGAAAGGTCTTCTAGTCCAAGCCCCTGCTCGAGAAAGAGACCCTGTAATGCTTGGTTTTCCAGTCTCTTCTTAAAAGCCTCCAGGGACGCTTGGAACATCCAAGCTTGGCCCAACCATGACTTGGATGCCTGAGAATCTCCAAAGTGATGGAGCACCAAAAGTTATTAACAGACAGAATAACAGAGTTGGAAGTGGCCTTAGAGGCCTTCTAGTCCAACCCCCTTCTCAAGCAGAAGACACTATACCATTCCAGACAAGGGACTGTCCAATCTCTTCTTGAAAACCTCCAGTGATGGAGCATTCGCAACTTCTGTAGGCAAGCTGTTCCACCGATTAATAGTTCTAACGGTCAGGAAATTTCTCTTTAATTCTAGGTCGGTTCTCTCTTTGGTGGTTTCCATCCATTGCTTCTTGTCCTGCTCCAGGAGCAGAGCTGGTATTCTGCAGGTTCTGGAGAACCAATAGCAGAAATTTTGAGTAGTTCAGAGAACCGGCAAATATCGCCTCTGACTGGCTTTGCCCCCATCTCTTCTCTGCCTCCCATTGAATCCCAGCTGATCTGCTGGCTCTTCTTTGGTTGCCCTGCACAGGAGAACAGAACTGGAAAGCAGGTTAGTGGGGTAGAGAGGGAATGGGGATTTTGCAGTATCCTTCCTCTGCCATATTCACCAAGCCACAGCCACAGAACTGGTAGTAAAAAAAAATTGAATCCCAACACTGCTTCAGTTGCTTAATTGTTCTCATTAATTCATTGTCAGGAATTAATTGTTCTCCCTCCTTCGTTCTAGGTTTCAAAATGGGGTTCACCTAACCCCAAAAGCAAGAAAGATAAGCTGGGATAGAGGCTATTCTTGAAGTTTAAGGCATCCGAGCAATTCAGGCCCAATTTGCAAAATAAATCTATTTTGTCTTTCCAGGCCAACCAGGTCTTGGCGTATGCGCTTGGAAAATTAAAGGATTAGGGGGAAGGCACTGGTCTGCCTTGTGAAGAGATTGACAAAATTATACACGCTTGAGGCTGGTTAATGCAAAAAGTAAGCGTTTACTCCCTGGGTTAGGGAATACAATTAATTCTGATCCTGCGGTGTACTTTTGCAGATGGGCACACCAATCAAGACAAGGAGCGTTTTTAATGCCACCTGATCACTACCCCAAGTGTCAGGATCTCCATCGTCGGCCTGGCACCTTGCTGGGTTCCTGCCATCAAAGGGGAAGGGAGGAGAGGTGCATTTGGGGCAATCCACACCTGTGTATCTAATTGTTCTGTCCTAGGCTTCCCCAAAAAGCACTAAGCAGAATCTTTGTCATGACCAAACACCTTTTATTAAACAAATGTAAATTTCTTGCATTCATTTTCAGCCACTTTCACCCTTCCCAGGCCTGATTGCTTCCTGAGCAGCCACAAAGCTAGCATATGTAGTTGAATGAAATGTTTTCTAAAAATTTTCATTTCTTGGATTTATCCATGGTTGGCCTACTAGGGGTCGAAAAGCTCAATGCCAGTGGGTGTCGCACATTGGTGGTTGTGATGCATATTTTGAGCGACGGAGCCATAACAGAGAGATGAAAGAGACACTGAAGGTGGAACTAGAGAAGGAAATTGTTAAGGGACCAATGATTACCTGGGTGAGACATGTGGGTCATAATATAAATTTGGATGAGTGGGAAAAGACTTGGACCAAGAACTGGAAGCTGACTTTGTTGACGGCATTCAAAGAAAATCAATATAAAATGTTTTGTAGATGGCACCTAGCACCAGCAGGACTGGCAAAAATGTATCCAACCTTGAAACCAGAATGCTGAAAGTGCAAACAAAAGAAAGGAACATTTTTCCACATGTGGTGGCAATGTATAGAGGTCAAAAAATACTGGAAGAAAATACAGAGATGGCTTTTTGAGATTACAAAATATAAATTGAATTTAGAACCCAAAACGTTTTTATTAGGTATGATCAAAGGGTATTTGAGTAAAGATAAAAGATACCTTATTGTATACATCTTAACTGCATGGACATGGGAGAGGTGGTACGAATAGGTGAAGGATAAGGATAAAAATAATGTATAGTCACAAAATAAGAAACATGTATATACACGACACAATAAGTGTTAATGAAAATGAGATTTTTGTATTTTTTGCTTTTAAAGAATAAAAATTTTAAAAAAAGAAAGAAAGGAAGGAAGAACCACGTATGGCTCCAGAGCTGTGGGTTGCTGACCCCAGGTATAGGTTCTCCTGTATGAGCGGGACGCTGGACCTCCAAGGTCCCTTCCAGCTCATTCTATACTAAAGAAAAAAAACCACAGTGGCATCGCAATGGCTGGCTGGGGAAATCGGAAAGAGTAGCTTTGTATTTTGCGCAGGAACACCAGATTCTGCCTGACTGCTGCAGCCAGTTTCTTTCAGTTCCTTTGCTCCAACAAAATGGAATCACAAGTCTCACTTTCCTGAGAAAGCAAACTGGGGCACGTCTGACACCCAAGTGTTCTTTTATTAGCATCCTATGCACAGGTGTTGTTTTTTTTTTTTAAAAAAAGATAGGTGCATTGAAGAAAGACTGCAAACCATTTTGGAATAATGCTTAAGCATCAAAATGTCTATGGAGATTCTCAGTCAATCAGGCCTTGGTTGTCCCCAAGGTGCTTTTCTCAGAAAGGCAACTGGGCTTTCTTAGTTTTTCCTTGAAGAAGTTCTGCTTCTCGTCCAAGAAGCTTCTTCAGATCAGCATCAACATCTAAGGGTGTGTTTTTTCCCCCTCCCTGGATAGGCTGAGTAGGCTATGCAGCCATGTTTGAACCTTAATGAGGTGAAAAAATATCAAGGGCTTCACTCCTCTTCTTTCTTGGAACTATCTGGAGAGCTTTGCTATGGCTTGAAAAACTACAAGGACTAGCAACAATGAAAAGGAGGAGTTTTGGTTGAATCCAGCCTAGCTCTAAACCGGGATGGTATGAAGCTCTTGCCCTAAGCAAGGAGTTGGATTGGAATACCTCCAAGGTCCCTTTCAGCCTTATGATTCTATGCTCTAACTTACAGGATCTCACAGAGGATGCAGCCACTTCCATGTTTCTAAGATTGGTGCTTTTGTTGTGCTGCCACAAAGCAACATCAAATGATTATTCCAGTGATTTGCATTTGTCTTACTAAGTATGTCCTACCAGAATCACAAAATTTGGGTTTATCAATAACCACCTGCTTTGCTGAATAGATGGACAATAGGTGGATGCTATTGTTCTGATCTAGGCTTCCTCAAAAAGCACTAAACAGACTCTTTGTCCCCGCAAAACCCCTTTTATTAAACGAAGGTAAATTTCTTGCATTCACATTCAGCCAAAGGCCTGGCAAACAGTCTTTCAAGGGTGTAATTAGGAACACAGAACTTATCTAGCTTGGAGAACTGCTAAGTAAATATTTCCAAACGTAGTGCTGACAAGGAAGGACTCAGCACAGAGTCACTGAGATGCACAGACAGAGCTTCTGCAACTGATGCAACGAATAATTTCTTGCAAAAGCCCCCTCCCCTTTTGTTTCTCTTTTAATCCCTATAGGAGGGCCCATTCACTGTCCACCTGTGGCTTTACTCCCACGTCCGATCCTTCGTAATTGTTCTTTTCTTTTAGCAGCTTTGTGTTTGTGCAGGCTGGGAACTGACTCCAGCTGCTCCCCTGCCTCACTGCTGTCCAAGCCCAAAGGTAGCTGATGACTGCCAGTCTACCCTGACCCCATCTCTGCCTCTGAAGCAGAGCCCTTGTCCGAGCCTTCCTCAGCCTCCAGGACTGGCCCAGGTTCCTCACTAACCTCCTCACTGTCCAACTCTGCTGCCAGCTCTGCTAGCTGCTGGCAGGCCATATCAGTTATGGCATCTGTTGCAAGAGTTTACATTCTGATTACTATTTTAATATTTCAGGAACAGGATGTTCTATTTTCTGATGTAGACCACTGGCAACTATATAGACCCTGAAGGATTGGTTAGGGTGTCAGTTTTTCCAAACCAGATCTTCTGGAGAGAGAGAGAGAGAGAGAGAAATGTCTACAACTACAAACAGTTGTGTGACTCTCCTGAACCCCCAGAATCTGATCATCTCAAAACAAGAGAATTTTTTTTAAAAGTACTTTTCATTCACACTGTTTTGCTTATTCATCTAAGTAAGATGTCCCTCATTTTAACAATGGTTCAATTAGCAACCAGAGTGTTCTACAGATCCAGGGGTGCCCAACTTTGGCAATGTTTAAACCTGCAGACTTCAGCTCCCAGAATTCCTCAGCCAGCTGGGGAACTCTGTGAGTTGAAGTCCACAAGATTTAAAGTTGTCAACTTTGGTGAAGATCAAGGGTCTTCAAACTTGACAAGTTTAAGACTTGTGGACTTCAATTCCCAGAATTTCTGAGCTAACGTGAATGGAGGAGGAATTCTGGGAGTTGAAGTCCACAGGTCTTAAAACTGTCAAGTTTGGTTTTTAAAAAGAAACATAAACAAACAAACCATAAAAACATCAAGCTATCTTCCATAGGTGTAGATGTTTGTTTTTAAAAACCAATAATTTTTTTTTAAAAAACTGTCAAATTTGAAGGCCCCTGGTGAAGATATACAGAGTTAATGGGAGCAATGTGTGAACCCGGGAGCCAGCCATATCCCATTTATCCAGGACAATGGCTGTAATTTTATTTTCTTTTTTAGGGAAGAGAAAATATTTGCTTTCAAAATAACACCTCCACCACCAGGTCATGGGGTGAAGGGAAAAAAAAATAAAATCTGCCTGGATGTACAGATGCGGCTTGATTGAATCAAGACTTGCCAAGTCCCCGGGGACTTCTATGTGGTACTTCCATGCGATGCTTTGCTGTTGTAATCAGATTCTGTAGCAGGTTTGTGTGTTTACAGGGAAACAGATAAGCAGCATATGATTAACTGTGCTGTCCTCAATCTTACAAACTATTGCAAAAATCAAAGCCATCTGCTTTCAAGGCAAACACAGAGGGAGACGGGAAGAGAAGGATTCAAAGGAAGTTATACTCCCTCTTTTGCTAAAAGAAAACGATGATTTGGGGGTTCAAGAGCAGAAATCCAGCATCTTCATCATCATGAGTTGTCTTGAAGAAGACACTTCTATTGTGTGGTCTCGGTGGGGCCCCTCCAAGATATTAAGAGAAATTTCTTGGTATCTGGAAAGAGTAAGGAAGGTAGCAGAGAAAGCCTCACTGCATACCACACTCCTGAATCTCTAAATTGATAAAATGCAAACATCCTGCAGTCCTTCTCCCTCAATAGGATAAAGCAAAAAATAATAGTTCAGAAGAGAAGAGATTTCAGCTCAATTCCTAGGAGCGATGATTTGGTTCTTAAGTCAGCCTGGAGGTAGACCAAGGGTTATAGCAATAACATGCAGACTTATATACTTATTTCCAGTGCTTTCCAGCACTCTCTAAGTGGTTTACAGAGTCAATAATTTAACCCAACAATCTGGATCTCATTTTACCAACCTCGGAAGGATGGAAGATTGAATCAACCTTGAGCTGGTCAGGATTGTACTCTAGTCTATGGGTCGAGTTTTGCCTGCAATGCTGTAATGCTGTGTTGGCTTTTTTGGCAGCTGCGGCACAGGGATGGCTTATATTTAAGTGAGCGTCCACTAGGACTCCAAGATCCCTCTCATAGTCACCATTATTGAGCAAAGTACCACTAACCTTTTGGACCTCAGGGACCACCAAACTCATAATTTTAAATCCCACAGACCAGAGACCCTGGGAAAAATCCCCCCCCAAAAAAACACTGCAAAAAAATCCCCCACCCCGTTTTCCTACCAATCGATTATTGTTATTTATGATCACAGGATACCGTCTCCAGCTCCATTCTCAGGGAGGGAGGGAGGGAGGGAGGGAGGGAGGGAGGGAGGGAGAGAGAGACTTTTGGCTTCATGCAAGGAAAACAGCAGAAGCAGCAAAAGTCTTTCTTTCTCTCCCCCAAATTCCACCAGAAATGAGTCTTTGTCGGCTCAGCCTCTCAGAGCAGGAGGCCTTGCAGGGTCCCAAAGACTCATTTCTGGTGGAGTTTGGGGGAGAGAAAGAAAGACTTTTGCTGCTTTCCTTGTATGCAGCCAAAAGCAGAAGAAGGAAGAAGCAAAAAGCAGCAGGCCAGTGCCCAGGTCGGGCGCGTGGGGTGAGTAGGGCAATTCCCCCCTCTGCCCTTTCCCCCCTCCCCTCACTACCTCGTGTTGTTCGCAATCCCACAGGCCATGTGGGTGGCGCAGTCTTGTGTTTCCGCACAGCCTGGATTAATTGCTTTTGGGGGTAACACTTCTCTGCGGACCACCAAAATTTTCTTGCAGACCACCAGTGGTCTCCGGCCCACTGGTTGGCAACCACTGACCTATACTGTACCTGCGCATTTTGGATTCCTTGCCTAAATCCAGAACCTTCCTTTTTTTCCACCATTAAATTTTATACTAGGAGGTAAACCAAGGGACACAACCAACAGAATCGGCAGAAGGAGATCCTAATAAAAACACCTTTCTCCTTCTCAAGAGAAGCAGCACAACGCCAAGCAACAGCGCCGTTCAAGCATGTGAGCTTTTCCATTTCTGGCCTTCGCGCTCTAAATCCACCGCTCTGGCTTGAATTATTCCCACCCGGAGTTCAACAAGCAAGGAACGTTGGCAGAAGGTAACACTAAATGTGGGATGGATGGAAGATGGAGGCTCGACTTGCCTACTGTCAAGTGACACCTGGAAGGAGCTTTCCGTGACAGCTCAGTGAGCAAAAGCTGCTTGTGACAATTCGCTCCTCCCCTTTAACAACAACGACAACAACAACAAAAAAGATTCTGTGTTGTGATACCAAATATAGAGATTTCCCCGGAGGATCCAGGAGGATAAATGTCAAGAGAGAAAGGATGTCATCTCATCCAGCCTTCAGCTATAACAAGTTATCTCCAAGCAACAGCAAGAAAGACCCTCCTTATCTCTCAACACTCTCTGACTCCTGGGCCATTGATACCCAACTAATGTCCAACAGGGGCATTGCTGCAATTGTGCTTTCCATTCAGGGTTTAAGAAGGTCCCAGATCAATTTGGGTCTGTTTTGCCATCTCTGTAAGTAGGAGCGTGGGAGAATATGTAAGTGCAGAAAGTCTCTAAAGAATGCAGCACATATGCCATGAGGCCCTTAAAAATAAGTACAATACTGAAGAAAACTTCTTCATTGTGTTATTACACCTTGCTCCTTCTGTTCAAATGTCAGAATCTTGAAGATTAGCTCCTCCTCTGCTCCTTCTCTCTTCCCTTTCGCCTCTTCCTTCTCTCTGTCCATCCTTCTCCTTCTCCTCCTCTTCCCCCTCCTCCCCCTCTTCCCCCTCCCCCTCCTCTTCCTTTCCATCCCTCCTCCTACCTCCTCTTCCTTCTCTCTGCCCCTCCTTCTCCTCCTCTTCCCTCTCCCCTTCCTCCACCTCCTTTTCCATCCCTTTTCCTCCCTCCTCTTCTCTCTCCTCTCCATCCCTCCTCCTCTTCTTCCTCCCCTCTGTCCCTCCTCCTTTTTCTCCCTTTTCCTCCTTTCTTCTCGCCTCTCCCCTTCTCTTCCTTTCCATCCCTCCTTCTCCCTCCTCCTCTTCTTCCTTCTCCTCTGTCCCTCCTTCTCCCTCCTCCTCCTCTTTCCCTCCTCAACTCTCCTCCTTTCCATCCCTCCTTCTCTCTCCTCCTCTTCCTCTTCTCCTTCCCTCCCCCTCCTCTTCCTCCTCTGTCCCTCCTCCTCCTCTTCCTCCTCTCTGTCTCTCCCCTTCCTCCGTCTCCATAATGCATAATCCCAAGTATGCAATAGAAGCTTTTACTTCCCTCCCAACCTTAATGTAGATCAATGCCATGTCTCCATTAAGACATGGCACGGAAAGGGAGAGAGAGAGAGAGAGAGAGAGAGAGAGAGAGAGGCTATTTTGAATGCCAGCCAGGGACATGGTCTTTGTAGGTTAGAAATCAACTTCTTTTCAAAAAGAATTGGCACTTGGTTCAATTACAGCCGAAGACTTGGTTGAATTTCCTTCTCTTTCTTTGCATAATTGCCTCCCTGTTTAAAAATTAATATGCTTTTTGCTTTTACTTATTTGGAAGCAGTTTATTGCTGCACTGGAGGTTAACTATATTAAACATTTCCTAATGACATTTCAGTAAAGCAGAAATGAGGTGTTGTTACTTATTGCTATGGGTTCTCTTCTCTTCTCTTCTCTTCTCTTCTCTTCTCTTCTCTTCTCTTCTCTTCTCTTCTCTTCTCTTCTCTTTTCTTCTCTTCTATCTTTTCTTTGAGACCAGGCAAAAAACCCCAAGGCAATGAAATACGCATTAGTCCAAAATGCAGGAAAAAGCATCTAATATAGGAAAACGAATACAGCCCCCGAAAATGTGCAGAGGAGTTGCTTAGTTTTAGCAAAACAGACCACTGAAAAAGCACTAAAAATGCAGACCAAGATATCAAGGTAGGCTGGACTGTTTCCAGCTCTTTAAGCTTATGTTTTCTTGGCCTTTTTTTTTTTTTTTTGCAGACTTGAAGTTTAGTTAGAGTTAAACAAAAGAGAGAAAGAAGACATGGTGGGAAGAAATTTGTTGTGTAAATTTTGATAATTGTACCCCAACTCAATCGGGGTCCAGAGCAGAGGTTAGTCATGCAAAGAGCAAAAGATTCAATGTAGAAACAGACAATTATTTCGGCTCCTGGATAGTAAAATTTACTTTTTAAGACTAGGGTTAGAGTTGGGGTTGTATTTTTGAGAATACATCTGATTTCATGGAAGACTCATGAAAATTAAAAGGAGGAAAGCCCGAAGCATTGTTTGAATAACAGAATAACAGAGTTTGGAAGAGGTCTTCTAGTCCAACCCTGGGGAAAAAGTAGAATCACTTTCAATACACAGGCGTGGATAGGGTGACCGTTGATACTCGAGTATCTTAAAATTAAAATTTTGTGATACAACCCTTGGCACAGAGAGCAAGGGAAACTGAGCTTGGCCAGAAGTGTGGAAATAAGATCCCAGTGTGAGATCAGATCTTAAACTGCTGCATTTAAAAATAAAAATACATATCTGAACACAATCTCTTTTGATGTCTAAATTTAAGCAACTTAAAAGCTGCAGGGTGCTTATAAGTCTCTAACTGCCTTGAGTTCTGGGTTGAGGTGTAGGTGTAGGATGAAGAGAGAGGGGGGGAGAGAGGGAGGGAGGGACAGGTGGGGGAGGAGATGGGACAGAAAGAAAATAAAGGGCCTTTCCTGAGTTAACGTGATTCCCTGGTGGTGCTCTTGGCAATGCCATATAAATAAAGCAAACAATGATTAGTCTTACTGCTGGCTTATTCACTGCTAGCTTGATTTTTCAGGATAAAAAACTTCAGGAGAAATAACAGGGTGTGGTGTTCTTTCAAAGTATTGAGGTTGCTCCTTGAATTTGCAGTTTGTACCAAATCTTTAATTTACAGGGTACAGTAATTAAAATCATTACACTGTTCATCCTTTGCAATTAGGTGAAAAAAAGCCGCTGATATTTGACACCCCCAGAACCAAGATAGGCTCACTTCAAATTGCTGTGTATGAAGGAACATATGCAGTTATGTAATATTATAGAATAATAGGGTTGGAAGGGACTTTGGCGGTCTTCTGATCAAACCCAAGAGACCTTATATTATATCAGATAAATAAGGGTGTTTGAGATTTCAACTCTCCCAAATCAGATCTTCTGGAGAAAAAGGAAATGTCTACAATTATGGATAGCTAGGTGACTCTCCAAAAGCCCCCAGGATCTTTAACAGTTGGAAGGGGACCTTGTAGGTCATCCAATCCAACCCACCCACCCAAACAGGAGACCCTACACCATTTCTGACAAGTGGCAGTCCAGCCTCTTCTTGAAAGCCTCCAGGGATGAAGCTCCCACAACTTCTGAAGGCCACTTCTGTTCCATTGGTTGATTGTTCTCACTTTCAGAAAGTTTCTCCTTATTTCCAGGTTGAACTTCTCCTTGATCTGCTTCCATCCACTATTCCATGTCTGGCCTTCAGGTGCTTTGGAAAATAGCTTGACCCCCCTCCTCCTCTCTATGGCAGCCCCTCAAATATTGGAAGACTGCTATCCTGTCTCCCCTGGTCCTTCTATTCACTAGACTATCCAGGCCCAGATCCTGCAATCATTTGTCATATGTTTTTGCCTCCAGTCTTCTAATCATCTTGGTTGCTCTTCTCTGCACTCTTTCTAGACTCTCAACATCTTTTTTATAATGTGGTGACCAAAATCTGACCACCTGAAAAGAAGTTTTTTTTAAAATGCCTTTCATTCACATTGTTCTGTTTCTACAACAAAGTAAGATGTCCTTCCTTTTAACAATCGTTTAATGAGCAGTCAAAGTATCCTGCAGATCAAGGGTGACCAACAGTGTTAAGACTTGTGGTCTTCAAGCCAGGGAATTCTGGGAGTTGAAAGTCCACAAGTCTCAACACTGCCGAAGTTGGACACCCCTACTGTACACACATTCTCCCTGTCTTCCTTCTGTTTCCAGCTGTCCTTTCCTTGTCCTGCAGATGTTGCAGATGTTCCAGAAAGAAATAAGGAACCAAGAAATTTCAAACACAACATGCCTCTTCATTTGCACCTCATGCCAACTTCCAGAATACCATAAGCCAACAACAACAACAAATCCATTCAAACCATAGTGTACAATCCCAAATCCATGGTTTATTCCTGACCCCTGTTTGCACATCAGAAATAAACCATTCACATTTATTACTGAGCCCAGTGTGTAACCAGCAATCTAGATCACTGGGTCCCTCTTCCTGGCGGCTTTAAATGCTACCATAAAATTCTAATTCCTCTTAAGTTTTGAGATCAAAAAATCGGCAAGGGAAATGCGTGGAACTACAACATGGAAAGAAGCTGTATTTTTCTTGTTCAGTTTTTGAAAAGCAAGCAGGGGGACGGAAACCTGTAAAGTGAGACATCCTTCCAATTTTTGCCTGGGAATAAGTTGGATAGAAATTAAGAGAGGGAGAGGGGGAAAAAAACAACACAATCCGTGTCCTCTCTTTACCACTGTAGTTATTATTTTTCCTCCTGCAGATTCTGATCTCGCTTACCATGCTGTTCTTTGCAGACAGACTCTATGCTTAATTGGTTTGCAGGCTACTCAGAGAACCATGGTTACAGAGAATGGCCCATCAGTACAATCAATTATTGATTACCTGACTCAGAGGGAAGGAGAAACCACTTTTTAATCACTCGTTTCATTTGCATATCGCTCTTTGCCCCCCCAAAATGAATCCTGGGCTTTATCATTTAGCACAACGGGAAGGTTCTCGCATCCAACATAACAGAATAACACAGTTGGAAGGGACCGTGGAGGTCTGCTAGTCCAACCCCCTGCTCAAGCAGGAGATCAAATAAATGTTTATCCAATCTCTTCTTGAAAACTCCACAACTTCTGGCGACACAACTTCTGATTAATTGTTTTCACTGTCAGGAAATGTTTTCTTATTTCTAGCTTGGTTCTCTCCATGATTAGTTTCCATCCATTGTAGTGGTGGTATTCTACCAGTTTGGCCCAGTTCACCCGAGCCGGTAGTGCCAGAAAGCAGTGGAGACTGAACCAGTTCTCTCCACCACTCTGCTGTTGGACCTACCTGCCTGCCCGGGCTCCCATACTCACTTTTATCCTCTGCTTTTGAAGTGCAACTGCTTTGCACACCACAGAAGAGTGCCGCACGGCAGCTGCTTGAAGTGACAAGGAGAGTGCAGGCTTGCAGAAGGTGAGTTGGAACGCCTCTGCGCCTGTGCAAACTTCTCTGTGCCTGTGCAAAGTGCAAATTCGGTGCACACGCCCACACAAAGTGTATGCACGCATGCAAAATGCGTCCACCAAGCCATGCACACCGAACTGGTGGTAAAAATCTTTGAATCCCACCACTGATCCATTGCTTCTTGTCCTGCCTTCAGGTGCTTTGGAGAATAGCTTGACTCCCTCTTCTTTGTGGCAGCCCCTGAGATACTGGAAGACAGCTATCCTATCTCCCCTGGTCTTTCTTTTCATTAAATTAGAAATACCCAATTCCTGAAACTGTTCTTCGTGTGTTTTAGCCTCCAGTTCCCTAATCATCCTCATTGCTAATTTCTCTGCATTCTTTCTAGAATCTCAACAACTGTTTTATAAATATTTGTCTTTTGTTTTCTTGATTTTTTTTTTTTGCTGATCTATTACATGTCTTGCTAGGTGGCCTTTGCCACACCAGCAGAATTCAACCTGCTTAAGGGTGGGTCTCTGTAACTTGTTTAAGAGCTGCCATTCTCCGAAATACCTTCAGCCTTTAAAAGAACACTGCTGCATCTAAAATATATTTACAGACTGGTAGAAATTTGGAAGGTGGCCCTCCGGCAGTCTTCAAGCTGCTGAAGACTGATTCTCTGCAGAGCTACCGTTCTCTGAAACACCTCCAGCCTTTAAAAGTCAGTTGCTTTCAAATACATTTACAGACAAAATGGAAGTTTGGAAGGTAGCCATCCAGGTGTTCTTTAGCAGACTGTGGGAGTCTAGACAAGTTATGCAGACTGATAATTTAACATGAACCAACTCCATTGCTGTCAACATCCAGCCTGAGTATCCAAATACAAAGTCCAGAATGATTTCAGTTCTGAAAAGCTGTTTGTTGAATACATGGTGAGGCAAAACTAATTCCAGATTTCTAAAGTATCAGTTCACAATAGTAAACAATGAATTGCTCAGCTCAACTCCCAGGCTTCCACCATATAAACAAGTTTTCTTTGTTATGGGACCCATCTGCCTTCTTTACTCCTGTTGATATGACCGTGAAAGGTTTCCAGATTCTCCCAAACTCCCGTGGAACCACAGACATTTTGTTTCCTTCAATATTGCCCAAAAATAAAATAAAGACATTTCGTCTCTCCAAATTAATTCATTCGTAGTCAAACATCTCTTCCCTCCCTTATTCTAATGACAAGTTTATGGGAATGGCCCCATAAACTTTGGCCCCAGTTTCTTGCTAGGGAGTTTTAGTCTTAGATATTTTGTGGAGAGGTCAACCTTCTCTCCCAACTACAATGGCCGTTGCAGGACTCGTTGTTTGTCTGCCTGTTTGTTTCTTATAAGTCTGCGCCACTTTAGCTAGTGGCGTTTTTTAAACATTCTCCCAAGTTGCTTTCAATGTTGACACTCAATCTGTGAAGCTGACTGATGAGGGAGGAATCCCTTGGATACTCAGGCCTTGGGACGAAGTCCATACCACTCTCTACTCTGAAGGGGGTTAGTCCCATGCTACTGTGAACAGCATTTATTGTACGTGACCTCTGCGAAGGGCAGGAAACCCTTTTCTGACCCAACCTGGTTCCAAGAAAGCAAACCAAAGGCAGCAGCCCCCACCTTTTAAGGTTTCATCTACGAATCCAGTTCCTTCCCAGATAAAAGGCTGCTTCCAACTAATTAGTTCTGACAAGAAAGAGCCCTGCCAAGTTGTTTGTCAAGGCTGCCAAAAACCCACAGATAAGAAATAGTTTTCAAGTACTAACTATAATGTCCATGAGGCTGAGTTTCAGAACATCTTTGCCTCCTGCAAAGAATGCTTCTTCAAACCTGGCTTTTATCCTCTTGAGGGAGGGGCCATTACCTTGCAGCCTTACTCCTGAATTGCCCGTGCCACTGTAACTGCTCTCTCCTATGAGCAATCTTGTATGCATGCACACTTGGCACAGGCTCCTCGGGAACCTCCTCATCGCTGCTGCCAGCCCCCACAATCTCTGAAGGCAGCAGTCCACTCCCTAATGGTCCTGGCCCCTCATCTGAGTCCTCGCTCTCCTCAGTCGTCCGCACCTGCTGCCAGCTAACCACAACAGGTCCACCCAATTGGACTGCAGATAATTCATGTAGCACCTCAGATACTGATTCTGTTAAGTTCTGTGCATGGGTGCAAGGAGCGGAGACGAGGCAGTGAACAGTGAACTTCAACTCTTTATTAAGCATACTGAACAGAGCAATCACCTAGGGCAGCAGCCACCCTTTTATAGGGTTGGCTGCTGTCCTATTAGCCAATGAAAAACATGGAAGTGTTAAACCCTTGAACCAATGAGAGTTGGCCCATTAACAGCCAATCAGATTTCCCAGAAAGGACCAATCCGCTGTCGCTATTATTGGCCAATCAGAAGTGCAGGATTAGAACCTTGCTTTATACTTAAGGTTGTTAAAACTTTATTAAACGCCTTTATTAGTTCATAACAGATTCCCTGACTGGGAATTGAACCCAGGCCATGGCGGTTGAGAACCAGGAATCCTAACTGCTACACCACCAGCTGCCCATCTTTCCCTCTTGGTCATGGCATCTGTTTATAATGGGAAAACTGCCCATTCAAACTGCTGTGTTTCTGCTCCTCTTCCAAAATCGCCATACCGGTCCTGCTCCCAAGCATGGGAAACCCAGGTCAACTTACCTTTCTTTTCGTAGACGAGTTTCTCTCCGCTCCTGCCTGTGCTGTCCAGGGCCACCCCGGTTTGACTCCCGAAATCGCCGTCTCGGTAGCCAAGCTCCGGATGCAGAGGGTTCTCTTCCTCCTCGTAGTCGTAGTCATCCAAGATGGGGGTCTCGCGGATGGGCATGCCAATGACCGAGGTGTGACCTTGAAGGCGTGCACTGCGGAAGCTCTCCCTGCCCTGGGAGCCGATAAGCACAGAGGGGATGTAGTGGATCTCATGGGTGGCCTCGGAACTGGCACTCTTGTGGGGGACCCGACGTTGTTTGTACCAACGCCGTTGGGCGTACAAGGCTATGGTGAACACCAGCAGCAGCAAAAGGAGAGCAATCAGTCCACCCTAAAGAAAAAAACAAAGGGAAAGAGGACTTTAATAGCGTTCCCTCGATTAGTTCTCAACCCCAGAACAGGAATAATTGGAAAGTATCTCTCTTCCTGTAATGCAACGCACCACTGCTTCTACATCAGAAACAGGTCCTTCTATTCCAAAGGCTAAAACATATACCGAACGGTTGTTGGAATTAGGTATGTCTAGTCTGATGAAAAGAAGGACTAGGGGTGACATAATAGCAGTGTTCCAATATCTCAGGGGCTGCCCCAAAGAAGAGGGAGTCAAGCTATTCTCCAAAGCCCTTGAAGGCAGGACAAGAAGCAATGGGTGGAAACTAATCAAGGAGAGAAGCAACTTAGAACTCAAGAGACATTCCCTGACAGTTAGAACAATTCACCAGTGGAACTACTTGCCTCCAGAAGTTGTGAATGCTCCAACATTGGAAGTTTTTAAGAAGAAGTTCGATAGCCATTTGTCTGAAGTGGTGTAGGGTTTCCTGCCTGAGCAGGGTGTTGGACTAGAAGACCTCCAGGGTCCCTTCCAACTCTGTTATTCTATTCTATGCGTCATGTTATTCTATATGTGTCATGTTATTCTATATTCCAGTATTTGAGGGGTTGCCCCAAAGAAGAGAGGGTCAACTTATTTTCCAAAGAACCAGAAGGCAAGGCAAAAAGCAATGGATGGAAACTAATCAAAGAGAGAAACTTCCTAACAGTGAGGACAATTAACCAGTGGAACAGCTTGCCTCCAGAAGTTGTGGGTGCTTCATCACTGGAGGTTTTTAAGAAGAGATTGGACAACCATTTGTTTGAAATGGTATAGGGTCTCCTGCTTGAGCAGGGGTTTGGACTAGAAGACCTCCAAGGTCCCCTTCCAGCTCTATTCCGATTGAATTGCCAATCCAGTGCACCAGTGCAAATATTCTCCTTCATCAGAAGAAAAAAGTATAGAGATTTGACAAGGAGCTCAACCCAAGCACGTATTGAGAAAATTTGGATTATCCTGCTTAAAGGTAGTTAGAACATGCTTACTGGATCCAAATTAAACCCTTCTTTGCACACCGCAGTAAGTGCAGTTCCTGTGTGTGTGTGTGTGACTCTCTCTCTCTCTCTCTCTCTGTGTGTGTAAAAATCAAC
Organism: Hydrophis major; assembly: GCA_033807585.1. Lineage (NCBI taxonomy): Eukaryota > Metazoa > Chordata > Lepidosauria > Squamata > Elapidae > Hydrophis > Hydrophis major. Next base: position 5,550,063 of record CM066341.1, read on the forward strand.
GCTTCAAAAACTGCATTGGGTTTCTTAGGTTTTTTTGTTTGAAATTATTTGCTTTTTGTCCACATTTGTGGACAAAACACTCTTCATTAATTTCGGTACAGCAGCAGACAGAATCATGACAAGAATAGCCAAATAAGAATAACAGTGCAATAATAAACAATAACCCCAAAGGTCATATTATTCGGATTTTTCTCAGATATCCTTGGTTTTGCTCTTTGTTTTTTTAATAATAGCGAGAACTTTAAAAACTCAGACCTAAGGTAAACATTGCTGCTTAGTATTTCGTTACTGTACTGTAAAGCTAATGCTTTCAATCTCCAAATATTTATGGCCAGCATTATACAGATTCAGAGAAGAATATGATAAAAGCAAAATAACAGAATTACAGAATCTCAGAGTTGGAAGAGACCTTGGAGGTCTTCTAGTCCAACCCACTGATTAATTGTTAATGCATTGAATAATTCAAAGCAATTGATCGCCTACTGATATTTACGGACTCAGCAGATAGATATACTCTAGATAAGGTGAACTTTTGTACTTCTGATTAAGAATCTACAACCAAGAATTATATACACCCACTTTTAAAAAGAAACCTCTTTCCAAATCCTGGGAGAGAAAGCTATTTTACAAATCCCTGAGAATTCAAATCAACCACACAACCAACCAGCAATGGCACCGACCCTCAGTCAACCCACGCAACTCTCTCAACCAGCACATCACCTTCTCATGACCTCCCCATTGCAAAACCCTCACCTGATGTGAGCCACACCTGACCCATCACACAACCCTCACCTGACATAACCCTGCGCTCCATCACAAGACCTGCTGACCCTATAAAGCCCTTATAAGCAGGACACCGACATCCCCTAAAACTCCACTGAAGATGGAACCCAGCCTGGTAATGAAATGTTCCAAAACCAACCAACAAACTCATAGAACTAAAGCTTCCACCCTCAACCTCCCACAAGCTCCACCTGATATTCACCACCATCGCAAAGTGATTTTAACTGGAGGTCCATGGTCCAGCCCGGTACCTAAGAAATCAGCTTATTTTGCAAAACGAAAGAGAAGAACAAGAAGGAGAAGAAGGGGGAGGAGGAAAAGGGAGGAGGAGGAGGAGGAGGAGGAGGAGGAGGAGGAGGAGGAGGAGGAGGAGGAGGAGGAGGAGGAGGAGGAGGAGGAGGAGGAAGAAGAAGAAGAAGAAGAAGAGGAGGAGGAGGAGGAGGAGGAGAAGGAGGAGAAGAGGAGGAGGAGGAAGAAGAAGAAGAAGGAGGAGGAGGAGGAGGGGGAGGGGGAGGAGGAGGAGAAGAAGAAGATGAGGAGGGAGGAGGAGGAAGAGGAAGAGGAGGAGGAGGAGGAGGAAGAAGAAGAGGAGGGAGGAGGAGGAGGAGGAGGAGAAGAAGCAGGAGGAGGAGAAGAGGAGGAGGAGAAGAAGAAGAAGAGGAGGGAGGAGGAGGAAGAGGAAGAAGAAGAAGAGGAGGGGGGGAGGAGGAGGAGGAGGAGGAGGAGGAGAAGAAGAAGAAGAAGAATTATATTTTTATGTCTGTATTAGGTACTATGCCAACTGTTTACACAAAGGGCATCAATTTAATACTAGATAAAGCTCTCCTAAGATACAAAATATGCGCAAGAGGGCAGAATTACAGCTGCCGTGGGAAGCCTTGAAAGTTCTTTCACTTGCTGTGAATAAAAGATAATCAGAGAGGGAAGGGAGGGAGGGAGGGAGAGAGAGAAAGGTCAATTTCCATATAGCTTCATCATAAAACCCGAATTTCATTTCGAAGAAGACGGGTCCGAAATCCTAACAGGATGATAACCTGTCTGACTAAAATATGCAAGCCCATGTTTTACAAAGTGCTTATTTTGAGAGATGTTTGCAGGGTTTGCAAAACAGGTTCCCGGTGATGAAAGTTACAAAGAAGCAGGGGAATAAGAAGGAGAAAAAAAATAAGTGGAAATCGCTTCCTATTTTGGGGAGGAAAATTAGCCGTCCAGAGACCTATTGAAGGCTCTGGAATTGAGGTGTCTTCAAAGCATCATTGTGGCTTATGAACAAGTTGCTGACGGGAAGAAAATATATTCATCTTTTATGGAAACCTTTGGGTAAAAAATACCTATTCATCTGCAAGTATATGAGATGCCTCTATTCCTTTCTTTCTCTTTCTCGTTCTTGTTTTCTCTTTTCCTCTCTCTTTCTTCCCCTCTCTCTATTCTGTCCTATCTCTTTCCCTCTCTCTCTTTCTCTCTGTCCCCTCTCTTTCCTTACCTCTCTCTCTTTCTCTTTCCCCCTCTTTCTCTTTCTTTCCCCCTCTCTATCCCCCCATTCTGTCCTCCTCTTTCTTTCCTTCCCTCTTTCTCTCTCTTTCCCTCTCTCTGTCTGTCCCCCCTCTCTTTCCTTCTTTCTCTCTCTTTTTTTCTCTTTGCCTCTCTTTCCCTCTGTCTCACTGTTTTTCTCTCTCTCTCTCCTTCCCTCTCTCCCTTGCCCATTCTGTTTATATAAAAGGGAAAGGGAAAGTATACAATGCTATATTCTAAGTAAAGCAGGCAATCATTCACGGACATTAGCATTAAGAAAGTTCCCCAGATGCTTTTCTAGGAATTTTAATCCACTTTGCTAAGAGAATAAAAAACAGAAATTTGGTCCATCTTTTAGCTTAAGAAAAAGTCAGATTGGTTGTAGTCCATTGGGTCAAATTAAGAACGGAATAGGTGGATTTAGTGATAAGGTGTCTTTTTTTCCAAAGGTAACTGGACTTTCTTTGTTTTTCCTTGAAGACATTTTCCTTCTCATCTGAGAAACGTCTTCCGTTCTTTGTTGTTGTTGTTTTTCCAATCTAGATTATGCAGTGAAACTGCGCTGGAGGAAAGCAAGTCATCTCCAAACCAGCATAATTTCCACAAAAGGTGTCTTCACCTATCTCAAGGAATAATCATGAAGCTTCATTAAAACCCCGGGCTATGCAGAAGATGAAAATAAACTTTAAAAAAAAATATCAACCCCCACTTTGAACCTTGATCCTCCCTCAACCGCAGGGAATCTGATTAACCCAAGTCACAGCAATTGCATATCTCAGAGACCTCTTCTCCTGAAGGAGCAAGAAGGCAGCTCACGGCAATGAATACTGCTTAACCTAAATTTTCAAAAGGTTACATGAAATTGTAGCAGCAGCAGTCTTTGTATGCTCTGCAAAGAATCCCCAAATCCTTGATGTTTGGTAGGCAAGGTTCTTGCACACCAAGCTCAAATCTGAAGTTCAAGGATGTGTGAAAGACGTCTTCCTCCCTCCCTCCCTTATTCTCCTTCCTTCCTTCTTTCCTTCCTTCTTCTCCCTCCCTCCCTCCATCTTATTTCCATTTCCTCCCTTCCTTCTTTCTCTCCATCCTTCTCATTTCCATCTCCTTCCTTCCTCCCTCACATTTCTATATCCTGGCTTCTTTCCTTCCTTCCTCCTCTGCTTCCATCTCATTTCCATCTCCTTCCTTCCTTCCTTTCTCTTTCCTTCCTTTCTTTTCATACCTTCCATCTTCCTTCCTTCCTCCCTCTCATTTCCATCTCCTTCCTTCCTTTCTCCCTCACATTTCCATCTTTCCTTCTTTCCCTCTTTCCTTCCTTCCCTCTCTCACTTCCTCTGATTTCCACTTCCTTCCCTTCCTTCCTCCATCCCTCCTTTCTTCCTTACCTCCATCCTTCTCATTTCCATCTCCTTCCTCTTTCCTTCCTTCCTTCCTTCCTCCCTCCCTCCCTCCCTCCCTCCCTCCCTCCCTCCCTCCCTCCCTCCCTCCCTCCCTCCCTTCCTTCCTTCCTTCCTTCCTTCCTTCCTTCCTCCTCCCCAGAACTTTATTATTGAACAAATTACTCTGTGAACCCTGATGCAATGCTAAAAATTAACATGAGGTTGCTACTCAGAAATATTTTCCCTTCCTAGTGAGAAACCAAGAATTGGTTGATCAACCCAGGACAAATGAACTTCGTCAGTTTTGCAACCCATAACAATGACTTATAATGAATATTTTTCTTAAAATTAGATCCATTGGTTCTCTAACATGCAAATCCTCCAAACCCTACCACTTTGTGATTTGATCCAAATTTGCGAAGAATCATCATCTATGCAATTAACTCAATCCATAACTAAATTCCTTTAACCCTCTTTTCTTTGCCTATTTATAAATAAACCCTACAAATATGTCAAATCCAGAAGTACACTTTTTTTTTTTGTTCGCAAAACCTTCATTCCTTGTGTCTTGATTATTATTATTATTATTTGTGCATGCTGGAGAGATGGTAAGATTAAGAATAATAACAACAGCAAAACAAAATGATAATTATGATGATAGCGTTTATTTACTTCCTTTCTAATTTACCAGGAAAGAAATAGAAAAAACAACCAGCTAATCTCAATGGATAGCTTGATCATTAGTGCAAATTAATGCAGCTTGGTTGCACAGTATGCATATATTAAAAGAAATTAATTCTTTCCAAAGAAAAGCAAAGGAAGGCAAGAACGCCTGCTACCAGATGTTAAAAGGCTGATAAAATTTGGATTATGATGCTGGGCGGTTGTATTTCTTTCTCTCTCCCTCTCTCTCTTTTTTTTCCCCCCAGTCTCCCTTGCCTTATTTTATATATATGTAAATGCCAAATCCAGAATGTGTTTTGCTCTGGGTGACCTTTTCTACTTATGGGAAGAAATGCCAAAAGGATAAATGTGTCTGGGCTAGAAACCCCAAGGAAGGACCTTAGGCAGGTACTTCTCAGCTTAACACCAGTTCATTTAGTGGCTGTTCAAACTTACGATGATACTGAAAAAAAGCGACTTAGGGCCCGTTTTCACTCTTACGACCATTGTAGCATCCCCGTGATCAAAATTCAGATGCTTAACAACTGCGTCATATTTATGTTTAGTTTAGTTTAGTTTGTTGTCACTGCACCTCATGCAATGAAATCAAACACCGTCTTCGGTGCACATCATGACCACGAAAATAAACACACACATCCTTCACACTCCACACATTGAGCCGAAAACCCGCAACACTGCACCAACACTGCACTATATAGCAGAATTCAGCAGAGCTACTGCCCTGGGATAGAAGCTGTATTTCAGCCTATTTGTCCTTGTTTTTATTATTGTCCTGTACCGTCTGCCAGATGGTAATAGTTTTAAAAAAAAAGGGTGCCCAGGATGAGATGGATCTTTGAGGATGTTTTGAACTTTCTTAAGACAGCGGGAGCTATAAAGCTCTTTCAAAGAGGGGAGAAGGCAACCAATAACCCTCTGGGCAATGACGTTAACCCCCAGATAGAAAGTTCCTATCTGCCACTGTGCAATTGGCAAATCATACAGTAAGTTAAGATACTCTCTATAATAGAAGGTCGCCAGCAGTCTTTCATTCCATTGTTGTTTCCTGAGAAGCCTCAGGTAATATAATCTCTACTGGGCCTTTTTGACCAGGGCTGCAATGTGGGCACGCAGTCAGGCCCTCTTTTAGGGTAACACCCAGAAACTTAAAACGAGCCACTTGCTCCACTTGCTCTCCATTGATAAGCAAGGGCCGGATGTCTGATCTGCTCCTTCTATAGTCCACTATAAACTATATGTCTGTTGCAGGTCACGCGATCCCCATTGGCTCAGAATTATGACGGTTGCAATATCCTGGGGGAGGAATCACATGATCCCCTTTGGTGACCTTCTGACATGGAGAAGCCAGATTCATTTAACAACCGTTGTAGTGATCCGGGAGGCAACACAGTCAGCTGACAGTCCAAACCACCCCTTTATGGCTCCAAATGTTCCCCCAAATGCTCCCATGTTCCTAGCAAGTCCCAGAGCAAAGTGCTCTCTCTCTCTCTCTCCCTCCCCCCCCCCTCTCTCTCTCTCACACACACACACACCTCCAGCGGCCTCTGGTTGCAAGTAGTCTAAGCACAATGGTGTGAGCACCATGGCTGCAAAACAAGAAATCCAGTATGACAAAAGAACAAGGCAATTAATCCAGGACGCAAAGAAACAAAGCAAGAAGTCCAGGAAATGTCCAATGTCGACAACATCACACAACCCTCCATGAATTCAGCGTTCATGTCAACTCATAAAACATTTTGTATACACGTTTTATAGTTGACAACAGAAAGGGGAGGTCGAGTTTCAAAGAGCAGGCAGCAGTGTGGAATCGAAAGTACATTCCATTCATATTGTTTTCAAAGACTGATTAGATGACTGAACCTTCGGCCATGCAAAAACCTAATTGGAGAGCATGACTGATGACTCTTGGCTGTGGATGTGTTTTGTTGGATGATACACCTAGAGGGACAGGGGGAAAAGCAGGATCAAGGGTGACAGTGAATTACAGATTTCAGAGTTGGCTACGCCCAGATTAGTGCTGGACCATAGAATGTTACCTTCAAATAAATCCTCTTTAGTTTTGGGAGTGTGGCTCAAGGCTCATGATTTAATTGGAGTAACCGCCGGAACCCTGACAGTTCATTCCCGACAAATGCCCCTCTCCGTAGCATCTCCTTAAGTCTCAGTCCTCAGCTATGTCTTATTAAGAGGGACGAGGAGCTCTCCTCCTGAATAGTAGGGTCAGCCTGCACTGTTCCTGCCTTCTCTCCACTCTCCGTGCTCATCGCCTGAGCTGTCTCTCAGGTTCACTGCTTAGCATCTCTTGGTCATCCTGCCCCCTTCCTCCCTGCCTACAAGCCATCCCAATCCTGAAAGACCCTGGCCTGACTGGGCCTGCTCCTCCCCATTTTCCTCTGAAGCCAATGAAGCCAGCCCCTCAATCTCTGTCAGCTCCAGTTTGGGATTATCTTTCTCCGCAGATTTGGTCTCTGATGGGGGCATGACAACTGCCCTAGCTTAATGTGCCTAGCTTAACAACTGCAGTGATTCACTTAAGAAACAGGTTGCTAGCTTAACAAGTGCGGCGATCCACTTCACCACTGTGACAAGGAAGGTCTTACAATGGGACGAAATCCACTTAACAACTGTCTTCCTCAGCAACGTACATTCTGCGCTTGAGTGCGGTCATAAGCCAAGGGCTAACTTCATATGTCTGAACCAGGGACCCAAGAAATTGCCTCCTACCAAACCATCCCCTTGATTCATTTATTCTCCTCTTACAAAGGCTCTGCAGATGTTTCTTCCCCCTCCCCGCTGCCATCCTCTCTGGAGAACAGAGTGGATTTGAACCTCATCAATTTTGTCTTCTGTTATTTTGTGTTTTGTGTGTGTTTTTTCCCACTGACTGTATCCTCCAGGGCAAACATTACAAATGTACCTGCCAAGCTCCGAACTGGGCTTCCCTTCTAATTGAAAAAAGATGAAAGGAAAGACAACGATGGTTGTTTTTTCTTTGGCTTTATCTTTCAACAATTGAAGAGAGCTCCCGATCACTGTTCGGAAGGCAGGAATGGGAAGACGAAAATGGCAGATGGGTGTGGGAACGTGTTGGAAATCATTTCAAAATGCGCCGAGGGTCATTTCAGATCAACTCCTGGAATCAAGCAATATAGAAAGGAGGGGCCTGTATGACTAAGAAAGAGGGGGACATTCCTGTCCCTTCCCTTCCTTTCTGTCTTTCCTTCCCTACCAACTTTCCTTCCCTTCTTTCCATCTTTCCTTCCTTTCTGTCTTCCCTTCCTTTCCAATTTGCCTTCCCTTTCATCTTCCTTTCCCTTCCTTCCTTCCTTCCCTTCCTTTCTGTCTTCCCTTCTTTTCCATCTTTCCTTCCTTTCCTTTCTGTCTTCCCTTCCCTTATTTCCATCATCCCTTCTTTTCTGTCTTCCCTTCCTTTCCATCTTTCCTTTCCTTCCTTTTTATCTTCCCTTCCCTTTCTTTCTGTCTTTCCTTCCTTTCCACCTTCCCTTCCTTTCTGTCTTCATTTCCCTTCCTTTCCATCTTTCCTCCCCACACCTCCCCTTTCCTTCCCTGTGCTGGAGATAATTTCAAAATGCACTGATGGACATTTCAGATCTATTCATGGAACCAAACATTAAAGAAAGGAGGCGGCTATGACTAAGAAAGGGCCTTCTCTTCCCTCCCTCTCTTCTTCCCTCCTTCCTTTCTCCCTCATTTTCCTTCCTTCCTTCCTTCCATCCATCCATCCATCCATCCATCTCATTTCCAAAGCTTTATTACTGAACAATTTACTCTAGTAACCTTCCCAACCCTTGTATAAATATGTTTAGGCAGCTTTATTGTGCAAATATTTCAACAGATGCCCCATGTGAAAAGCAACTGCCGTGGCATATGCCATGGTTCCAGTTTTGCCACATGACTGGAGCTTTCAGGAGACTGGCAGAGGACTGCCCCGGTGCAGCAGTGGTTTGAAGAAGAGAGTGAAAGAATAATTATTTAGATGCACCATTAATCTACACATTGATAGAAGAAAAATACACTTCACAAACCAGAGAATGTCTAGAGCAAGATTATGCCACAATATGTGTTTCTTTTCAGATAATAATTATGATCCCACAAGGCTCATATTTTCATTATGGGGGAAGGGAGGGAAGGAAGGGGAAGGGAGAGAGGGAGGGAGGAAGGAGATGGAAGTGTGAGAGAGAAAGGGAGGAGATGGAAATGAGAGAGGAGAGGGAGGGGGAGGGGGAGGAGGAGGAGGAGGAGGAGGAAGAGGAAGAAGAAGAAGAAGAAGAAGAAGAAGAAGAAGAAGAAGAAGAAGAAGAAGAAGAAGAAGAAGAAGAAGAAGAAGAAGAAGAAGAAGAAGAAGAAGAAGAAGAAGAAAGGTGTTCTTCCAAGGACTCTTGGAAAGAGCAGAAACCAGGCAAAAGTAATCTACATTCACTTCCTGCAAGATACAAAGTTGGTCAGCCTTTGTATCAAACAATAAATAGCAAGATCAATAAATTCCAAGGCTCATGGCGGAAGGGAAGAGAATGTCGATATAATACTGCATTGATGACAAAAAGGCGATTAGGATTTGCTAGCATGGACAATGGGCACAAGAACATTTCCCAGTGGAGGGACTGGGCAAAACTCCATGTGGCAAGGCAAAGAGATCTGAAGAGGTCCATGCAAGCTTGGTGACATTTGGAGGAACTCTGAAATTCGATCATGGGAAAACACAGGCAGAAAAGATGGTGTGCAGTTCTTCAAATCTGCAGTTCTCCATCTCCCAATGAGCTCCTGGAATTCCCTAACAGGCATGGCCACTGCTGAGGTTCCTGGGATTTGAAGAACAGAGTTGGAAGGGACCTTGGAGGTCTTCTAGTCCAGCCCCCTGCTCAAGCAGGAGAACTTATACCATTTCAGGTAAGTGACTGTCTAGTCTCTTCTTAAAAACATCCAGTGATGGAGTACCACAACTTCTGGAGGCAAGTGCTTCCCTGGTTAATTGTTCTAACTATCAGGAAATTTCTCCTTAATTCTAAGTTGCTTCTCTCCTTGAGTAGTTTCCATCTTTTGTTTCTTGTCCTGCCTTCAGGTGCTTTGGAGAATAGCTTGACTCCTTCTTCTTTGGAACAGCCTTTGAGATATCGGAAGACTGCTATCCTGTCACCCTTTCATCAAACTAGACATATCCAATTCCAGCAACTGTTCTTTATATGTTTTAGCCCCTCAGATATTGCAACGCTTAGATATTGGAACTTTTGACATGCGCAAAAATGCCTGGGGTGCAAAGCAAAAGATGAGACATACTTGAAAAAAATAAGGGACAGGGTGGTCAGACAGGGCAGCTTGCTGGACCAAACCACGATGAAGCAGGAAAGGATCTGCATGCACGAAGCTGGAGAAAAATCTCTGTGAGAGACAGCTGGCAAGACAAGCTGTCTCCTGTCTTTTTGGCTTTGTCTGGCGCCTGGAAAAACTGGCAGCTGTAGGAAAATGAGATGGGGAGGCAAAGGAGGGAGAGGAAGAAACGGAAGGGGCAAAAAAAAAAATGAAGATGCTTGCAATTTATTAAGGGGGCACTTTGGCAAAAAAAAAAAAGGGGGAGAATTTAATCCCTCTACTTGAAAAAAAAATCAATAATATTCCTCATTTAATGCATCTGCATGTGCTACAACAGCCAGCTTTTGCTACTACCTTCCCAGAATCTAAACCTTACTCAACGAGGTAGCAAGTTCTCTGCAGTAGTCCTCAGTTAGTGGCTGTCAACCTTGGAGGCCTTTTTTTTTTTTTGTCTTGGAAGCTTTGAGGCTGCCGCATTCAGTGCCTGGGAATTTGGGAGGGGGGATTTCATAGTGGGGTAGAAGGCTAGACACAAGAACATTCTTTCTCAGAGAGTCAAGGACATGTTGCCCTGCACCTGGAGGGGAGTGACTGGAGGGATGGCTCCAGTTGGGATGAAGATTGGATTGGGCCATGTGATGGACTGATGGATGAAGGGGATGGATCTTTGATTTCTCTTTTGGGAAGGGAAAACCTGGAACTCTCAGATTCAGGTTTTCCCAGATGTACCAATATGATAACTCTAATAAAATGGGGCTTTGAGGAAATGTTTGTCTCAGAGTTTATTGGTTTGGAGTTGGTTAGTTGGAACAGTGACAGCGGCCCTATTAGGACCAGCAACCTGGTTGTTAAGTCAAGTGGTTAACAAGTTAAAGCACAACTGGACTTATGATTACTTCAGTCTTACTTTAGTTGACACACCCATGAAGGTTTTTAAATGTAAGGACTGTTTGCAAAGTGACTTCTTCACTGTCATAACTATGCACAGTCACTAAATAAAGCAGTTGCTAAATGATGATGACCTATGTAGGTTTTGCAAGTCCTGTTGTTGTTGAGATAGACCCACAAAAAGATTGTAACACTCTTTGCTTCTATCTTCGGTTTCTAGAAGAGCCTTGGGACACACCATTCATCTTTTGTAGGGGTCAAGGAAGCAAGTCTGAAAAGATCATTATTAGAAGCTCCTCAGTTGGTAAGTTTTAGGAAGGGATGAGCAAGCTTTTGAGCCTAGTAGAACTCATGAAATTCAAGGGAGATATAGATAGATAGATAGATAGATAGATAGATAGATAGATAGATAGATAGATAGATAGATAGATAGATAGATAGATGGATGGATGGATGGATGGATGGATGGATGGGTGGGTGGATGGAGACAGAGGGAGAGAGGGAGGAAGAGAAAGAGAAAGAGAAAGAGAGAGAGAGAAAGAAGGATGCAATGAAAAAATCCCAGTGTACTGACTGCAATAGCCTTAAGATCGAGTGCCAAATGCATGGTGTGTAATAGAACATTCCAGAATTATTGATGATGATGTCTGTTCAGTTGTGTCCGATTCTATGGTCCAGGTCTCTCCACATCTTCCAATCTTACACTACTCCTGTGAGCTGTTGTGTGCTGTGGCTGGTGTCAGCTTTGATGGTATCCAACCACCATGTTCTTTGATGGTCTGCTTTCCTTCAGAAGTACCAACACCAATCTGAAAGGTTGTTGCAGCTTATGTCAACACGCATGATTAGACCGCTATCAAAAACACACTTGAGTGGATCAAGATAACTCCCCATCCACATCTCTCTCCTCCAGTACTTTTTTGCTAGCTCTTTCTTCCAGTTCCAAGACCATCCCATTTTAGTTGTCGCTAGAGTCATTATCAGTTGATATTCCGCGTTAATTCTGCCATGAGATAATGAAATGACAGATTACCTGGCTTGGTGGCTCTTCATCTGTCAGGTTGTTCTTAAGACCTGTTTCGAAGCCAAGACCAGAAGAGTAGCAATTGGGGAAGAACAGAAAATCGACTCGCAGGCTGACGATAAACAGCCCCATGGTAGGTTTTAACAGGACCTCTTCACCTAGCAGAAGACGTGAAGATCCGTAGGGAGCCACGGCAAGCACCTGAGTGAAAGCTTGAAGCTTCCAAATCATGCAGAGAATAAGACAGAGATGGTGTTGGCTCCCCTTCTGTGCTATAATAGAGACTCTTGTCTCTAAAACCCAGAAAAAATGTGGCATTTCAATCCAGCATGCCAATCTGCCTTTATACAGTGTTAAAAAGTCATTAACACCTCCTTGTAGGATGAAGTTAGCAGCAAGCTGCATTGGGGGGGGGGGGGGAGAACTTCCCAGGGGAGAAAAGAGGAGAAGCTAAGAAAAGGAAGACTAGCAGCTGTAGAAGCAGCTCTGTCCTCCACCCCATGAGAAGCTACATTTCTGCCAGCATCATGGCAGGAAGAGGGAAAATTGGGGGAAAAATTTCTAGGATTATCAACAAGATTCCAAGGTTTAATTTCCTGAAACGTAAAGGCTCCCCTAGCACATACGTCCTAGTCATTTCTGGCTCTAAGGGGCAGTGCTCATCTCCGTTACAAAGCCCAAGAGCCAGCGCTGTCTGAGGATGTCTCCGTGGTCATGTAACCAGCATGACTAAACACCAAAGGCACACGGAATGCTATTACCGTCCTACCAAAGGGGTCCCTATTTTTCGACTTGCATATTTTTTTTACATGCTTTCAAACTGCTAGGTTGGAAGAAGCTGGGACAAGGAACCGGAGCTCGCTCTGTGATGCAACGCTAGGGATTCGAACCGCCGAACTGTCAACCTTTCTGATCGACAGGCTCAGCGTCTTAGCCGCTGAGCTGCAGCATCTCCTTGTACCTTAGCGTATCTGCAAAAAGCTATTCGGCTTCTTTCAAGTTTGCCTTCTTTTCCTCTTTCAACTCGCCGAGGTGCAGAGAAGAAAGTTTAATACACTGCCTTGGGCTTCTTTTTTCAGAATGTTGGTTTTCTTCTTTTTCAGGCTTGCGCACAGACATGCAGATGTGTGCCTTCCCTTTCCATACAGCAATCGAAAGGCCTGGGAGGGATGCGGGTGAGGAGAAAACTGCCCTCTCCTGTGGCTGGGACTCATTTCTGTGGAATGCACCGCCTGCCATTTCCAAAAAGGATATCATCTCTCTGGCTTTTTTCTCCAAAACCCCATCCTTTCCAAAGGAAGACTTTCAGTCTAACAACAAGCTGTTTCAGGAGACATTTGCAATGGGATCTATTTAATGGAAGGGAGTAATAATGTTTCTTTCTTTCTTTCTTTCTTTTTTTTTTTTAAGAAACCTGAATATTTTTTTTTTTAATTAAAGCTGAAGACATTTTTAAAACCCTGTAGTTTGAACCAGTGACACTCTTTATTTTGTGTTGATGGGTTAAAGAATAATAATGTTTCCAATGTGCCTTTTGAAAGCTAAAAAGGATAGAAGCATCAAGGGCAGGGCAAGAAGGAAGTGGTATCTCCTTGCACATATGTGTCAGTTGTTTCCGGCTTCTAGGGGGAAGTGCTTATCTCCGTTACAAAGCCGAAGAGCCAGCACTGTCCGAAGACGTCTCCGTGGTCATGTGGCTGGCATGACTCAATACCGAAGGCTCACAGAATGCTATTATTTTCCCACCAAAGTGGTCCCTGTTTTTCTACTTGCATTTTTTAACCTACTTTCAAATGGCCAGGTTGGCAGAAGCTGGGACAAGTTAACAGGAACTCACTCCGTTACATGGTGCTAGGGATTCGAACCGCCGAACTGCAGACTTTTCTGATCAACAAGCTCAACGTCTTAGCCCCTGAGCCACCGAGTCCCCTGAGAAGGAAGGAGTAAAACTTGTTAAAGCTCTTCCTCCTCTTCTCCTACATCAGTGACCCTGATGTCAAAATGTATGATGACTTTACTTTCTCCTAACACTGTCGTTGGATTCGACGTGACCTCAAATTTGTTCTCTCATTAGCTTGGCTTCAGTTCCTTTCCCTGGTTGGCCATGAAGGACTCAGCAGTTATGACATGACTAGTGTGGAAGGCTGAAAGTGAGATGTTCCTGAGTTGTTGTTTTTTCATACCAGAAGATGATGGACCTTTGGTAACATAATTCCTCAAACTACTGTTGTGGTATTTTTTTTCCCCTTGCACAATTAACCACCATCCTAGAGGGGAAGTAAAGGAATTGCGATTCCCCATCCTAAGAGGTATGCCATTGATGGGGATGGACGTCTTCTCAGCTCCACCACCAAGGTCTGATGGTTGAAGATGTCCTGTCTCCCCGCAGTTTCTAGGTGTTCTGACCCAAACCTGGTCCCAAGAGAGCAAACACAAGACAAAGGTAACAGCACAACCTTTTACTGTTTCATTTACGAATCCTGTTTCTTCACAGATAAAAGGCTATTTTCCACTAATTAGCTCCGACAAGAAAACTTGGCAAGGCTGCCAAGAACAACAGATAAATTCCCTAAACAACAAATCAAAGAGTCTCCAAACACCAACTCAGATATTCTAACATCCACCAGGCTCGAGTATCAAACTTCTTTGCCTTCTGCAAAGAACTGCAGTTTCTCAGCTGGCTTTTATCTTCTCAGGGAGGGGCCATTACCTTGCAGCCTTACTCCCGAGTCGCCTGTGCTGCTGCAGCTGCTTTTTCCTTCAAGCAGCCCTGCGCATATGCGCACTGGGCACAGGCACCTCGGGGATCTCTTCATCACTGCTGCCAGCCTCTACAATCTCCGAAGGCAGCAGTCCACTCCCTGATGGTCCTGGCCCCATCCCTGCATCCTATGCCGTCCCCTCATCTGAGTCCTTGCTCTCCAAGACCTCAGCCATCTGTAATTGCTGCTGGTGAACCACAACATCAGGTAGGAAGCAACAACAACCACAGAGCCCCAGTTGTGGTTCTTCCTTTGCTCTCTCTGCCTATTGCAACTTTCACTTCTCCTCTGGGCTGGGCCAGGTGCTTGTCATTCCCGAACAGCCTGGTGCTGACTTTGGAGTCTCCTCCTGTCATGGGAATGAGGTCGCCAAGTTCAAATAATTAATTTTGATGACCAGGAAGAGTGCTGACAAGCTCACTTGAAGGCATGAATCATGATAGATCTTGAGGACATGACGGGCCACGCTCATTGCTTAATCATACCAAATGGGTCTTTGGGGACTACTTATCTAGGACAAGGACTTTCCAAACAATGTCTGAAGACTGCACATTTCTTGAATGCACCATGGATGTTATTAATGTTGAGCTCAGTCAGCTCTGCCTGGTTCAATCTAGTGTCTCACAGGCATCGTGCCATCAAAAGTAGCAGTAATAATAGGAGTAGTCCGATGTCCAATGACAGATATGGCACAAGAAGAAGAAGAAGTACGTGATAGGAAATAGGTTGGGGGAAATGACAGGTGAAAAGGACCAGAGTGGCAGATCCTGATTGTACCAGCATCCCACAGCCAGGCACCCCAAGAAAGATGTGGGTTACCCCACAAATAATCAAGATTTCTCAAAACATCTCAGTGAGCTCCAGTTGGCTGTAAAAGGACTGATCACACGGGGGGAGGGATGGGCTGTAGGCAAACCTATGCCTTATTTTTGTATCTAGCAAGCATGGGAGATCTCAGAGCTGGCTTAACTTTACTGCAACCAACAATCCTTAGTAAGAGAACCCTCCCTCAGGCCTCTGGGAGGGCAAAAATTGCCTCCCCCCAGCTTTGGAGACCCCCAGGAGCTGGAAACAGCCCCCAGAAGCTGGAAACAGCCCCATTTTGTGACTTCCAGAAGTCCTGTTCTTCCCCTCCCAGAACCTCTGCATGCATGAAAAATGGGTCGTGTGAAGACTGGTTGGTTCATCTGGTTGGTTCAAATCCCAGTTCGGCAAACCAGATGCAAATTTAACAACCGGTTGGCCCAAACCGGTCCGAACTGGTTGTGGACAACTGGAATTAACATCAGTAGGGAGAGCAAGCACAGACTGCAATGCCAGTCAGAATAGAGCTGGAAGGGACCTTGGAGGTCTTCTAGTCCAACCCCCTGCTCAAGCAGGAGACCCTATACCATTCTCTCTCCTCTCTCTTTTCTCTCTGTTTCTTGTTCTCTCCTCTCTCTCTTTCTCATTCTCTCTTCTCTCTGTGTGTGTCTCTTGTTCTCTCATCACACTCTCTCACTCTCTTATTCTGCCTCCTCTTTTTCTCTCATTCTCTCTTTCATTCTCTCTCTTCTCTCTCTCTCTCACACACACACACACATACACAATCATTCTTAGTGGAACTGTATGGATGTATTCAGACCAATGGCTTCCCAGTGTCTTAAAGATTAGGTATTCAAGCTGTTTTCCCATCTATTTTTCAAGACTTTGGCCAGTATCTGTTTCATCCAGGATTTAAGATGGACATGTACCATTCTGGGATGTTCAACCTTACCTTAGGGTGGTTCTAGTCTAAGCAGCAGAAAGGAAATGTAGGGAAAAAAAGAACAGTGCAAACACTTAACCAAGGACCTGGATTGTGTGTGTGTGTGTGTGTGTACATTTGCAGGAAGAAGATGATGCCAGACAAAACTGTTTTAATCTATTCAGAGAAATAACATTGCAATGCCTCTGACTGAGAGACCACCAGGAAAGTATATTAGCACAGTTGGTGTCCCTGTCAAGAACGAACATTTTTAAAGAAAAATAAAAAGCCAAACTTTCCTTATGCAAGGACACTTTTAACACCGTATTTATTTTGCTTTTGAAAAGGAAAAAAAAAAAAGATGTTCAACCTTACCTTAGGGTGGTTCTAGTCTAAGCAGCAGAAAGGAAATGTAGGGGAAAAAAGAGCAGTGCAAACACTTAACCAAGGACCTGGGTTGTGTGTGTGTGTGTGTGTTTGTGTGTCCTCTCTTTCTTTATCTCTGTGTCTCTGTCTCACTCTTTCTCTGTCTCCTCTCATTCTCTGTCTCCTTTCTCTGTTTCTTATTCTCTCCTCTGTCTCTTTGATTCTCTCTTCTTTCTCTCTCTCTCCTCTCTGTCTTTTGTTCTCTCATCGCTTTCTCTCTCTCTCTCTCTCTCTCGTTCTGTCTCCTCTTTCTCTTGTTCTCTTTTTTCATTCTCTCTCCTCTCTCTTTTCTCTCTGTTTCTTGTTCTCTCCTCTCTCTCTTTCTCATTCTCTCTTCTCTCTGTGTGTGTCTCTTGTTCTCTCATCACACTCTCTCACTCTCTTATTCTGCCTCCTCTTTTTCTCTCATTCTCTCTTTCATTCTCTCTCTTCTCTCTCTCTCTCTCTCTCACACACACACACACAATCATTCTTAGTGGAACTGTATGGATGTATTCAGATTCTTTCCTTAAGCAGAGTTGAAGCCATTGTAAAAGAACGGTGACTCTAGAAGATCACAGGATTTTTAAAAAAAAACTACATAAATTTCTGCCCTATTGTGGTATCATGCAAAGGAGGAAATAATGCCCTATTCTGTCATTTTCATTAATTTTTAATCCCTAGCTAGTCACCTTCTCCCTAAGCAAAAGCATAGTTCTACCCGTGAGAATTTCTTCACAAATCTATTTCTCTTTTGAAAGGAAATACATTTATACTAAATTAAATAAGAGCAGAAGATCGGAAAAATAATTCTCCCTCCCTCCTTCTCCCTTTCCTTCTCCCTCCCTGCCTCCCTCTCTGTGTGTGTTTGTGTGTGTGCATTTCATTCCCCTTGCTGATTTCGGAGCACCGCATCTTGTTTTGGATTAAGTCAATTAGAACCCTACACCGTATTTGGTTTTTGGAAATGGGATTTTCAAATTAGGCGGCACAATTCTCTTTGGAGCAAAATTATTTAGAAGGCTTAAATTACCTCTGGTAATACACAAGAAGAAAACAATTACACATTCATTTCAAAAGTGTTCTCCCCTCAAAATGGTGGCTGGCCAACAACAACACTGTGAGGCTTAACAGTGCTGTGTATCCTCCATCCTTTTATTCAAAAAAAAATAGAGAGAGAGAGAGAATCAATGAAAGAGAGAGAGAGAAAGAGAGAAAGAAAGAAAAGAGAGAAAGGAGAGAAAGAAGAGAGAGAGAAGAGAGAGAGGAGAGAGAGAGAAAGAAGAAAGAGAGGAGAGAGAGAGAAAGAAGAAAGAGAGAAGAGGGAGGAAGGGAGAATCAATGAAAGAGAGAGAGAGAAAGAGAGAGAAGAGAGAAAGGAGAGAAAGGAGAGAAAAAGAGAGAAGAGAGAGAGGAGAGAGAGAGGAGAGAGAGAAAAAGAAGAAAGAGAGAAGAAGGAGGGAGGGAGGGAGAGAGAATCAATGAAAGAGAGAGAGAGAAAGAGAGAAAGAAAGAGAAGAGAGAAAGAAGAGAAAGAAGAGAGAAAGAGAGAAGAGAGAGAGAAGAGAGAGAGGAGAGAGAGAGAAGAGAAAGAGGAGAGAGAGAGGAGAGAGAGAGAAGAGAAAGAGGAGAGAGAGAGAAAGAAGAAAGAGAGAAGAGGGAGGGAGGGAGAATCAATGAAAGAGAAAGAGAGAGAAGAGAGAAAGGAGAGAAAGAAGAGAGAAAAAGAGAGAAGAGAGAGGAGAGAGAGAGGAGAGAGAGAAAAAGAAGAAAGAGAGAAGAAGGAGGGAGGGAGGGAGGGAGAGAGAGAGAATCAATGAAAGAGAGAGAGAGAAAGAGAAAGAAAGAAGAGAGAAAGAAGAGAAAGAAGAGAGAAAGAGAGAAGAGAGAGAGAAGAGAGAGAGAAGAGAGAAAGGAGAGAGAGAGAAGAGAAAGAGGAGAGAGAGAGAAAGAAGAAAGAGAGAAGAGGGAGGGAGGGAGAGAGAGAGAGAATCAATGAAAGAGAGAGAGAGAAAGAGAGAGAAGAAAGAAAGGAGAGAAAGAAGAGAGAAAAAGAGAGAGGAGAGAGAGAAAAAGAAGAAAGAGAGAAGAGGGAGGGAGGGAGAAAGAGAGAGAGGTGTCTTCATGTCCCAAGTTTATTTTTAAATGAAAGAACGTTGAATTCTGGCACTTGGGTTCATGTATGGATTGAAATAAGACTGCTTTGTCCATGTGAAAATTGTTGGGGGACAGGAAGAAAGCCAAGATGAGTACCTGGGAGGGAAGACACTGGGCAGATTGAAGAGATGTCACAATGGGATAAGCCAGATTGACATAGGGAGGCAGCTTAGAACAGTAAAGAAGAGAAAGTGGGAGAAACAACCAGGGATGGCAGGCTGATGGACGATGCTATGTTGAAGTATCAACTAAGGATAGCAAGGGAAGACATGGACAATATGCAAACAAGCTCCTTAGGGGAAGAGGTGCCTTGCCCTACTCAAAGTCCTGCCTGGATTTGGCTTCATGGAAAACCTGAAAGACCCAAGGCTTTCCGATTTTCAGTTCTTCCAAAGTCCTCACCCAAAAAGGTGGTTTTCCAAAAGGCAACTGGGTTTTGTTTTTCCTTGAAGACATTTCGCTTCTCATCCAAGACGCTCCCTCAGTTCTGAAGAAGTTTCTTGGATGAGCACCGAAGCGTCTACAAGAAACAACGAAGCCTAGTTGCCTTTTGGAAAAGCACCTTTGGAACAATCACGGCCTGGGGAATCTCCACAGACACTTCCAAGCCCTAAAAACACAATTCGGCAGCATCTTGTGACAGTGACAGTTTCCTGGCCGCTTTGGGGGGGGGGGGGGGAAATAAAACTTCTCTCCCATTTCATGCCACGCACACCCTTGCTCATTATTGCTTCAATGTAAAACACAAAGGAATCAATTTTTTATTTATTTTTTGGTCGTTGTGCCCGCTCGGCCCTATCCTGCACTCCCCAACACACACACACACACACACACACACACACCCTTCAGTGGCACATAATCTTGGCTGTCATTTGAGTTTTTAATTGTGTTGTTTCTTCTGGTGTGCCGAAGTAAATCTTATCTGTTTGGGATTAAAATTCAATGAAGGTCAAAGCGGCTGGAGAATTTACCAGCCAGCTGCAATTAATGTTTGTTTTGCCTTTGATAAATTGGATCACTTCCCTTCTCTGGAAGTGGAGTGGATTTCAGAAGCTGTAATTCTTCCATTAACTCAACGATTTCCCTAGCATGAGAAAGCAACCTGTCACTTCTCAGTTTGTCATCTGTCATTTCAAGGTCCTGGGCATATGCCTGATATGTTTTATGATGATTATTTGGGCTTCTTGTGTCAAAACATTTAAAGCCACTAATTAGTCTTTCCATACAAAGTGTTGGATTAAACAGAATGTGTCGCTCAGTCGCCTTGCTGCTTCCTATCTCCCTTCCCCCACCTGCTTAATTACACTTCCCACCATTATAAAGGCTTCCTGGGGGTTTTGTTTATTTGCTTATGATATTTCTGCCATTCATTTCTGAGACAAAAGTAGAATTTAAGAATTTTTTGCTGATGTTGCCCGTCAGACAGGTTGGTGACAGGATGAGCTATTTCTAGGACTGTTACTTGAATTCTATTGCATTGATCTTCAAACACGCATGAGAGAGAGGGTGGAAGAGGGGGAGGGAGGGAGAGAGAGAGAGGGCGGAAGAGGGGAGAGGGAAGGGGGAG
Source organism: Hydrophis major (assembly GCA_033807585.1). Lineage (NCBI taxonomy): Eukaryota > Metazoa > Chordata > Lepidosauria > Squamata > Elapidae > Hydrophis > Hydrophis major. The sequence goes on from CM066341.1 coordinate 5,570,278, forward strand.
GGAGAGGGAGGGAGAGGGAAGGAGAGAGGGGGAGAGAGGGAGGGAGAGTCATACAAACTCTTCTGATTAATTTAGATGAATAATAAAAGGGAGGGAAGGAGAGAGGGGAGAGAGGGAAGGAAGGAGCGAGGGGGAGAGAGGGAGAGGGAGGGAGAGAGAGGGAGAGGGAGAGAAGGAGAGAGGGGAGAGAGGGAGGGAGAGAGGGAGGGAGAGAGAGGCAGAGGGAGGGAGAATCATACAAACTCTTCTGATTAATTTAGATGAATAATAAAAGGGAGGGAAGGAGAGAGGGGAGAGAGGGAAGGAGAGAGAGAGGGAGGGAGGGAGGGAAGGAGCGAGGGGGAAAGAGGGGAAAGAGGGGAGGGGGAAGGGGAGGGAGAGAGAGGGAGAGGGAGAGGGAAGGAAGGAGAGAGGGGGAGAGAGGAAGGGAGAGAGAGGGAGGGAGGGAAAGAGAGGGAGAGTCATACAAACTCTTCTGATTAATTTAGATGAATAGTCAAAAACGGTTCAGCACCAAAGACAACTCCTATAACTATCTATATTCTTTCCCAAAAAAGTTTGAATTCATCTCTCTGTGTGTTTGCAAGTTTTAGCAACATTTCTTTCCATTTCAACCATTACTAGCTAGCCATGTTTTCCTTACAGGTGGAAAAATGGTTCCTCTCCTTAAAAGGAAGATAAATATACATGAACGGTGGAGAAAGAAGATCAGAAGATAATTTAGCTTTCCAGAAGATGGTTTGCCTTTCAGCCTTGCAAAATTCTGTTCATGTCAAAGTAGAATTACTTTATCTAGTCTTGTTTCCTGTCTGGGCTACCTGTTTGCTACCTTTCAACGCAAACAGTGGAAATGGCTGATGCACTGACACTTGTGTTTATTGGAGCAATCAGACTTGGATAGTATCAAGCATTTGATAAGACTTTCTCTCATAGCCTTGATTGAATGCAGGCTGGTAGCCGTGAAGTCTACAATTCACCTCCTATGGTGTCCACAAGACATTAGACAACAAACGCTCACCCACTTTCACGTCTGCCATTTTCTCTCTCTCCCTCCCCAGACTACACATCTCCAAGCTCCGGTGGGCCACCCCGAGCTGGTTTTGACATGAGGAATTTGATTATACACGATGTAAAGCTTAAAATTAATCTGAAGTCGAGTTTTTTGGCAGATGAACTCAATACAAATCAAAAGGAACATTCTCAAATCCCTCTGGAAAAGTACTTCAAGAAAGAAAGCCAACACCTTCAAAGAGAAGCAAATTGATGGCCTTGTTGAAGCATATTCTTCTTTTAATCATGCAAAATTAAGTCTTTCTATGGCTTTGTTCTCCCCCGCAAAGCAGGCCTTTGGCTCCTAGCTCTTCTCCATTCTTTCCTACCTCAAGAGGTCCACCCATTGGGATCAAATGGAAATTCGGAAAGGTATAATTTTGTTTTAACAATAAAACCAAAATATATGTTTTTAAGAAGAGTCTATACAGCCACTTATCTGAAATAATATAGGTTCTCCTGTTTGGGCCTAGAAGACCTCCAGGGTCCCTTCTAGTTCGTTCTATTCTATTCTGTTCTATTCTATTCTATTCTATTCTATTCTATTCTATTCTATTCTATTCTATTCTATTCTATTCTGATGGATGGATGGATGGATGGATGGATGGATGGATAGATAGATAGATAGATAAGACAGACAGACAGACAAATAGATATTCTGTACTTTTGCCTATTCCATTCCATTTGATTCTACTGATAGATAGATGGATATTCTGTACTGTTGTCTATTCTATTCTATTCTACTCTATCATTCTATTCTACTCTACTCTACTCTACTCTACTCTATCATTCTATTCTATTCTATTCTATTCTATTCTATTCTATTCTATTCTATTCTATTCTATTCTGATGGATGGATAGATAGATAGATAAGACAGACAGACAGACAAACAAATAGATATTCTGTACTTTTGCCTATTCCATTCCATTTGATTCTACTGATAGATAGATGGATATTCTGTACTGTTGTCTATTCTATTCTATTCTATTCCATTCCATTCCATTCTTTCTATTCAAAATAACTAGGGAGACAATTCTACAGTGTAACACAGAACGCTCGCTCACAAACCTCAGCCTTTCAAAACGTATTGAAATAGAGGAATCCCTTAGATCAGACATCAACATTCCACCAGTGTCTGTTCTTTGGAATCAAAATTAAAAAGTGATCCAAAACGATGCAGAAGAAATAGTTCAGCACATCATAAATGTAAACCATCTGGGCCCCTGCCCGTACCAAAGAATTGATCACTGCAATGCACAACTTGAGAATTCTAGAAACAAAGCAGGCTGTGCACTACAAAACTTCACAGAAAAGCCTTCATCAATCACAACAATTTTTAAACAACAAGATCTCCAATCCTATTGTAGTTATACCCCAAATAGACCAGACAACTAACCAGGAAAGTCCGAAGAGTTTGCAAATACAAATGGCAGGCTGTTCTTGGTTACCTGTTTACCATCCTGGGTGGGAAAGAGCATAGAAGAATCATCCAAAGGTTCTTTCCAAAAGACAACTGGATTTGCTTGGGTGTGTTTTCTCCCCCCCCCCTTGAAAATGTTTCAATTCTCATCCAAGAAGCTTTTGAAGAACTGAAGAAGCTTATTGGATGAGAAGCGAAACCTCTTCAAGGAAAAACCAGGTCTGAAGAACCGAAGAAGCTTCTCAGATGAGAAGCAAAATGTCTTCCAGGAAAAAAGGAAGTCCAGTTGACTTTTGAAAAGCACTTTTGGGACAACCGTGACCTGGATAATTGAAAATCTCACAAATGAAGGTGAAACTACATGTCGCAGGATAATGTTGCAGGATCCAATCTGGGTCAGTCACCGGGACCAAAGGTTTTTGTCTTCTGAGCTTTTGGAGTCGTGCTGGAACCCATCCTTGGAGAACTTCTCTCTAGCAGCATGTGTGCTTTGGGCTGATCTAGTGTGTGGTATTTATAGTGCCTGTTGTAACTGATTGACAACCTCCCTAGGGGATTATAGAAGAAGCCACTTACCATGACAGACACATGTAGAATGTGCATCTGTTCATCCACAATCTCCGAAGGTTCTTGAAGGCTTGGTGGTGTGGCCCGGGAGAGTTGTTCAGTGCTGCTCATGGACACATGGAAGTAGAGTGTGCCATTTTCCAACCACTGCTGTTTCCAGTGTACCAAAGAAAGATCCGTCACTGTTCCTGACATCTCTGCAAGAATTAAAATAGAACTTAGTATTGATATATATTGCTAAAAGGGCTCATCTCGCAGCCATTTGTCATTCATTCTGGTCTGCAATTGGATTTTTAAAATTACATGGTTATGTTTGTCATTTCCTTTCTTATCTCATCCACATGTTTCACCCCTTCACGTTCTATTACATTTGAAGAAGAAAGAACCTGGTCTATTTTGACCAGGTCATGGTTAACCCAAAGGTGGTTTTTTCCCCCCAAAATAATTGGTTAGCATTTTTCTAGCACATCAGCGCATAAGTTCCAAAGGTGCTTAAAAAAAACAAACAAACTGGAATTTCTTGGTTTTTCCTTGAAGACATTTCACTTCTCATCCAAGAAGCTTCTTCAAGTTCTGAAGAACAGTTCTGAGGCTTCTTGGATGAGAAGTGAAACGTCTTCAAGGAAAATCAAAGAAAATCCGATTGTCTTTTGAAAAAAAGCCCTTTGGGATTTATCTGCTAGAAAAATACTAACCCATTATAATCAATTCAATAATTGACCTTATTAACCTCGTCACATCTCCAAGAGAGCAGCAAAGACTCAGAAAGATAAAAATGCTTAAAGTGAAATGGGAAGCTATTTTCTTTGCTAGTTGTGAATCTCATCAGCCACCTACTGGGATCAACTGCATTGGCCAGTTTGGGGAGTAGTGAAAAACCATTCCCAATTAAATGGCCTAACCATGGGGAACTTTAGCACATACACCCTTGGCTTCCTACAAGAACAGAAGTTTTGTTTCTCATTAACTAAAGGACCCTTTGAAAACTAAACAAAAGGGACAATTGCTTCTTTAAACTCCACTGAATGAAAAAATCCATCAGAGGTCCATGTATTCCTTTTATGACTCGATTGAGCAAAAGGGAGGAACACAACTTTAAAACAAAGCAAAGCCTTCTTCCTCGTATGCTTCCCTGTCAGCATTGATTTCTAATAAGTTGGTGAATCTTAATGAATTGTTCCAATATTACATTAATTATATTAACGATATCATCCTGTGTGATTTATAGACAACTGGAAATTAACCAGACCAAAAGAGGAATATCTAGGTGATACGGGCAAAGCAGTTTTTTCTTTCCAGAGGGAATATTAAATATTTTTTTTAAAAAAAACATTACTCAGATTATCTTAAAGGGCCTTTTGCAAAAGGCAACTGGCCTTTCTCGGGTTTTTTTTTCCTCCTTGAAAATGTTTCACTTCTCATCCAAGAAGCTTCTTCAGTTCTAACTGAATATAAATCCTTATATTTCCCCACTGTTCAGTTTGAACTGAAGAAGCCTCTTGGATGAGAAGTGAAACGTTTTCAAGGAAAAAAACAACAAGAAAATCAAACCACCTCTTTTGCACATTTTCTAAAATGACTTTTCTTAAGCCATCCTAGCCAAGGTTTTAGCTCCTTTCTCCCCTCCTCCTTCAAAACTCATTTGTGGTGGGACTTATCTCGGTGTGTGTGTGTGTGTGTGTGTGTGTGTGTGTGTGTGTGTGTGTGAGTCTCCTTACCGAGATGAGGTGGACCGGTTGCTTTCGTGGTGTGGAGACAAGAAATTGATAGTGGACTATAGAAGGAACAGATCAGACATCCAACCCTTGCTTATCAGTGGGGACCGAGTGGACCAAGTGGCCAATTTTAAGTTTCCGGGTGTTACCCTAAAAGAGGACCTGACCTGGGGTGCCCACATTGCAGCCCTGGTCAAAAGGGTCCAGCAGAGATTAGACTACCTGAGGCTTCTCAGGAAACAACTGAATGAAAAACTGCCGGTGACCTTCCACCGCTGCACCAGAAAAAGTATCTTAACTTACAGCCTCTGTGTGTGGTTTGTCAATTGCACAGGGGCAGATAGGACAGCGCTCCAGAGGGTTAACGTCATTGCCCAGAAGATCATTGGTTGCCCTCTCCCCTTTTGGAAGAACTTTAGAGCTCCAGCTGCCTTAAGAAAGTTTAAAACATTCTCAAAGATCCATCTCATCCTAGGCACCCCCTTTTTTTTTTTTTTTTGAACTAGTACCATGTGGCAGACGGTACACAATAATAAAAACAAGGACAAATAGGCTGAAAAACAGCTTCTATCCCAGGGCAGTAGCTCTTTTGAATTCTGCTGTGTTGCTGCAGTGTTGGGGGTTTCTGGTACAATGTGTGGAGGGTGAAGGATGTGTGTTTGTGTTTATTTTCATGGTCATGATGTGCACTGAAGATGGAGTTGGATTTCCTTGTACGAGGTGCAGTGACAACAATGTAAACTAAACTAAACTAAAGACTCAGAACTGTCTCCCTCACACTCCGCATTGGATTGAAAACGAAGATGTTTTCACTCTTGAGGGGAAAAACAAAACAAACCAAGGTTAAAATAGCCCAGCGTACTGCCTTCCTTGGCACAATGTCTAATTATTTTATTGACATCTCCAAGAGAGAAGCGTTATAATTAGAAACCTCAAGGTGGTTACTTGGTGGCTCTGGTTATTGTTTATATCCCTAGAAGCAAAAGAAGGCATGTGGGACCAGTCTCTAGTGCCATCTATGAATCTTCTAGGGGAAAGGAGAAACAGATCCTTATTAACAAGACTTCTTGTCTTCAGGATCCAATCCGAGTCGGTTGCTGGGATCAGACATTTGTTCTTCCAAGGTTTTCATGCTGTTGTGGCCCGAGGGCAGCTTCACAGAGCTGGCAGCAGAATTGGACAGTAGTGAGGAGGTTTGGGGAGGAACCTGGGCTGAGTCTGGAGGCTGAGGAAGGCTCGGACAAGGGCTCTGCATCAGAGGCAGAGATGGGGCCAGGGCAGGCTGGCAGTCAACAGCTGCCTTCAAATTTGGACAGCAGTGAAGTGGGGGAGCTTCTGGAATCAGTTCCCAGCAGTTCCCAGCACACACAGAGCTAGCAGAAGACAAGGACAATTGAGAAAGCAGGGTTGACTCAGGAGTAAAGCCACACCTGATTCTATCTCTCTATTTATGCAACCTAGGATTGTGTTGGCAATCAGAAAAGAGTCAAAGTTTACTTTTTCTTTCACCTCCCCTTTGTGTCTGAAATCTCACAGATCTTCTAATATTTTAAACCACTTTATAAGGGACTCTTTCAAACACACATACACACACGCACCCCTCCATTTAATGCAAGTAGGAGTTGTGTGTGTGTGTGAGAGAGAGAGAGAGAGAGAGAGAAAGGGAATGAAAGAGAGAGGGGAGAGGGAGAGAGAATTCAAATTAGATGCCTTACGGGGGCATGCAACATTATTCCTCTTTTCAATAAAGCATCTGTGATGGTCATAAACAAACATTAAATATTAACATTGATGGCAAATTGTAAATTGTAAATTGGATAAGACTCGTCAGAGATACATGGAGAATGGCAAATTCTCTAGGAGGATCAGGAATTCTTTTAAGGAATGATTTAAAAGTTTGAGCAGAGCTCAATTCTTGGTGGCTTCACAAACATGTTTGAGCAGGTTTGGATTTTTTTTGGGAAGGACACGGAGATGACTTGTCCTCTGCTTCCTTCTCTTTTTCCGCTTCATGGGTTAGCTTGCAGCTCTAGTTTTCATTGTGGGCTCCCATCCAAGTAGAGATCAAGTCTGTTCCTGCTTAGCTGTTCCAAGACTAGCCAAAGTCAGGTTATATGTTATCATTTCCTGGGACAGCATTTTAGAAGCATCCACCAAACAACGGAGAAGGAAGAATAGGGGTTTGAAAATGCTAAAATGGATTCCAAACCTGTGTGGGTGGGTGTGTGTGTACATACATACGCATGTCCAGGGAAGGTGGGAGGGAGAGGTAGGGAAAGAAAGAGAGAGAGAGAGAGAGGAAGGGAGGATGAAAGAAAAGAGAGAGTGAGAGAAAGAGAGGAAGAAAGAGAAAGATGCAGGGAAGATGGGGGGAGGAGGGAGAGGGAGGGAGGGAGAAAGAGAGAGAGAGAGAATATGCATGTGATGAAACCAGTGAAGAAAAAACCAGTAGGTGCCCATAATAGTTAGTTAGTTAGTTAGTCAGTCAGTTGGTTAGTTAATTCTGATAAAGAAATAGCTTGTCTCCCAGAGTTGTGGATGTTCCAACACTGGAGGTTTCCAAAAATAGATTGGACAAGCATTTGACTGGGATGGTATAAGGCTCTTGTCTTGAGCAGGGGTTGGACTAGAAGACCTCTGTAGTCCCTTCCAGCCCTAAGGTTCTAGGATCCTAATGTTGTTATGAGTGTAAATCAGCATCTTCCCAGGTCATTAAGACAACAGCCAAGTTTCCTGAGTCAGAAGGAATGCCAAAATCAAAACCCTCTTAATACTACCTCAATAAAGACTATTTTCTGTACTGCAACTTGGGAAACCATTGTGTCCTCGTTGCTTCGTTCTCATTTGTGATAAAAAAAATAAAAAGTTCTAATCTTCCAAGTGAGATCAACAAACCTTCGACTGACTCAGCCAGAATATAGAATTTAAGTGTCTGAACCATCAAGATTTACCGCTTTGCCTGCGTGAAGCCTGACAGCATGAATGAAACTCCTGCTGCAAGGAAAAAACTACTCGTGTTTATATAATGGTAGACCATTTTTTACTAAACTAGCATGCCACAATCCCTAGCCATCCTCCTACTGGCTCAGCGACAAGCACAGCTTTGATGACCGTCCTCTCCTTTGAACGACCCCATAATCCCTTGCCGGGTGGAGTCTGGGTAACTGAATGGAGCCAGCAGAGTGGTTTTTTTTTAATGGCCGGATGCCTTTCCTGTCACTGATGTGGAGTTTTGTTCAGCAGCTATATTCTCACGGTGCCCAAAGAGAGAAAATATCTGCCTCTACCTAGGATTGAACTCACAGCTTCCTGATTGTGAGACGAGAACGCCACCTCTAGGCCACTGCAACACTCCACAGCTTTGATGACAATGTAACCCCTCTCAAAAGAAAAAAAGCCCTACCTATCTTTTGGCTTCCCATGTCCAAACGAAGGCAAGATTCCTCAGCCAACTTTCTGATTTTGATTTCTGATGCTGCATTTGGTTGGGTGGAGTGAAGAACCATCAATGTTATGTTAAGAGATGGGGTGCTCAAGAGGGCATTAAACCACAATCATTCCATTGGACTTGGCCTTAAAAGACACCATGAAGGCAGCAACCCTGGTTTGCAAACCGCGATTTATGATGTTTCCCCACCCCCTGCCCAATTGTTTGTTGTTAAATAAATCAAAGCGTATTGCTGACTTGAAGCTAGTGAATTTTTCTCCCAGTGAATTTTGGGATGGTTGGAGCCAGTTTTTGCCAGGAGTGTGATCAAATGAGCAAGATTTTTATTTGATCTCTGCTAATTGTATTATTTGTGTGTCCATCTGAACCTTTTTGATTTTCTTGGCTTCATCTGAATGTAACAAAAAAAAGGACTAATCGGTCATTTAATACTCTCTATTGTCTTCTTTTAAAAAGAAATAGAATATCCCTATATTGTGAAGCCCGGAAAAAAAAAAAAAGAGAGAGAGAGCTAGGTCAGGTATAAATTCTTTTATCTCTTCTTTGTGCAAGGAATGTATGTAAAGTAAACCTAATTAGGATCTGCCTGATTTATGTCTTTAAAGATTTGTTCAGGAACTGTGAACAATGATCTGAGAAACAGGTTGTGCGTGGCATGAGTTCTCATTTCTACTTAAAACTAAGATCATTCCTTAGCTTGTTTCCAAAAGGAAATTTAGCCAACTAAAAGTTAACTTTCTAAAAGGAAATTTAGCCAACTGCAATTACACTGGAAAATACCACAATAGGCCCAGAAGGCAAGACGAGAAACAATGATTGGAAACTCATCAAGAAGGGAAACAACCTGGAATTGAGGAGAAACTTCCAAACAATGATGACAATTAACCAGTGGAAGACAGAAGTTGTGGGTGTTTCATCACTGGAGGTTTTAAAGAAGAGACTAGACTATCTAAAATGATATAAGTTCTCCTGTTTGAGCAGTGGATTAGGCTAGAAGACCTCCAAGGTCCCTTCCAGCTTTATTCTGATTGATTGATTATGAGTTGGGCAGTTTGCAAAAAAATAAAAGTGGTGCTTTTTTCTCGTTCTCTTCCAAATGTTTACGCTGGCAAACTATGAACCAATTGCCCCTTCATTTGTGCTGGGTAAGAAAATGGCACGTTTCAATCTTCGGATATGCTGGGATGAAATTTACAATATTTACAAGGATTGGAGGCCACAGAGTAATAATAGCTGCTCAAGGACATTGCATTAGCGTGTTGCAATCTTTGTTCAAGATGTTAACCCAGTTGAACAGACCATGAGTCTTCCCAATGGAATGAGAGGCTGCCACAGAGAGGAGGGGGTTAAGCTATTTTCTAAACCACCTGAAGGCCAGACGAGGAATAATGTATGGAAACTGATCAAAGAGAGGTTCAATGGGGGCAAGGCTCATTTCCTCACTTAATGACAGAAATTGTGGTCATAAGTCAAGGACCAGCTGTATAGACTGACTCTCCCTCTCCTGTTCTGACCTAGGCTTCCCAAGATTATGAAGCAGACTCCTCGTCCCAATAAAAACCCCTTTATTTAGGTTAAAGGGAATTCCTATCCAGCAAAGTCTCGGCTAACAATCTTTCATGAGATTTCACAACTACAGACCTTTATCAGAGAGTTGCCAGGCTGGTATCTTCTAAATGCCACACTGTAGCAGACAATACTTGGCAAGAAGTCTGGAACAAATCATTACCCTAATGAATTGAACTAATGGTCTCCTGCAAACACCACTCCCCTTTCTCTTCTCTTTATTCCCTGTGGGGGGAGGGGCCATTCATCATCCACCTGTGCCCTTACTCTTGAATCGACTCTTGTTCCTTAACTGTTCCCTTCTCCTGGCAGCTCTGTGCATGTGCACACTTGGAACAGGCTCCAGTTGTTCTTCTGCCCCACTGATCTCTGACTCTGAAGGCAGCTGATGACTGTCAGACGACCCTGGCCTCATCTCTGCCTCTGATGCAGAGCCCTTCCTCAGACTCCAGGACTGGCCCAGGTTCCTCCTCAACCTCCTCACTGTCTGAGTCTGCCACCAGCTCCACTGGCCACTGGTGGACCACAACACTTATCGCTCTTTCTCACACTCAAGACTGTTACAGCATTCCCTTGGTCAGAGGATTGTGTTGGCTGAAATTTGTTTTAGGAGGTTTAGACCCACCCCAATCCTTTGGGAAATCACAGAGAGGCCATAGCCCCCCATGAAGGGGATGGGGCAGGTATATTTGGGGAAGAGAATAGACAGAGAGGGGATGGCCTACCCTTTTCTTGCTGCTGTACAATAGAAGTGTTACATCTATTGAGGAGTGAGGGCCCTTTTTCAAAAAAAGATAAGGGGTGGAAAAAAATATTGTTCCCCAAACCCTTGGGAGCAGGTATAGAGGCCTTCCCCCCACTCTCGAAATTCAAATTATTGGTTGATTCAGTTTCTATAGCCATCTCGGTTAATGACTCTGGATTACAATATATAGTTGTGCTTTTAAAGTTGTAACAACGTTTCGGCAGAATCTCATCTGCCATCATCAGGCTTCTGTATTGTATTCGTCTTTGAGTCAAACTTTTACAGTGGTTTCAGTTTTAAATTTGGGGCTAGCCTATTGCTGTGCCAGAATGGTTTTTTTCTTCATCCTGATTGGTTGGGAGTCTTGGTCTGTGTTATATATGTGTGTGTGTGTGTGTGTACATGATTACAAACGCTACAAATATCCTTACTCTCTTAATCGTAATATACAATATATATAATTGTATATATATGTATATTCGTGATACACACACACACACATATATATATATATATATATTACGAGTAAGGACATTTGTAGTGTTTGTAATCATCAGAGAAAATAAGGACCAGTCCTAAGAATGGGATAAAACTGGTCTTAGCTGATTAAAATGGTGTCTCTCTTTTCTACCTTACCCTCCCTCCCTCCCATCTTCCTTCCTTCTATCTCTGCCTTCCTCCCTCCCTCCCTTCTCTCTCCCCCTCCCTCCCTCCTTTCCTTCCTTCTTTCTCTCTTTTCCTTCCTTCCTTCTCTCTCTGCTTTCCTCCCTCCCTTCTCTCTCTCTCCCCCTCCCTCCATTCCTTTCTCCCTTCCTTCTCTCTCACCCCTTCTTTCCTTCCTTCCTTTTCTATACCTACAGAAAATGTTTGTAGACAAGCTGTTTCATCCGTTGATTGTTCTCACTATCAGGAAATCTCTCCCTAGTTCAGGGGTCTCCAACCTTGGCCCCTGGAAGCCTGGCGGACTTCAACTCCCAGAATTCCAGAGCCAGCTGGCTGTGGAATTCTGGGAGTTGAAGTCCGCCAGGCTTCCAGGAGCCAAGGTTGGAGACCCCTGCCCTAGTTCCAGGTTGCCTTCTCTCCTTGCTTAGTTTCCTTCCATTGTTCCTCGTCATGCCTTCATATGCTTTGGAGAATAGGCCGACTCCCTCTTCTTTATGGCAACCCTTCAAATATTGGAAAACTGCTATCATGTCACCCTCTCATCCTTCTTTTCAGTAGACTAGACATACTATACATGCAGAAGTTATTGATTTCCTGTTCCCTGCTCCCTACCAATCATGAACCACTTCTGTGACTTTCTCCTGACTTGTTTAGATTGTAATTCAGCCTCAAGTACATTACTTTTATTTATAATACTGGTGTTTGAGCAGGGTTGCTGGAAGCTCTCAAAAATTATTTACAGGGCTCTTTTGATTTTCAATTTACAAACCATTCAATCCCATTTTTTATTCATCTTCAGAGCTTTCCATTGACCAGGGACTATTAAACAAAACAACAGCCTAGCAGAAAATCTGGGAGGAAAACTCAAACATTAAAAAGCATATAATTTCTTCTGCACTTCTTTTTTTAAAAAGTGGAATAGAAATACATTTGTTTCTGGGATTGCTCTCCCTCACGTATCCACCACCACCACCCCCCAAAAAATATAGGATAGAATCTGTTAAGCCTGGGTTCCCCAACCAGGGTTAAGGAGACAAGCTAAACAGAATGTGTAGCATTAGTCAGATAGGCATACAGATAAATGTGTGAGATAAGTTTGTATGTTTATTAACATGCAGTATAAAATAACAGATACGCTTGTATTATCAAAAATATAGTTTATTCCATTTAGAGTTTATAGCATAGTCAAAATAACAGTCCATTAGTCATGTATCGTTTTTAGTCAGTCCGTTCAAGGATATTCAATTAGCAAAGTCCGTGTAGAATATCCTATGTCAGTTCACCTACAAATCAGTCCTTTCTCTCTCCCTTCCCAGTAGGGGAAAAACACAGTCTTCAGTCTATCCAGTAATTAGGGATCATCAAGCCAGAGAGAGCAAGCTGTGGTACCTTGCTTCTTTTATGGTGCTTTTACAACCACTCCCTTAATTACATTCTTACTGTTAAAGTTACAGACACTTTAACTAACAAACTATGATAACATATTTATTATTTTACCTAAACCAGTTAGGGTAAACAATGTTATCCCTAACAGAATCAAGATCACGTGAAGTGTTAATACTATTGTATAACACGTCGGTAACACTACACTTGGTATATTGCATCCAGATTGGGTCACCATGATATAGAATAGGATAGAATTCTTTATTGGCCAAGTGTAATTGGACACACAAGGAATTTGTTCTTGGTGCATCTGCTCTCAGTGTACATCAAGAAAAACAAAATAACCTTCATCAGGAATACGATGCTTAGTGATCATCATAGGTTACTAAGAAGCAATCCAATCTTACTAGGAAACAAATAAAGCAATATAAATTGTAATGATACAAGCAAGATGAAAAAGACATTGAGACTCTAGAAAGACAAGTTGCAGAGAAGAGCAATCAAGATGATTTGGGGACTGAAGATTAAAATATAGGAAAAATGGTTGCAGGAATTGGATATCTCTAGTTTAAGCAAAAAAAAGGACCAGGGTGACATATTTGAAGGGTTGTCATAAAGAAGAGAAGGTCAACTTTTTTTTCCCCAAAGCACCAGAAGGCAAGACAAGAAGCAATGGATGAAAACGAATCAAGGAGAGGAGAGAAGCAACCTAGAACTAAAGATTTCTTGACAGTGAGAACAATTAACCAGTGGAACAACTTGCCTCCAGAAATTGTGGGTGCTCCATCACTGGAGGTTTTCAAGAAAAGACTGTCTGGAATGCTATAAGGTCTCCTGCCTGAGCAGGGGGTTGGACTAGAAGACCTCCAAGGTCCCTTCCAACTCCCCTATTCTGTTATTCTTATGACCGAGCTACAAAACACTGGTATTTTTATTTAAGGAGATATGAGATGAGTGCAGGATCCCATGACTGATCAAGGACCACACAATCTATCTATCTTGGTTTTATCACCTCTCTCACTGTTCAGACCCAAACCCATGTCCAATAAGACAAACAATAACCAAAGGGAACAGAAACCTTTAAATGAGTCTTACGAATCCCCGATTAAAAGGCTGCTGCAAACTAATTAACTTTGATAAGCACAACTCTTGCCAAATCTGTGTGAGATTGCCAAAAATCACAGATAAGAAATATTTCACAACACAAGAGTCTTCAAATACCAACGTAAGATACTGTAATGTCCACGAGCCTGAGTTTCAAAATGTCTTTGCTTCCTGCAAAGAACATTCACTTCACAGCTGCCTTTTATCTCCTTAAAGGAGGGGCCATTACCTTGCAGCCTTACTCCCGAGTCACCTGTGCTGCTGCAGCTGCTCTTTCCTGCGAGCAACCCTGTGCACAGGCACACTTGGCACAGGCTCCTCGGGAACCTCCTCATCGCTGCTGCCAGCCCCCCCAATCTCTGAAGTCAGCAGTCCACTCCCTGATGGTCCTGGCCCCTCACCTGAGTCCTCGCTCTCCTCAGCCGTCCGCACCTGCTGCCGGCTAAGTACAACACTTGCTTCCTTCAGTCTCTTTGTATCTTAGGAAGAATGGTGAAAAAATCTAGAATGACATTGGATAAAAAAAAAAACACCAAAACACGCCATCACTCTGTCTATCATCTTAGGAAATAAAGGCCGCTCTCCCCGACTCCAAAGGAAGCAGAATACCTGTGGGAACTTGCAAAAACCCCTCTTTGTACTGCACTGGTCAAAACCAGAATCTCAGTGTCAGGGCTGTCAGGAATGGCTTGTATGTCTTTCGGCATGAAAGGGCCTCAAAAACTGAAATATGTTGCTTCTTGACAGGGGGAGGGAGCGAAGTATCCCTGGGGGAACTGTTTGGCAAGGGTGGAAGAAGAGAAATGGACTGCAACGGTAACCTATACATACATTCGCTTTTAAGGCCTGGGCTCATTTCCTTGCCATTTAGAGCCAACAAATGCATCATTTAAGGAAGGACTGAATTAGAAACCTGGAAGGGAAGGTCTTCGTTCTATTTCCACTTTCCTTCCCTAAAGCTGGATGATCTCATCATTTGGGCCATGCTGAAACCATGTGCAATGACAACCTATCACAAATTGTTTGGAATATATATCCCATCCTCCTCTTGTCCTCACGCTCTTCTTGACTTTGTTCGCTCCCTGTCTGCCGTTTGACCTCTCTGAGCTTGGTGGTTTTCTTGCAGACCTTTCAGGACCCAACTAGGCAACATCATCAGTGTTTGGAGAAGTGGGGGTTTGTGGATTGGAGAGGAGGAGGAGAAGAAAAGGGGAGGAGCGGAAAGAAGGAAGAGAAGGGTGACAACTTGGTGCTGTCTATGTTTGGTTCTTTTTTTGCAGGCATTTAATTACTCAACTTAGGATGTTACATCATCAGTGCTCGAGGAGGATGGGTTTTGTGGAGTGGAGGAGGATTGTGGGGTCCTTGGCGCTCTCTGAGCTTGGTTACTTTCTTGCAGATGTTTCATTATCCAACTAGGTAACATCATCAGTGCTAGAAGGGAATGGAGTTTGTAGGGAGGAGGAGGAGGAGGAGGAGGAGGAGGAGGAGGAGGAGGAGGAGGAGGAGGAGGAGGAGGAGGAGGAGGAGGAGGAGGAGGAGGAGGACTGTGGTGTCCTTGGTGCTCTCTAAGCTTGGTTACTTTCTTGCAGATGTTTCATTATCCAACTAAGTAACATCATCAGTGCTAGAAGGGAATGGAGTTTGTAGGGAGGAGGAGGAGGAGGAGGAGGAGGAGGAGGAGGAGGAGGAGGAGGAGGAGGAGGAGGAGGAGGAGGAGGAGGACGACTGTGGTGTCCTTGGTGCTCTCTAAGCTTGGTTACTTTCTTGCAGATGTTTCATTATCCAACTAGGTAACATCATCAGTGCTAGAAGGGAATGGAGTTTGTAGGGAGGAGGAGGAGGAGGAGGAGGAGGAGGAGGAGGAGGAGGAGGAGGAGGAGGAGGAGGAGGAGGACTGTGGCATCCTTGGTGCTCTCTAAGCTAGGTGGTTTTCTTGCCGTCATTTCATGATCCAACTACATAACATCATCCATGCAAGAAGGGAATGGAGTTTGTGAGGAGGAGAAGGAGGACCCAGCTAGGTAACATCATCAGTGCTACATAAGGGATTGGGTTTTCTCCCTGTTTATATAAAAAAGACTTGCCTTGCCAATATTGGTTGGACTGTTGTTTTCATACGAGGTTGACCTCTGTTTGCGTAAGACTAACTAGCATTTTGAGGTTGTTCCTGAGCAACTAAGAAATGGGAGAACGTGATCCTTTGAGGCAGGTGTACCTAAAAACCTGACAGAACATTGCATATTATGTATGTATCCATTACATTATGATTTTTTTAATATATCTCTATGAAAAGATTGCCAATCTCAGTTTGTATCTCAGCTTTACAGCCCTCAAGGAATCTTAGAGTTGACTCACATAAAACTGGGAAGGCTCTTAAAGATTCCGCTGTAAATTTAATTGAATACAAACCATCTGCTGCACACAGAATACATTCCATAAAAATAATAATAACAAAAAGAAAAAAGAAAAGCGAGAGAGAGAGAGTGGGAGGGACAGATAGTGCAAAGTCAGGTAAAGCTGGGTATTTGCAAAGCTTTACCAATCACTTCAAGTCAACCTTGCTCTGGAAACGGCCCTCTAATGCTGAGAGAAGGGAAAATATACACCCCCCCTTTTTTTCAATTCATGTCTGATTTGTTTCTTTTATCCCGGCTCTTTGATGCATTAATCCCATTGTGAGTCTTAGGAGTGATGAAAAGCCTAATGCAATTTGATGTACTTGGAGGTAATGAATATTTAGTAACCAGATGTTGCATCCCTCAGATATATATATACATACATCCATACATACATACATACACACACACCGAAGCTTCCTGACTATTACTGGGAATAAAACAAGAAAATAAGAAGAAAAAAATCAAGAGAACAAAATGTTTTTTTAGATCTCTTATCATTGATAAACAGCTAGTCCCCGACTTAACACAACTGAGCTCCATTTTTTGTTACTAAACAAAACAGTCGTTAAGTGAGTTTCCCCATCTTATGACCTTGTTTTGCCACCGTTGTAAAGTGAATCTGAAGGTTGCAAAAGGGGATGATGTAATCCTGTCATATGACTGCAACCATCATAAATGGGAGACAGCTGCCAAGCATCAGAATTTGGATCATCAATGGTCATAAGTGTGAAAAATGGTCGCAACTTGCTTTTTTCCCCCAGTGCCGTTGTAACTTTGAAACGGTCACTGAATGAACCCTTGTACTTTGAGGACTGCCTGTACTAATATGCTTTGCAGATGCTCTGTTTTAGAGTGCCATTTCCCAGCATGCTCAGCTTCCAGGTGCATGGATTTCACCACCCAGAAGCTTTCAACCATCATGGCCACCGTGGAAAATTCCAGAAGTCCACATGTGTGGAAATTGAGCTGAGGCTGAGAGGAAGTGATTAATCTTCCAAGATTAACTTGGATCTGAATCTGTCTAAGCTTAATAAGTCTGTCAGACTTGGTTCCTCCATGTGCAATCAAGGAAATTAAGGAAAGGAAAGGAAAAAGAGAAGGGGATATAAATCAGATTAACAATTAATAAATAGCTATCAGGCATACATATATACACTGGCTGCTATGGTTACATGGCTTTTCGGGCCCAATTTCACCGAGCCTTCTAAATCTAGGAAGCATTTTTAATTTAAAAAGTTTAACATTTCCCATTAAAAATCTCAAAAATGTTCTACAGTTTAAAAATAAAAAAGCTTTCCTTTCCTTTCCTTTCTTTTCCTTTCCTTTCTTCCAGCCTTCCTTTCCTTTCCTTTCCTTTCCTTTCTTCCAGCCTTCCTTTCCTTTCCTTTCCTTTCCTTTCCTTTCCTTTCCTTTCCTTTCCTTTCTTCCAGCTTTCCTTTCCTTTCCTTTCCCTCCCACCCTTTCTTTTCCTTTTCCTTTCTTTCTTCTTCTCCCCTCCCTTCCTTTCTCTCTCCTTCCCTGTTTCCTTTTCTCTCCTTCTTCTTCCTTTCCAGTTCCTCCCTCCCTCCCTGTTTTCTTCCTTCTCCTTCTCTTTTTCTTCTTATTTCCTCCCTCCCTCCCTTCCCTCCCTCCCTGTTTGCTTCTTTCTCCTTCCCTTCCCTTCCTTTTTTCTTTCTATTTCCTCCCTCCCTTCCCCCACTTCCCTTCCTTCCATGTTAAAATCCGTCATACCTCTATTGGGGGAGTGAATATTTCTTGTCTTTCCCTCATCCCCCCCAAACTCCAGATACTTTAGAAATTCCCTTAGGGTTACCTGCTTTTATTTTTACACAGAGGCAGAGTAACCTGGTTTTGATTCCTTTCACCATAATGCATCCCTCTATTGATCTGATGGTTTGGAGGAAAATGGTAGCCAAGCCCATCCCCGTATAATTATATCCATGCTGCCGCCTTACCAAGAGTGGGGAAGTCACTGCCTCGCCCTGGGTACATAGAGAACATTGCAGCTGGTTGATAAGTTACAGGCTTCTCCCTGGATCCACCACCCCAAACACAGATGTTCAAGGCCCATGAGGAACTTTCCCGCCAAGAGGCTTTTATAAATACCACATCTGTTCAGCCACTCATGGCGGCTGGGAAAAACTCCATCCCGAGCACCCGACAGGGGAGGGAGGAGTTTATGTACTCTGTTTACAAAATGTTATGACTTGCTGCTGGGCCTAAACAAAAAACAAAAAATTAACTTCATAAAAATCCCAGCTCTCTAGAGAGCACTGCGGTTTTGAAGCTGGGCTCCCCGCAACTCGACCTTCTATACACAGCAGGCATATTTTGTGTGGTTCCCGCACGGCTGGAGCGATATTGCTTTTATGGCCTTCGGGATGCTGGGGGCCCTCTCAAGAAGCTACATTTTGGAAGGCGGAGGAGGGTTTGAAGAGGAGTAACTGGAGGAAACCAAGACAAAAGAAGTGATCGCAACACAGCCGTTCTTTCTAAAATGCAAAGAAAGCCTAGCTGCGGGGAAAGACAGAAATGAGAGGTGATGCTGGAAAGCCAAGAGGTGTTTGCCTGGAAAATAAGTAAAGAAAGAAAGAAATTTAAATACAGTATATGTGAATTTGGGGACGTCAGAAGGAAGCAGATAACAGCGATCTGGAAAGGGCGACCATCGGAAGTCAACAAAGATACAGAATCAGTTTCTTCTCCATTAATTTCAGTTTCTTCTCCATTAATCACCATAGAAAAAGACATATGGTTGCTTCACAAGTATAATTTTTCTATGTGCCCAGAGGGCTCAATAAATTAAATGTGTAAATACTGGAAGAATTTCTAAATAAATATGTTCTAGTAACAACTGCATTGAAATTAGAGAGTGAAATGGAACAGAATAGAATAGAAAATATGGGATGGGATGGACTGGACTAGAATAGAATAGAATAGAATAGAATAGAATAGAATAGAATAGAATAGAATAGAATAGAATAGAATAGAATAGAATTCTTTATCGGCCAAGCATGATTGGACACACAAGAAATTTGTCCGTTGATGTTATTACTCTAGAAGGAAGGGTGTATCAATGCCCCCTCCACTGATACACAATCTCCACTCAATAGATACGCCAGAATAGATTGTTACCAAAAGGTGACACCTTTCCAAGAAGTTCAATTCTACAAATGCATCCAGGCCCAAACGGCTGGGAACACCTCTCTAACTCATGGGACGGTTGGGTTCAGCACCCTGGATAGCGATCATACCAGAGATAATATTTCTCTGGAATTTTTGCATAGCATCAGACAAGATAATGTAGCTAAACCTGGATGATCTTGACAAGGGTCATGGGGATCCCACTCTAAGGGTAGTAATTGTTTAAGAAACACTTTTTTTCTCTCCCGGTGTGGGAACTAGGGACATCACAGTTGGCAACAAAGCCACAAAGATGATTAGTGGACTGGAGGCTAAATCAAATGAAGAATGGTTGTGGGAATTGGCTAGGTCTAATTTAATGAAAAGAAGAACTAGGGGTGACATGATAGCAGTCTTCCAGTATCTGAAGGGCTGCCACATAGTTGAGGAGGTAACCTATTCTCCATAGCACCTGAGGGCGGACAAGAAGCAACGGATGGAAATTAATCAAGGAGAGATTCAACCTAGAACTAACAGTCAGAACAATAAATCAGTGGAATGACTTGCCTTCAGAAGTTGTGGGTGCTCCAACACTGGAGATTTTTAAGAAGGGATGTTTGAAATGGGATAGGATTTCCTAGGTCCCTTCCAACTCTGTTATTTTAATACTCTGGCTGGAGAAAGCTCTAAAATTCTCTCTGTGTCCTTCAGAAGTCTATTGTCAAAAATCAGCAGCATTTCTAAGGAATGTGATTTGGATGCGAGGCTAAGCCAGAAGAAATAGAGGCCAGATTCAGCAACACTCTGTAGACACTCTCAAAGGAAGTCTCCATTTCAAAGAATTATTAATCCTAAACTATAACAGAGGTAATAAAATTGGACAATTTCTGCTTTGAAATTGAAATATCCCTTTGAGGAGCAGAAAGTAACAGCCCAATTTCATTTGTATCACACAGGTAGATGCAATATCTTGCGAAATAGTGTGAGGTTAGCTGTACTTGCATATAAGGGGGGGGGGGACATTACGTGTTGAAACAGCTTATAATGTCCTAGTTGGCACATAATACTAAATAATAATAGGGAGGCTCACGCACCCCATGCTGAATAATTTTTTTTCCAAAAACAAAATAAAGACTACTGTGCAAAAATGTTGAAACTCAAATCATTTCCAGGACAAAACAGGTCCAGGTTAGTTTGGACTCTGTCAAAATAGCCTGTTTTGGAATAAAAATAGCTTTTTCAAGCTCAAGATATTTCAAAGTTGAAATACTTTGCATGATCTTAATCATAAAGTCAAAATGAGATGGAAGGTAAAAACAAATCTTATAAATAAAATAAAGCATGTTATGGTTTCATGCAGCAGGTAAATCGGAGGAGGAGGAAGAGGAGGAGGGGAAAGGAATGATAGACAGAGGAAGGAAGGAAGGAAGGAAAGAATGAAGGAAGGAAGAAAGGCAGGCAGGGAGGAAGAAAGCTAGGAAGGCAGAAAGGCAGGCAGGAAGGAGGGAGGGAGGGAAGGAAGGAAGGAAGGAAATATTTCAGTCATCCCAATTCTCCCATTATAATTTTTCTGGTGGCAACAGATACCCGAGGCAGTACTTCATTTCCAAACTTGACAAAATAATACCATATTGCTTGCTCTCAAAAAGGACTATTAGTAGCAGAAAGTCTTGTAAAAGACTTTTTAAAAAAATTTAAGGCCTCCTTGCATGCCCCCAGCCCTCCTTTGATTCTCACATTTCTCTCTGCTCCGATCCTCTCTTCAAATTGGTTGTTCTCTAACCTGACAATCGGACACTTGGTCAAGCAGTGGAATCTATGAGTCTCTTGCGATGGTTTGCAGCCATAAGTCTGAAGGAGGGCTCTGGGATTAGCCATCAAGCAACCAGCTCAGAAAAAGGTTCTATTTATGACTTGCTGCTGGGAAACTATGCTCTGTTTTGCTGATATTCCTAGGTGTCTGTTGGACCTGCACACCTCTGGGCAGAGCTCTGAGATAAGATAGGTATAGGATCAGTAGCTTTCTGGTGTTTTGAGCCTCCCTTCAATTAACTCTTGCAATCTGACTCTTTTCTGGGAGCAAAATTTGCTTCCAGGCAAAGGATGCAATTTCAAAGCCAGACAATAACAGAAAAGGAAAGAGGGAGAGAGGAGAAGGAGGTGGGAAGGGAGAAAGAGCAGAGATAAATTTGGGAAACTGTTCCAAACAGAACTTCGAGGCAAAGAACAGAAATTTGAAATTTGTCTTGGGAGGAAAGCAAAGTTGGAGAGCGAATTCGCCCGCCCTCTTTTCAGAGCTGGCTTTTTTTTTGCCAAGAAAACTGGGGAACTAAAAATATACCCAAGTAACTTTCATTCACCTGGTTTCACCCCCCCCCCCAAAAAAAGCACAACCCAAAATCAGTTTGGATTAATCAGATTTTCTAGCGAAGCAACAAAAAGTGTCACAGCTGATGTTCTTTGTGATGAGCAGAATCCGGGATGGGTAAAATGGTAAGATCCTTCCTTCTTGTGTCGTGCAGGCTTGCACTAACATCACTTAATCACATCACTTAGTTTTCTTGAGAGATGAAAATCACATGACAATTCTCCATCATAAAAAATATATATCAGAAGTTCCCATTTATAAAGGGAGCCATGCAGAAGAAGAAATAAGCAATAGCACTTAGACTTATATACCACCTTACAGTGCTTTTACAGCCCTCTCTAAGTAATTTACAAAGTCAGCTTCTTGCCCCCAACAATCTGGATCCTCATTTTACCCTCCTTGGGAGGATGAAAGGCTAAGTCAACCTTGAGCCTGGTGACATTCGAACTGCTGAACTGCAGAAAGCCGGCAGTCAGCAGAAATAGCCTGCAGTATTGCACTCTAACCACTGCACCACTGCGGCTCAGAAAAACAGCAAATGGGGGATTCTGAAACCAATAATGACCTCATAAAAACACTGCAACTTAATTGAGCGAGCCGAAAAAACACCTTTGGAGATTGGTTGCCCCAAAAGGTTTCCCAATGAAATCACCCATGTGGGGTCCTTGATACTCCCTGAACTAAATTAAATAATCATCAGTGCTAGGAAGGAATACAAGAACCCCACTTGCTTCTAGCACTGATGATGTTACCTATTTGGGTAGTGAAATGTCTGCAAGAAAATCACTAAGCTCAGAGAGTACCAGGGACCCCACAATTCTCATTCTCCTCCTCCCCTCCTCCTCGTCCTCCTCCTCCTCCTGCAAACTTGACTGCCTTCTAATGTTGATGGTGCTATCTAGTTGGGTAATGAAATGTCTTCAAGAAAAGAACCAAGGATCACACAGCACTCCTCCTCCTCCTCCTCCTCCTCTTCACAAACCCCATATCCTTCTAGGACTGATGATGTTCCCTAGTTTGGTAATGAAACATTTGCAAGAAAACCACCAAGCTCAGAGAGCACCAAGGACCTCACAGTTCAACCTTGAGCTATAAATGCTGTTTTCTAGCGAAACAATGCATACACTACCATCATTCTTCCTACCATGCATGACTTTTTTATATTCAAATTAGTAATATCAAAACAGGGAAGCTGGCATGTTATAAAAGGAAAAGACTCCAAGGATTATTCCCAAGAACATCTCCAGGATCAAAGCTCAGTGATTTCCTTAGAGGAGGCCATCAAAAGTCGGTTTGTTATTCAGCAGAAGACAAAAAGGTAATAGACAGACTGGGAAACAGGTTGGAGAAAGAAGGCCCGTGGGACTATCCCATTCTAGGGATGCTTGTGTGTGATTGTGTCTACAATACATTCACCACTTTCCACATAGGGGCATGTTTGAGGATCTCTGCTCACCGATGCATTTGTGTAATCAACCCAAACTTTAAATGAAAAAAAATCATTTGAAGAAAATTACAAGATGACCAAATCAACATTGATAAGAATAATATTGAATGTCCATAAAGACGATGGTTTGTATCCTTCTAATCATTTTATCCAAATAAACAGCTGAACAGAATCATAGACCTTGTCATTCTGGTCTAAATATATTTCTGTTAAACATCTGGCCTCACCCAGTTAATTTTGAGATTTGGTGGCAATTTGATTTCAAAAAAAAAGAAAAGAAAAGAAGAAGTCATCATTTGAAGGTCATATTTCCCTACTGGAAAACCTGAAGGGGGTTCTGATTGCCAGGCACTTACCTGAAATGAAACAGGCTGGAGAAAAGAAAATGACATTTCACTCATAGCAGGCTAATCAGGGTGGGGAAAAAAAAAAGAAAATAAATAGGCAACAGCAGCAGAAAGAGAAATCAACAGGGCCCATTGGTCTCAAACAGGGAGAAATTGGTGAGGGCCAGAAGGAGGGGAAAAAAACAATTTGAATGAAGTTGTGGTAATTTCAGGACTCAGGAGGAGTCAAACACAACCTGTACAAATCGTGAACATCTGTACGACGAGATCTAAAAAACATACTGGGAGAGAGAGGGATGTAAAATCACACAGCCATGTGTTTAACATGCTTAGATCATGGCAATTCCAAACGGTGGTTACAAGAAGTGGTATCACTGAACCCCGCGTTTAGAAAACCAGAGGCAAGGGTATACCTGACTGTCTTGTTAAGGTAAATTTGATTATAGTGGTCATTTGGAGATGATTTGGGGGCAAATTCAACCTTTGAAACACCACACCTCACCGGCAGTCAATAACAACAGCACTTATAAGCCGCTTTATAATGCTTTGCAGCCCTCTCTAAGCAGTTTTATTGCCCCCAACAATCTGGGTTCCCATTTTACTGCCCTTAGAAGAATGGAAGGCTGAGTCACTCTTGAACCAGTCAGGATCGAACTGCTGGCAGTGGGCAGAGTTAGCCAGCAGTACTGCCTTCCAACCAGCGTGGCAGAGTAGAGTAGGAATAGGAATGACTTGGTCTGTTATGTGGATGCTTGTGTGTTTTAGGGGGCAGGGAATTTTGGTGTGTGTGTGTGTGTGTTTGGGGCTTGTCATGTGTGTGTGCATGTTGGATCTGGTCTATGGGTGTTACGTGAATTTTGTTATATATACTGTGTATATACAGTACGTACAATGACAATAAAGTATTATTAATTGGAATAGGAATAGGAATAGAAATAGGAATAGGAATAGTAGAGTAGAATAGGAATAGGAATAGGAATAGGAATAGGAATAGGAATAGGAATAGGAATAGGAATAGGAATAGGAGAGTAGAGTAGAGTAGAGTAGAGTAGAGTAGAGTAGAGTAGAGTAGAGTAGAATAGGAATAGGAATAGGAATAGGAATAGGAATAGGAATAGGAATAGGAATAGGAATAGGAATAGGAATAGGAATAGGAATAGGAAGAGTAGAGTAGAGTAGAGTAGAGTAGAGTAGAGTAGAGTAGAGTAAAGTAGAGTAGAATAGGAATAGGAATAGGAATAGGAATAGGAATAGGAATAGGAATAGGAATAGGAATAGGAATAGTAGAGTAGAGTAGAGTAGAGTAGAGTAGAGTAGAGTAGAGTAGAGTAGAGTAGAGTAGAGTAGAACAGAATACTTATATACCACTTCACAGTGCTTTACAATCCTCTCTAAGCGGTTTACCAAGTCATCTTATTGCCCCCAACAATCTGGGTCCTCATTTTACCAACCTTGGAAAGATGGAAGGCTGAGTCCACCTTGAACTGGTCTGAGTCAAGCTGCTGGCAGTTGGCAGAGTTAGCCTGCAATACTGCATTCTAATCACTGCACTGCCACAGCTCAAAGATAGATAGATAGATAGATAGATAGATAGATAGATAGATAGATAGATAGATAGATGGATGGATGGATGGATGGATGGATGGATGGATGGATGGATGGATGGATGGATGGATGGATGGATGGATGATTCATAGATTGATAGATCGAGAGATTGCAACAGCAATAGCACAGACTTATATATCATCGTCCTTTACAGCCTTCTCTAAGCAGTTTACTAAGTCATCTTATTGCCCCCAACAATCTAGGTCCTCATTCTACCAACCTCAGAAGGATGGAAGGCTGAGTCCACCTTGAGCTGGTCAGGATCGAACTGCTGGTAGTGGGCAGAATTAGCCTGCAATTCTGCATTTTCACCACTGCGCCATCACGGCCCAACACCCATATGAGCAGAGATTAACATCAAGATTAACGCCAGACCACCAATCAAATAAACAACATCCCTAATGAAGGAACTATCAAGACAAATAAACAAACAGGAAACAGCAGCCTAATCAAAAAAACTACGAAGAAGACTCCCACCAACACTGACAAGGGCAAGCCACTAGGGCATAAAAATAAGAGCAAACCCCA
Source organism: Hydrophis major (assembly GCA_033807585.1). Lineage (NCBI taxonomy): Eukaryota > Metazoa > Chordata > Lepidosauria > Squamata > Elapidae > Hydrophis > Hydrophis major. Next base: position 5,595,760 of record CM066341.1, read on the forward strand.
TTCCCTACTAGCCCTGACAATGTTACCAAGTTGTTACCTCCTCCTCCTCTCCGCAATTCCCTACTACCTTCTAGTGCTGATGATGCTACCTAGTTTGGTAGTGAAACACCTGCAAGAAAACCACCAAGCTCAGAGAACACCAACAGTTATGAACATAAATATCTGATGAAGTGAGTGCTCTAACCTAAGCTTCCCCAACAGCATGAAGCCAAGTCCTCATCCCGATAAACCCCTTTTATTTAATGAATTTTACAATGAATTTCCCCTCCAATAAAGTCCTGGCCAACCGTCTTTCAAGATAGTTCCCAATTACAAACCTTTATCAGGCTTGGAGAGGGGCCAGGCCAGTATCTTTCAAGCATGCTGGAATGAACTAAGCCCCACTCCCTTTCGCTCCTCTTTTATTCCCTAGGGGAGGGGCAATTCACCGCCCACCTATGGTTTTAGTCCCAAGTTGGCTTTCGTTCCTTAGCTGTTCCCTTCTTCTGGCAGCTCTGCGCATGCACACACTGGGAACAGGCTCCAGCTGCTCTTCTGCCTCACTGATCTCTGACTCTGAAGGCAGCTGATAACTGTTGAAGGGCTCTGGCCCCACCTCTGCCTTCAATGCAGAGCACTCATCAGAACTTTCCCCAGACTCCAGGACTGGCCCCAACCTCCTGACTGTCTGAGTCTGCCACCAGCTCCGCTGTTGGGCTACATCAGAAAAGGTTCTATTTTAAAATAGTATTTGTTAGTCCTGATTTTGACCTACCAGAAAGCAACAAGGCTGTCATATAATGGTTAAGGGGTTGACTTATCTTAGAACGGGTCCATGCCTTGCATGACAATCATGGTCCATCAGACAACCATACCTGAGAGTTCCAACCATGTGCACTAATCCATCATCACAACACAAGAACTCGCTTTCTAATAGTTGCACCCAGTTGTAGAAGCCTCCTTATTTGCATAGCTTTCCATCTAGACATTAATGTATTCAGGTATTTATCGAAGTCAGAGAAACCACCATGTTCCGTAACGGCTGTGTGTTAGCAAAGTTGGTCTTGTTACAGTTTATGCTTGCATGACTTTATTTGTAGAGTGATCTGCTTTAATTTTTAATTGTCAGTTACTCGAGGGACTTGGTGCTCTGCAGCCAGAAATGTGAGACTTCGATAAATGAGAATTGTTTTGGCAGAAATGTTTTGAATGCAGACAAAGGAGCCAAATCAAGATGGTAAATATCCAGGATTGAGCATGTTGCAGTCATAAAATTAAAAAAAAAAAAAAAGAGCAAAAACGTGACAGCCACAGTTTTTAAAAATTGGGTGAGGATTGTGTTTGGAAAGAGAAATGAAATGAATTATCGTAGTTCAATGCAGGAAGCAAAATGTTCTCTTTTGGGGGGTTTTCCTAACAATTTTGTTGCTGGGAGCACAATCCTGCCTAAAGAAATGTGATTAGAGCATTAACTTCAATTCACAGGAGGCTAAAAGAGAAGGAGTGAGGGCAGGGCAGAGGGAGAAGGAGAAGGAGAAGAAGAAGAAGAAAGGCAAGGGGGAAGAGAAAGGCATGATGGGGAGATACAAAAGGAAAAGACAAGGAGAGGGAGAAAGACAAGGAGATGCAGAAGAAGGCACAGAACGAGAAGAAGGAGACATGGAAGGAGAAAGACAAGGAGAAGGATAAAGAGATGCAGAAAGACAAGGATGGAGAAGAAGAAAGAGAAGGATCTTCACACAGCACAGCTTATCCAGCAATATTGACTGGCAGCTGCTACATCCTGAAATGCAATTTTGATGCTGAGTGACCCCATAACTCAAAGCACCAGAAGTAAAAGATGAGCAATAAAGACCAGCTATTGCTCCCTGTCTGCAAACTCACTGGTAAAGCCAATTGCTTTCAAGAGATCGGCTGCAAGCAATGCAAAATACACCACCAGCACAATAATGAACAGAAATGCCCTCAGAAGGGCCTTCCTGTGGCAAACGCCACTCCCACAGATGCAAGTCTGGGGTGGGAGAAACCTCAGAGAAAATCTCATTTGAGCCCCTTCAATTTCCACTCCAAATGTAACCCAATAAGCGGCCCATAAAAACAAGAGAAAACGGCAAGCCAATTCTTTAATAAGAAGGCAAGCTATATAGAATGCTCTTTAGTAATTGCTGCAAAAGCTGTTCCATAATTCTAAGAGCAGAACACTACTTTTCTGGTAATAACTAACAGTGGGACTTGACAGTGATATTCTGGGTAAATACCAGAGGTGGTATTCAGCCAGTTCTGACCGGTTCTCTAGAACCGGTAGTGGAAATTCTGAGTAATTCAGAGAACTGGAGAATACCACCTCTGACTGGCCTCGCCAACCCCATCTCTTCTCTGCCTCCCATTGAGTTCCAGCTGATCAGCTGGGTTTCCTTTGGTTGCCCTGCACAGAAGAACGGAGCTGGAAAGCAGGTTAGTGGAGTGGGAAGGGAAGGGAGATTTTGCAGTACCCTTCTCCCAGGAGCAGGTAGGGAATGGAGATTTTGCAGTATCCTTTCCCTGCCATGCCTACCAAGCCACGCCCACCAAGCCACACCACGCCCACCAAGCCACGCCCACAGAACCAGTAGTAAAAAAATTTGAATCCCACCACTGGTAGATATGTCCTCAAATTAAGGTCTCCATCAAAAAGGCTAAGTATGGTAGGTCCTGGAGACATCGTACTAAGTCTCACACGAGAGGTTGCGTCTATGATTCCCTGCATCTTTCATCTTGGCATTTCCCTTTAACCCTAATCTTACATGCAGGGAAGAGAGAAATGTCTGAAGAAATATGTTTTGAGATTCTGGAAAGAGCACAAAGATGATGAGAGAGATAGAAGCTAAAACCGATGAAGACCGATTGCAGACATTGTGGAACAACTTGCAGTCAGAGGTTGTGGGGGCTTCATCACTGGAGGTTTTTAAGAAGAGGATGGACACTTGTCTGAAATGGCAGAGAGTCTCCTGCTGCCGCGGGGAGGTTTGGGGGGGGGGGGTTGGATTAGTTGACCTTGACATGCAGGGAGGAAGGAAACAATTTGGCTTACGAGAGAGGAAGTGGTCATGATCCCCCTCATTGGTTGCAGCTGGGGAGAATTGTATATAAGAGAGATGATTACAACGCAGTGTTGCCAGAAGCAAAGCGTGTGTTATTTTGGGCTGAAGTTATCTTGGTTGGCATCCTTCCAATAGACTCTGCCTTGTTATCTCCTTGAAGTTGGTAATTACTTAGATACAGATACAGATAATCAGAGTTGGAAGGGACCTTGTAGGTCATCTAGTCCAACCTCCCACCCAAGTGGGAGACCCTACACCATTTCTGACAAATTGCAGTCCAATCTCTTTTTGAAAGTCTCAAGTGATGGTGCTTCCGCAACTTCTGAGGGCAACTTCTGTTCCATGGGTTGATTGTTCTCACTGTCAGAAAGTTTCTCCTTATTTCCAGGTTAAATCTCTCTTTGTTCAGTCCATTGTTCAGTCCACTTATCCTAGTCCATTGTGGAATTTCCTTCATTGTAGTTTGTTTTGGGTTTTTTATTTCTCCTCTATCTGTTCATTAAGTTCAGACTGTATTGCTTTCTTTTGAAGACTATTTTTGAGTACGTTTTATCTCCAACTGAGAATTATTGAACAGTGGGGTCAAGTTGGAGGCATTAAAGGACATTTATTTACGCTTTGGATTTTGTTACGTTTGTGTTACACTCCGGGTCATCACAAAAGCATACAGGTTGGTCTCCTATGAATCGTGGTTTCCAGGACTATAAGCACCATACTTCAGACATCCAAAGCACACAAAACAAGTTTGTTCAAAGCCAAAATGAAATCTCTGAAGAAGTGCCAGATTCCGGGATGATGTTCCAGAACAAAAACAGCAAAAACACCAGGAAGCCAAGCTAGCAAAGTCTAACAAGAACCATAAAAGCCCAGAAACAAATTCTGTCGTCTTCCAACACTGATTTCTTTTCCCCCCGTTGCATAGCTACTGACATTTCCTGAAACCATTTTGAACGGATTCTTCTCCTTCAATCTCATTTTCAAAAATGGAAATTAGGATATCAAGATGAAAAAAAAAATATAGAAGAAGAAGAATAGGGAGAGGAAGTGGAGCCATAAACCATGGGAATGTTACTGAGAAAAAAATAAATAAAAAATAAATCGACGGAGAGATTTTTAGAAAATGCAGCCACCCAGCGAGCGAGCAAGTGAGCAAAAGAGACTGTTCAAAGCGTAGCCAGTATTATTATTGCTAACACAGCTGTTCCAAGGCCTGTCTGTTTCCATAATTCGGGTAAACACCACAGAAATCTTCATAACAAACAACGGAGAAATACAAACACCAGGTTGGTGGAACGAGCAAGCCATAAATTATTCTGCCGACAAATAAGAAAAATACCACACAACATAGCAGGCTTTCACCCCCATCATCAGTGGAATGTTTACTTTCCAAGAGGCAAACTTTGCACAAATTTTACCTCGGCACCTTGACCATAAGTCCACCTTTGCAAAGATGAATGCAGAAGGACGCTGTTGAATTCATTCTGCAATGAACAGAGGATGGCTTTAGAAATGCATTCTTCAAAGACCGAGTCAACAGCTAGCCATAAAGTAGACATCCTTCTCTGCTTCCCCCTCTCAAAATCTGCCTTCCCATGAGGCTAGTTGCTGGGGGAAATCACATGCCACTGACCAACTGACCCTTTGAGCTATCTCCTCTTGCTTCCTTCCGAAAGTTTTCTGCCATCCCTTATTGAACAATGCAAATAAAAGCCATTTTAATTGTGAACACTGTGTCTCGAGGCCGACAGTTAAAAGGGATGTGAAATGTAAACTTGGGAAAGATCTTGAGATGCTCACCAGATGCATCAGCCTAGAAGACCAAAGAGAGTCATTAAGAGTTGCTCAGTCACGAAGTTGTGTCCGACTCTCCATGACCCCATGGACCACAGCATACCAAGCCCTCCTGACTTCCACTGTCTCTCAGACATTGCTCAAATTCATGTTCGTTGCATGGATGACACTATCTAACCAGTTCATCCTCTGTCGTTGCCTTCTCCATTGGCCTTCCATCTTTCCCAACATCTGGGTCTTCTAACCAAAGAGTCCTTTCTTCTAACCTAGAAGTCAGGAATCTATGGAGATTCTCAGTCTTCCATCCAGGTCATGGTAGTCACCAAAGGTGCTTTTTCAGGAGACAACTGGACTTCCTTGTTTTTTCCTTGAAGACGTTTCGCTTCTCATCCAAAAAGCTTCTTCAGCTCTGACAGGATGGTGGGAAATGGAAGGCTTTATATTCCTTGCAGACTGCAGGTCGTTTGCATCCTTTTAGAGGACACAGATAAACTTCCCAGTGGCCTCAATGACTCTCTAAAAAAAATGCAAATGGACAGCTGTCTGCAAGGAATATTAATTCTGGGCTCAGTTGTGCTCGTAAGTCAAGGCCAACCTGTACTGGCAGGTAAAACTGGAGGTTTTCAAAAGAGAGCAGAGCCAGTTATAATTAGACTCAGCATCCCAGGTATAGTTAACTGCAAATGGAAAGACATCCCTGACAGTTTCCAATTGCCTCTTTTGTCTCCTTTGCAAAACTGAAGCAAATCTTTATAGCAGTAACTGTAAGAGGGATCTTGGAGTCTGAGTGGACAACCAATTCAATATGAGCCAACAGTTTGCAGCGTCAGCCAAAAAAGCCAATGCAATCCTAAATTGCATTAACAGAGAGATGCAGTTAAGATCACATGAGGTCCTACTATCACTCTATAAAGCCTTAGTAAGACCACACCTAGAGTGCTGCATCCAGTTTTGGTCACCACATTATAAAAATATGCTGAGATTCTAGAAAAAGTGCAGAGAAGAGCAACCAGGATGATGAGGGGACTGGAGGCTCAAACATGCGATGAATGGTTGCAGGAACTGGACCTGGCTAGTCTAGTGAAGAGAAGGACCAGGGGAGACAGGATAGCAGTCTTCCACTATTTGAGGGGCTTCCACAGAGAGGAGGAAGGGGTCAAGCTATTTTGTAATCCACCTGAAGGCCAGACGAGGAATAATGCATGGAAACTGATCAAGGAGAGATTCAACCTAGAAATAAGGAGGAATTTTCTGACCTTGAGAACCATCAACCAATGGAACAAAAATTGTGGAAGCTTCATCCCTGGAAGCTTTCAAGAAGAGACTGGACTGCCATCTGTCAAAAATCTTGTAGGATCTCCTGCTTGAGTGGCAGGTGGGGGTTGGACTAGATGACCTACAAGTTCACTGCCAGCTCTGTTATTCTCTTAAAGCAATCAGGCTCTAGATATATTCCATAGAACATCTCTGGGCTGTATCTGCTGTGCAAAGAGAATAAACTATCAGTTCATGGGGAAAGTTTGTTTTCTGCCTCCTCCCAGCCAGAATTCTGGTTATCTTTCTGAATTATCAACAGTGTATGTACACAGGGAGCACCTATCTCAAAGGAAATGGAGGGGAAAGCTGTTGGAGAGATAAGAAACTGGCTCTGTATAACTCTCCCACCCTCATAACATAAATTTGATGCCACTGGAGTTCTTATCTCTTTATCATCGTCCCAATCCCGAGCTGATACCCACGTCTGGTTTGTCAACCTGATTTGCTTTCTAAACAAAACCTTTGTTTCTGGATTTCACAGAAGGGAGCATTAAAATCCATCTAGATTTAATCAGTAGCTCGCCCTTGGGGAATTCTCTCTCTCTCTCTCTCCTGATGTTAGATTGACATGTATCTGGTGCCGTATACAGCCATGCCTCTGCCCTGCTTCTTAGCTGGAGATGGCATTCAAACCAGTTCTGAAGAACCCGTAGCGTAAATTTTGAGTAGTTCGGAGAAGTGGCAAATCCCACCTCTGACTGGCTCTGCCCCCATCTCTTCTCTGCCTCCTGAGTTCCAGCTGATCGGCTGGGTCTTCTTTGGTTGCCCTGCACAGGAGAATGGAGCTGGAAAGCAGGTTAGTGGGGTGGGGAGGGAATGGAGATTTTTGCAGTATCCTTCCCCTGCCATGCCCACCAAGCCACACCCACCAAGCCACGCCCACAGAACCGGTAGTATAAACTTTTGAATCCCACCACTGATCCAAACGGTATCGCTTTGAAGATGTTTTGGGAGTTCTATGGAATGCATAGAGCCTCTGCTTGGTGGCAAAAGCCATTGTGAGATTTCAACATTGCATTGATCAGAGGCTGATTTAAGAATAAAAAAGCTCTTTCAAATCAACGCACATTAAATTAAACTAACTTTCTGTGGGATCCTTGGTGTTCTGAGCTGAGAGTTTGGTGTTTAGCACTGATGATGTTACCTAGTTTGGTAAAGAAATGTCTGCAAAAAACCCCACCCAGTTCAGAGAGCAACAAGGACTTCTTGCTCCACCATCTCCTCCTCCTCCTCCTCCTCCTCCTCCTTCTCCTCCTCCTCCTCCTCCTCCTCCTCCTCATGATGATGATGTTACATACTTGGATAATGAGAAGTCTGCAAGAAAACCACCCAGCTCAGAGAGCACCAGGGACCCCACAGGCTCCCTCCTTCTTCTCCTCCTTTTGCACTGATGATGTGACCTAGTTGGATGATGAAATGCCTGCAAGAAAACCACCAATATCTCTTTCTTTTGCTCTCTTTCTTTCTCTCTCTTCCTCTCTCTCTTTCTCTTTCTCTCTCTCCCTCTCTATTTCTTCCTCTTTCTCCCCTCTCTCTCTTTAAAATGTTACAAAAATTGCACCAAGTAACAGCGAGAAACTTCCATTTGCTGACAATGTCCAGTCTCTGATTTCCCTGAATTGAGAAGGGAATATCAATACACTGTCTATAAGCCACAATCATTTCTTTTTTTCTTTGAGAGTTAAAGTTATCCCTCCCCACTTCCACCTTATTCCACTTGTAAAGCACACATAAACTTAAAACCATCTGGGCTCACATGTCTAAATGGACAATAAGAATGTAGACCACCTACCACCTTCTTATCCATGTTCCAGGGGAGATTTCCACCTGTTGTCTCCCCCTTTTATTTCAGGATTTCCTACCCTGGTATCTAAGAACATAGCATTTACTATTCAAAGCGTCTGCACATTGATTCTATCCTGCTATCTAAGAACAAGAAAGGGCATTTATTATTCAAATCTTAAAGCCCATTGATTCTTGATTCAATAGCTTGCATCTTCCATGGGTTGGCCAGCTCTGTTCCATTCCTGCTGAAAGATAACTTTGATTGTCGGAGGGTATTCGATAAAAAACAGAGTATTTTTGAAAATTAGGGGAAGCTAAGACAGATATTGAAGATAAATCCTTCTTCCTCAATCCAGAAAGGAGTCAGATAAAAAGTACTGAAAGCTCTCAGTGCAATACTCTACTCACTGCTGGGTACACATGTTTTCTGCAGAACACCGCTGAGTCCATGTTCCAAAGAATATCATGTTAATTCAAATGACCTTTTGTGCATTTTTTTTATATTCCAGGCTGGAACGCTTAGAAAATATTGTACGTTTCTGTCTCCGAATAACTGAATGTGTTAATAATAATAATAATAATAATAATAATAATAATAATAATAATAATAATAATAATACATATTATTGTTTTAAAGCTTAATAATAACGCAACAGCCCAGACCTTTGTACAATCTAAAATGAAAGATATATGTAATCACTGTTGTCCCAATACAGAATGAACAATATACAATGTGTAGCAAGGGGGCATTTGTGCCCAAGACTGTAACTTCATTTTTACTCACACGAGAGAGTGGTGTTTTTGGGCTTCTAGGACCATAATTACAAATTGTCCTTTGTCCACTATTGGTTGGAGTAAACAGCATTCTCTTTGGACACTAAACATTCATTATGGAAGAAGCATAGTGCCAATTACTACTTTGCCTAAAGAATCCCATGGTGTCTGTTTTAACCAAAACATACAACTAGAACATCCATAACTTGAGGCCAAAATGTCTAATTCATTACAAAGCTTTACAAAAGAAAAAGTTAGTCCAGGCTCTTGCTGAGACCAGCCAACTGGCATTGTAAATCTTTAAAATAGGAAACTGCCAAGACAAAACAGATCTTGCACCCTCCCCTCGCCAAAAGGATACGCCAGCAATAATATTAATAGTAGCAGTAATACGAATTGGAATAGTGAATTCTAACTCTGCAAGATGGCGGTCTACCAGCACTTGAGGGAACTGTCACAAAATCAGAAGTCAAACCCTTTTCTTCCTTTTCCCCTTCTTTTCTGCACTCTTCCCTTCCTTATTTTTCCTACTATTTTTTTTTTCATACATTTTGTATTTTATATTATAAACAAAGAGAGAATTTGGTGCAATGAAGAATGTCTCGTCTGTAGCAACCTTCCTCTTTTCCTCTGTGGTTAGCCATCCCTATCCTGGTCAGATTTGGAGCAAGTTCTCAAGACCTTACATGAATCCATTTGTGCTGTTGTGGTCCGCCAGCAGAGCTGGCAGCAGACTGTGTGAGGAGGTTGGGGAGGAACCTGGGCCAGTCCTGGAGTCTGGGGAAGGTTCTGATGAGGGCTCTGCATCAGAGGCAGAGATGGGGCCAGGGTCATCTGACAGTCATCAGCTGCCTTCGGAATTGGACATCAGTGAGGAAGAAGAACAGCTGGAGCCTGTTTCCAGTGTGAGCATGTACAGAGCTGCCAGAAGAAGGGAATAGATAAGGAACAAGGGTCAACTTGGGAGTGAAGCCACCAGTGGATGATGAATGGCCCCTCCCAGAGAGAATAAAAAAGGAACGAAAGGGGAGTGGGGTTTTTCAGGAGACAGTTCATTTGGGTGAAGATCTGTTCCTGCATTCTTGCCAAGTATTGTCTGCTACAGTGTGGCATCTGAAAGATATCGGCCTGGCAACTCTCCAAGCTCTGTAGTTGTGCAATCTCTTGAAAAACTGTTGGCCAGGACTTTGCTAGAGAGGAATTCACTGTAAACTAAATAAAAGGGGTTTAACGGGACAAGGAGTCAGCTTCGTGCTGTTGGGGAAGCCGAGTTCAGAACAATTTGTCCCAAAAAGGTTTAAGTTGGAACTGACCTCTATTCAGCATCTTGGAGAATTCCTTCTGGTTATTGGGGAAAGAATTCTCCAGAAATGAAAAACAATTCCAATTATGCCTCTTTAATTAAATTTTTGCTATAAACATTTTTTTCCTATCAGCCAGTTTGGGAAATATTACACCCTACAGCTGCTTAGAAATATTTTCGACACAGGGATTCGCTTTGTTCTCTTTCTCATTTTTTTTAATCCCCATTAGAAATCTGGCTGCTTTCAAAGGTAATTGATGCACATGAGTTTAATTGAAATATTTATATCTAAATGGGATGAAATCATATCCACATATAATGGGCTATGTCAATTTTGCCCCTAAGGATTACATATTTCCTGTTTTTAAGGAATTGGTCTCCCACCGAAGGGAGACACAGACAAACCCAACAGCCCCTTTTATTATGTACTCCTAAAAAAAAAAAAAAAAAGCCCTGTGAACTAGCATTTTTAAATAGAACTATCACAGCTTCATTTGCAAATGCCTAAGCAGGACTAAGGATGACATAATAGCAGTCTTCCAATATTTGAGGGGCTGCCCCAAAGGGGAGGGGGTCAACCTATTTTTCCAATTACCTGAAGGCAAGACAAGAAGCAATGGATGGAAACTAACCAAGCAGAGAAACAACCTGGAACAAAGGAAAGTTTTCCTAAACCATGAGAACAATCAGTGGAACAATCAGTGTCTCCAGAAGTTGTGAGTGTTCCAACACTGGAAGTGTTTAAGAAGTCTCCTGCCTGAGCAGGGGGTTGGACTAGAAGACCTTCAAGGTCCCTACCAACTATGTCCTTCCTTCCTTCCCCTTCTGTCCTTCCCTCCCCTTCAATCATCTCTCTCCTTCCTTCCTTCCTTCCTTCCTTCCTTCCTTCCTTCCTTCCTTCTCCTTCTGTCCTTCCCTCCCCTTCAATTATCTCTCCTTCCTTCCTTTTCTTCTCCTTCTTTCCTTCTTTCCTTCCTTCCTTCCTTCTCCTTCTGCCCTTCCCTCCCCTTCAATCATCTCTCTCTCCTTCCTTCCTTCCTTCCTTCCTTCCTTCCTTCCTTCCTTCTCCTTCTGTCCTTCCCTCCCCTTCAATTATCTCTCCTTCCTTCCTTTTCTTCTCCTTCTTTCCTTCTTTCCTTTCTTCCTTCCTTCTCCTTCTGCCCTTCCCTCCCCTTCAATCATCTCCTTCCTTCCTCCCTTCCTCCCTTCCTTCCTTCCTTCCTTCCTTCCTTCCTTCCTTCCTTCCTTCCTTCACCTTCTGTCCTTCCCTCCCCTTCAACCATCCTTCCTTCCTTCCTTCCTTCCTTCCTTCCTTCACCTTCTGTCCTTCCCTCCCCTTCAACCATCCTTCCTTCCTTCCTTCCTTCCTTCCTTCCTTCCTTCCTTCCTTCCTTCCTTCCTTCCTTCACCTTCTGTCCTTCCCTCCCCTTCAACCATCCTTCCTTCCTTCCTTCCTTCCTTCCTTCTTTCCTAGATTGGTAAAATGAAGAGCCGAATTGTTGGGGACTGCACAAGAACCTTCCTCCCAGCAAGGCAGTGATCCACAAAGGGGTCTTCAGAGCTCCAAGACAACAATTTGGTGACATGAGAGAAACTGCCAGGAACAGCCTTTTTTCCTTATTTCCCCCTCTCCCCCAGCTTATCAGTGCCCCCTAAATTATTCTGCCTTTTATCTCCACACCCCAGGGAAGCTTTCATTGGAAGATTTACCTTTGTCCTTACTGCTGCTGTCTCTCTTGTCTATATTTATATGCCAAATAAAAATACTTTATTATTCAGATGATGCATGGCTAGGCTGGATGTGCCTCTGAGGATTCTTTGCAGAACCCATAAAATTGCACTGGAGTTAAGAGGCTGAGATCGGGAAGAGAGGAAAGCAGAATAAGAGAACAACAGAGTTGGGAGGGACCTTGGAGGTCTTCTAGTCCAACCAGAAGATGCAAGCTAGCCAAAGTGCTTGCTTGCATCTTATTTTTTGGGGGGGGGGAATCCAGTTATGTTTTTCCAAATGGGTTTAACAGAATAATAACAGAATTGGAAGGAAGGAAGGAAGGAAGGAAGGAAGGAAGGAAGGAAGGAAGGAAGGAAGGAAGGAAGGAAGGAAGGAAGGAAGGAAATATGTAAAATATCTTAGGTGTGAATTGGGTAAGAAAGGGAGGGGGAGGGAAGGAAGGAAGGAAGGAAGGAAGGAAGGAAGGAAGGAAGGAAGGAAGGAAGGAAGGAAGGAAGGAAGGAAGGAAGTCAACCATTAATTGGTCCGGATCAAACTTCTGGCTGTGGAGGATTTTGGGATCCTTGGTGCTTACTGAGCTTGGCGGTTTCCTTGCAGATATTTCATTACCCAACTAGATAATTTCAAGCAAGGGAGGAGGAGGAGGACTATGAGGTCCTTGGTACTTTCTGAAGTTGGCTATTACCAATACATCATATTCTGACAGTCATTTCGAAGACGCCTTCTCTGGATTGCAAAAAATTACCCCCTTCCCCAAAGCTCTCAGAATCCCATCCTGTTCCCCCAAAACTGCCTTCTGTGCAGCCATCATAGCTCCCGCATGACAAATGGACGGAGTGCCAATCCTTCGGCCGATCGATCCCCATGGTTGGTTTCATTAAGCGAACAAATTCAAGCTCAAGTTTGCATCCCTTTGACACTGGCGGAGCCAGTCCTTCTCTTCCCCCCACCCCGGGTCTGAAGCACAAAGCTGTTTCCTTCCCTGTGTTTGGAAGAGAAAAACCAAGGAGACGCCACGTTTGCGGCTTTCAATCCACCAGCCCATCAAGGACCATCTGTCCCTGCACAGGGCAAGCACAGCTCAGCTTGGCAGGCTGCTCCTTGCTTAGAGCAAAGATAAACTCTTCCCCTGGAGCCAAAGGAAAGGACGAGGATTAAATATATAAATATAGAGATAGAGATAGATATCCCGGCAGGACACCCACACCTGCAGCATGCCTTTTGAGGTGTGGATAGAATGGAATAGAATGGAATGGAATATAACAGAATATTATTAGGAAGGAAGGAAGGAAGGAAGGAAGGAAGGAAGGAAGGAAGGAAGGAAGGAAGGAAGGAAGGAAGGAAGGAAAGACAGACAGAAAGACAGACAGAAAGAAAGACTCTAGAAAAACCTGCTAACTCTGAGAATATTAAGCATTAGATATTTTATCTGCACAAGACACTCAAGAATTATTCCTAGAAAGGATGTAAGGCATAATTGCCTTTCTAGCCAAGTAAACTCTCTCATCTTTGTACCAGTCCCAAAAAACAAGCAAGAAAACTGAAAACAACCAACCACTTCACAAACGGTTGGCACAACATAGGAGAACAAACCCATTAGCGGTCCATCTGCATTTGAAAGACAAAGTCCATTCTTTTGAAGACAGCAAAGTCCACATTCTGGACAGAAAGGGCTACTGGTTTGAAAGAGGTGTCAAAGAGGCTATCTAGAATAGAATAGAGCTGGAAGGGAACCTTGGAGGTCTTCTAGTCCAACCTTTGCTCAAGCAGGAGACTCTATGCCATTCCATACAAGTGGCTGTCCAGGAAAGTCATTAATTGTGGTTAATTGTTCTCAGGAAATCTCTTCTTAGAAGATCTTAGAACCAAGGAGCTTCTCTCGTTGAATAGTTTGGATTGGCTTGCCTTCAGGGCTTCATCACTGGAGGCTTTCAAAAAGAGACTGGACAGCCATTGGTATCAAATGATACAAGGTCTCCAACTCTGTTATGCTATTGCGCAATGGGTGTGAACATCATGGCACTGCCCCTAAAAAAAAGTTCTACCTTTCGTTGCATAAGGTGATCTCCAGCCTCCCTGGCTGTCAACATCGCCATTCAATTGCAAATTAATTGAAAAGGGGGAAAAGTCTTCCTAATTTTCAGATTAGGGTACGCGGAGAAATATTTAGAGGAATAAAAAGGTGCATAGCACAAAATAACACTATAGTCCTAGTAGTCTGCAGTCCTCATGGCTTCCCACAACCCAATGGGATTTCATGTGGGTTTTACATTGAAGAAATGGAAAGGAATCAAGGAGAGGACCAATCTAGAAGAAATTTTCTGACAGTGAGCACAATTAACCAGTGGAACAATTTGCCATTGAGATGTTGTGGGTGCTCCATCATTGGAGGCTTTCAAGATGAGATTGGACAACCATTTGTCTGGAATGGTATAGTGTCTCCTGCTTGAGCAGGGGGGTGGACTAGAAGACCTTCAAGGTCCCTTCCAACTCTGTTATTCTGTTAAGATGTGCTCAACCTCCTAAGCCCAAGGTTTTTTTTATTTCTCGTCTCTATTCTTTTGACCTCTGAGAACTTTCGTTGTCAGGCAGTGAAGGGAACTTTCATTTCCTTCTAGCACTGAGCATGAGAAAAATGGCAAAATCAATAGAACGCAATACTTTTAATAAGCCAACTCAAAGGTCAACTTTCTTCCCTTCTACATCCTCCCCTTCAAAAAAGGAAAATTAAAAGCGAGCTCTTTTTTTTTTAAAGGATAAACAGCTTCATAAAATATTGCCAAGATGGAGCTTGCAATAAAGATTTGTGTGTTCTTCGAAGTAATTACATCAAACCTTATAAGAGTTTATTACTTGACATTATTTGCTTGTAGATATTCCAACAATTTCTCCTAACTGCGAAACATTTGTCACTTAAATCAACAGTTGTTGTTGTTGTTTCCCCCCCTTCTTCTTTGCAATCAAAACTATTTTCCACTGCACACAAAATCACTCTGAATATTTCAGTCATGGGAAATAAAAGCTTTTTTTATATTAGAGGAGGGGAAACAAAAAGCTTTTAATGCTTAATTTAAACTCCCACAGGATGCTGAAACGCTTTCTACCTTTTGCAGAAAATGTTTCTTATCCAATGGGAGGTTAGACATAAAAACTGCAATTGTAATTCAGGAAAGGCGACTTTCTTCAATCTGCCAAAGTGATTCAGAAAACCCAAGTGGGCCTGGATCAATACAGGAGCATCCATGTTGGTTTAATTTAGAAATCTTATTCAGAGAATCAGGCCAAACATCTTTAAATCATGCAGGGGCCTTTCCTACTCTCTGAGTTGGATTCTTTTCTTGGACACATTTCATTACTTGATTAGGTGACATATCTGGGCTACTAGAGAGTGGGGTTCTAGCCCTCCCTTCTAGCACTGATGATATTATCTCATGAAATGTCTACAAGAAAACCACCAAGTTCACAAGGCAGCAAGGACCCTATAGTCCTCCTCCTCTTCCTCCTCCCCCTCCTCCTCCTCCCCCTCCTCCTCTCTGCATACCCCATTCCCTTCTAGCACTGTTCAGTTTCCATCCATTATTCCTTGTCTGGCATTCGGGTGCTTTGGAAAATAGCTGGACCCCTTCCTCCTCTCTGTGGCAGCCCCTCAAATATTGGAAGACTGCTCTCCTGTCTCCCCTGGTTCTTCTCTTCACTAGACTGGTCAGGCCCAGTTCCTGTAACCGTTCTTCGTATGTTTTAGTCTCCAGTCCGCTAATCATCCTAGTTGGGTCTCAACATCTCAACATCCAGTGGCCAAAACTGGATGCAGTACTCTAGGTGTGGTCTTACTAAGGCTTTATAGAGTGGCATTAGTCCCTCCCTTGATCTTGATTGTATCCCTCTGTTAATACAACTTAGGATTGCTACATTGGCTTTTTTGGCTGCTTCTGCACACGGCTGGCTCCTATTTAGCTGGTTGTCCACTAAGACTCCAAGATTCCTCTCATGTGACCTAGTTGGGTAATGAAATGTTTGCAAGAAAACCACCAAGCTCAGAGAGCACCAAGGACTGCACAATTCTCCTCCTCCTCCTCTTCCTGCCACATACCACTCTCTTCAGCACTGGTGATAATGAAATGCCTGCAAAAAATCACCAAGCTCGGAGAGGACCCAGGAATCCTAGTCATCGTAGTCTTCCTCCTCCTCCTTCTCCTCCCTCCATCCTCCCACTCTCTTCTAGCACTGAGGATGTTACCTACTTGGATAATGAGATGTCTGCAAGAAAACAACGCAGCGCAGACACCCCCAAAGACTCTACAGTTCAGCCTTGAACTGCAAAACTTCTCCTTTAATTGGTACCTTGGAATCAGCTCACTTCAAATGGAGTGCACGCCTACCCACCCCTATGAAGCACCCATCTTGCCTGCTCTGTCCAATACCCATTACGTCTCCCACCACAACAGGGAGAAAGGAAGCTAATGCATTCAGCCAAGATCCCTTTCCACAGTCACTTGTTGATGCCATGTCAAATTAAGAGCCAGGAAAGCAAAACCATTTCAATAAATGCAATCTGGTTAAGTTAAGTGGATTAAAAAAGAGAGAGAGAGAGAGAGAGAAAAAAAACAGAAGAAAGGGGAAGGAGAGTTCCATTTGGGCCACTAACCTATTAGTTGTTTGAAAAAAACAGTTAATCAATGTTCGAGAGTAAGGTGACCTGACAGCTATAATTTGAATAGATTCGTCTGAGAGCTTATGAAGGGAAGCCATCTAAAAGATTAAAGATGGTACATATCTACTGAGTAAGAGAGAGTAAGAGAGTCCTTTCCCGCGGTTGGCAAATCACCTCTGACTGCTCTCACGTTTAGCTGTCATCAATAGATTAACTTGCTGTGAATTTGGTTTTGAGCCTTTCAAATCTTCAGGTCTCACACCCATTGGCATGACTCCCTTCTTCCATTCATACCCGTTTCTATTTTTTTTTTTAATTCTATTCAATTTCAAATCAATTGAATACTCAGCCAGACCACAAAAGCTAAAATAGACAATCCTTTTAACAAACCAGTAAGAATATTATTAGATAGATATGATATGATATGATATAATGATATGATATGAATAGACAGAACCAGTATGAATATTATGATAGATGATAGGTGATAGTTAGACAGGCAGGCCGACAGGCAGACAGACAAATAGACAGACATATGGTAGATAGATGATAGATAGATAGATAGATAGATAGATAGATAGATAGATAGATGATAGATGATATAGATAGATAATGATAGATAGATAATAATGACTGATAGATAGATGATAGATTGAGAGATAATAGATAGATTTATTTTATTTTTATTTATTTTATTTTGTCAAGCAATTATAAGATAACAGGTATAAGTATAAGCATGGCATGAATACATGGATACATATAAGAAAAAAAAAAGAAACAATAGGACAGGGACGGTAGGCACATTGGTGCGCTTATGCACGCCCCTTACTGATGATAGATAGATGATATAGATGATAGATAGATAGATAGATAGATAGATAGATAGATAGATAGATAGATAGATAGTGATAGATTGATAGATAGATAATGGGTGGATAGATAGATAAACAGAGTTAAGTTGCAATTCAGAAATATTTATTGCTCAAGCTTATTGACTGGGATCTAATCAACTATAATTCAAATCTGAAGCAGTGCCAGATTAGGTCAACAGAATTCAAGGCGGGCTGGGCTTGGATCTCCTGTGGCAATGTAAAGATTCTAAGCTGATGACCCATTTCACTGAGCCAACAGTGTGCGGTGGCAGCCAAAAAAGCTAATGCAATCCTAAATTGCATTAACAGAGGGATACAGTCAAGACCAAGGGAGGCAGTAATAGCTTACTAAGCTATAAAGCCTTAGTAAGACCACACCTAGAGTAATGCATCCAGTTTTGGCCACCACATCATAAAAAAGATGTTGAGACTCTAGAAATAGTACAGAGAAGAGCAACCAGGATGATTAGGGGACTGGAGGCTAAAACATATGATGAATGGTTGCAGGAACTGGGCATGGTTAGTCAAGGGAAGAGAAGGACCAGGGGAGACATCATAGCAGTGTTCTAATATTTGAGAGGCTGCCACAGAGAGGAGGAAGGGGTCCAGCTATTTTCCAAAACGCCTGAAGGCCAGACAAGGAACAATGGATGGAAACTGAACAAGGAGAGATTCAACCTGGAAATAAGGAGAAATTTTCTGACAGTGAGAATAATCAAGCCCATAGAACAGAAGTTGCCTTCAGAAGCTGTGGGAGCTTCATCATTGGAAGCTTTCAAGAAGAGATTGGACTGCCATCTGTCAGAAATGGTGTAAGATCTTCTGCTTAGAAGAGGGGTTGGATTAAATGACCTATCAGGTCCCTTCCAACTCTTGTTAATCTGTACCTCCACTGCTTGCACCTCTCCTGTAACTCGACATAATTCAAAGACCACCAATGGAATAAGCACAACTGCAAGATGAATGGGACACATTAAAACCCGATTAAGAAGCTCAAGAAATTTTAGTCTGCATGCAAACACCCTTATTATTAGAACTTGGAAATAAGGTCAGCTTGGGGCATATGGGACTTCATAATCCTACGGTAAATAGGAGCCTACTCAGCGTTGTGTTACATGGAGGAGGTAACCCGCATTTCACTTGTCCAAATAAGCAATCCAGTCCTCGGTGTAATAACTTGTCTCTGTTGGCCCAAACACAAAAGTCTGGACTGCCTTTGGTTCAAATATTTGATTTTGTTGTTACTGGCCTCGCAGCTCAAGCAAGCAAATTCAATTTAAGCCACGCTGGTTCAGTGCTTTTTATTAAACACTAAGAAAATAAAAGAATAACACTACGGTGTTGGGGGGTGGGAATGGGGATTGATATACATGTGCACTATATCAATTCTGACTGCCCTGCAGTATGAGAAAATAAATTGCTAAAAATATAGTTTTAAAGGGAAGGGAGGGGTCTCATTTGCTGCACAACAGACAAACCAAAGAGAGGCTAAATAGCTGACTTTTTTTTTTTTTTTAAAGAATTTAACTGGCCCAATTACAGAACACAATTTCATGCATATCCTCTGTTATCCATTCCTTGTCATTTCGTTTATTCATTTAATTTAATTTCATTTTTATTCATTACTACATTTGTATCTTGTGCATCCCCAGAGTTATCCTGGTTACTTAACTTGGACTGAAAGATATGAACTTCTGTGGATGAGTAAAGATTAAACCATTGTCTTAAGTTAAAGACAGTTATGGTTAAATCACACTGGATGGTTAGAGGGATGGATGGATGGAGTGAATGGATAGATGAGTGAAAAGATGGATAGATGATAGAAGAAAGATGTGAGAATGCATGGATGGAAGGATGGAGATAGAAAAATAGCAGGATAGATAGCAAGAAAGCAAGATAGATAGATAGATGGATGGATGGATAGATAGATAGATAGATAGATAGATAGATAGATAGATAGATAGATAGATAGATAGATGATATGTACATATATACTGTATATACAGATAACTTTAATGAATAGATGGGAGGTTGGTTGGATGGATGGATAGAGAGACGATAGATAGATAGAGAGACAGAGACAGACAGATAGATATGTACATACATATATACAGATAACTTGAGTAGGATGGATAGTTGGATGGATAGAGAGAATGAAGGTAGATTGAGAGAGAGAGAGAGAGAGAAACTTGAATGAATAGAAGTGGATGGATAGAGAGATAGCTCCATTGTGTGGGTGGATGGGTGGACGGACGGAAGCATGTTTAGAGATAAGTTGAATGAGTAGATGGATGGATAAACAGCCAGACAGACAAACTGACTGAATCAGTGGATGGATGGAGTGGGTGGATCATTTTTCCTCCCCTTTGGCTGGCAGAGTTTATATGCCAAACCCTGCTGGGGTTGTTGTTTTTTTCTGTTTCTTTTTCTTTTAATTGTTTGGGCCATACAGCTCCAGAGCTACTATAGTGGAAAAGCACCAATACAGAAGCCAGCTATCGAAGTAGCATGTAAACTGTGTGCTTAACAAAAAATAAATAAGTCAAACTTCTAAAAGGAAAGAGATTCCCTGTAGGACAATTGTCACCTCGGAGCTCTCTAGTTTATTACAAGGGAAAGAAGAGGTGGGAAAACAAACATCTGGTGATGTTGAAGGCCTTCCCTAAGATCAGGCCCAGCAGATGCCAAGGAAGATGCCTTTTGCAGGGCATCTTGGCAGGGTTCCCAGGACCCTGCCATCGTGTCTTCTGGGTAGTTTGCCAAGAGATATACTGGAGACTAAAGACATGTGTTTTGCTTCTTTAAAAAAAGAATTGCTACCAACCTGCCTTCCATGGAGGACCTGTATACAGCACAAGTCAAAAAGAGGGCTGTGAAAATCTCTATAGACCCCTCACAACCTGGATATAAATTGTTTCAACTTCTATCCTCAAAACAATGCAACAGGGCATTGCACACCAAAACAACTAGACACAAGGATCGTTTTTCCCCAAACACCATCACTCTGCTAAACAACTAATTCCCACAACACTGTCAACTTATTTACTAAGACTGTATTACTACTATTCTTCTCATCCTTCCTAGTATCTGTCTCTTCCCACTTATGACTATAACTGTGTTGCTTGTAACTTTACCATTTATTTTATTTGTTTTCCTAGTATGTTTTGATGGTGTATTAGTAACCTATGTATGATTTGATTGCTTATATTAACCTATGACTATCACTAAGTTTTGTATTTTACAATTCTTGATGAATGTACAGGATTTTATTTTTTTCTTGCGTACACTGAGAGCATTTGCATCAAAAACAAATTCCTTATGTGTCCAATCACACTTGGCAATAAAGGATTCTATTCTATTCTATTCTATTCTATTCTACTCTACTTTACTCTATTCTTCTGTTCTGTTCAATATTCTATTCCATATACTGTATTTATGTATATATTCTCTTCTACTCTACTCTACTCTACTCTACTCTACTCTACTCTACTCTACTCTACTCTACTCTACTCTATTCTAAAAATGAAATCAAAAGAAAGATAAGGAAAGCAGAGTGAGGAGGAAAAAATAGGTGACTGGGCCTTTGGGTCCCAAAATAATGACAGGACCTCAACTAATGGAAGAAGATCAGATCTCTGCTGGGTTTAGATAAGGACCCTCCTGACCTGCTAAAATCTATTTTTCCCTGCCTGCTAAAGAAGTGTCTATTGAACTGCTTCATTCTCAGGAGGTTTGAACACTTGGGTGGTGGGTTTTTTTTTAAACTTGATTCACGAGGTTGCAAAATGGTACGATATTGGTACTTCATGGCTGATATGCCTCTTCAATCATCTTGATGGCTCAATTGAACAGTTATCCTAGGAGCAGCTCACTCATGGGGTCTTGGCATTGAAGATAAATATGAAATAATAAGAGGAGAAGCCAAGGAGGCTGACACTCAGTCCTTGACTGTTCTCAGGACCCAAACAAATGAAACAATGTTGAATGACATCATTAAAAGTTCCTTCCCTTCCCTTCTTTCTCTCCCACTCTTTCATTTCCTTTCTCTCCTCATTTCCTTTCTCTCTTCCTTCCCTTCCCTAAATAACAGAAGCAATCTATCTTTTCCTGAATGAATTGATTAATCAGTAGAAGGAATCCTTACCAGGTCTCCTGCAAACACAAAAGTGTTCCTGCGTTTTGCTTCTGTCACACAAAGGCCTGGAGGCTAAAACATATGAAAAATGCTTGAAGGAACTGGGTATGTCTAGTCTAGTTAAAAGAAGTACTAAGGGTGACATGACAGCAGTCTTCCAATATCTGAGGGGCTGCCCCAAAGAAGAGGAGGGTGGACCTATTCTCCAAAAAGAACCAGAAGGCAGGGCAAGAAGCAATGGGTGGAAACTAAGGAGAAAAGCAACCTAGAAACAATTTCCTAACAGTGAGAACAAATAACCAGTGGGTGCTTCGCCACTGGATGTTTTCAGGAGAAGACTGGATAGACATTTGTCACAGTGCTTGAGCAAAAGGGGTTGGACTAGAAGACCTCAGAGGTCCCTCCCAACTGTTGTCATTCTATAACTGTACATGATGAAAGAGGGGAAAGTTATATTACTATCATGTTTACTCGCTTGTATCCAGTGAAGTTAAACCAAATTCAGCTTTAGTTGCACATCAGAATGCATCCTGCTGCTTCACCCCATCTCCATCTTTAATGGAGGCCAGAGGTTCTCCATGAAATGGGAGCCATGTCCTTCCACCCCCTCCCTTCCCCTTGCCTTCCAATCTTCTCCAAGGAAAAAAAAAGAAGTCACAATTTAAAGTGTTCCCTGCCCGTACACGATTTTGCATAGTGGAAAAACATCTTGGCTTGAAAATGATTGTCCCTGCCTGTAATTGTCTAAGAAGTAGGAAAAGAGAAGGTTACGGAAAGCTGGGCACAATTTGGATAGATTTGTTACGCTCAGGTTCACTTCTATCAATTTCGGAGGTTTGGGCGTGGATGACCTGTTGCTTTGGCTTATTGTGAAAATGGCTTTTATTTACCGCGCACTTCCATTAATAGATGAAAATCCATGCACAGGAAACTCACAGGGCAGAAAATGACAGCTTAGCGTCAAAGCTTATCTCCCTTTAAGCGGCCTCCAGTCATTTTCACTGCGGCGTACTCTAGGAACACTCTGTGCATTGGAAAACAGAGCCTCACAGTGGCCAGAACTGACAAACACAGTTCGGGAATGTTCACTAAACAAATGGTTGTAAATCAAGGACCATGTGCATGGGGTGCCAGCTTGCCAGAGAGGTGCTGATTTGAGCCAAGCAAACAGTTGCAAAGCCAGGATGAATTTGTTTTGCTAAATCAGGGATCAGAGCCACTCGGGTGTTCTGACCCAAACCCTTGTCCAATAAACAAACATGAACCAAAGGGAACAGAAACCTTTTAATGTTTCTTACGAATCCCCAGTTAAAAGGCTGCTGCAAACTAATTAACTTTGACAAGCACGAGCCTCACCAAAACTGTGCGAGACTGCCAAGAATAACAGATAAAAAATATTTGAAGACAAGAGTCTTCAAATACCAACTTAAGATACTGTAATGTCCACAAGGGTGAATTTCAAAACGCCTTTGCTTCCTGCAAAGAACATTCGCTTCACAACTGCCTTTTATCCTCTTGAAGGAGGGGCCATTGCAGCCTTACCACCGAGTCACCTGTGCTGTTGCAGCTGCTCTTTCCTGCAAGCAATCCTGCACACGCATGCACTTGGCACAGGCTCCTCGGGAACCTCCTCATCGCTGCTGCCAGCCCCCACAATCTCTGAAGGCAGCAGTCCACTCCCTAATGGTCCTGGCTCCTCACCTGAGTCCTCGCTCTCCTCAGCCGTCCACATCTGCTGCCGGCTAACCATAGCACCGGGAAGCTCAGTAGTTTTAAAAGCACAGAGTGTGACCTGTTCAGACAATAAATAAGTACTGATTGAGAAACTGGGGTTAAAACTGTGTAACCTTCTATCCTTCCAGAGTCTCTTGCAAACACAAAATGTTCCCAGGTTTTGCTTTGGTCGCATAAAGAGGCGAAGAAAAACGGTTGTAGGAATTGGGTACGTCTAAGTCTAGTGAAAAGAAGTACTAGGGGGAGACATGATAGCAGTTTTCCAATGTTTGAGGGGCTGCCCCAGAGAAGAGGGAGACAAGCTATTCTCCAAAGCACCTGAAGGCAGGACAAGAAGTAATGGATGGAAACTAATCAAGGACAGAAACAACCTGGAACTAAGGATAAATTTCCTAATGGTGAGAACAATTAACCAATAGCAATAGCCCTTAGACTTATATACCACTTCACAGCTTGTCTAAGTGGTTTACAGTGTCAGCTTATTGCCTCCAACCATTTGGGTCCTCCTTGTACCCAAGATGGAAGGCTGAGTCAACCCTTGAGCCTGGTGAGATTCAAACTGCCAAATTGCAGGCAGCCGGCAGGCAGCAGAAGGAGCCTGCAGTACTGCATTCCAACCACCATGCCACCGTGGCTCCCGCTTGAGCAGGGGGCTGGACTAGAAGACCTCCAAGGTCCCTTCCAACTCATTTGTTCTGTTTATTTTAACAAGCTGCCAGTTCGGAAGGAAGTAACCCAGGCTAAACCATTCAGCATCCAAGGAAACCAGCGTGGCAATTCAGTCTGTGCTGGACCTCAAGCCAACTGGCTCTCTCCACCCCCCAAAAAGCCTTAGAGAAAGTAGATGACTCTCTGCCAATCTTGCCAAGCGAAGTGGCTTGATGTTCTGCCTCCAAGGGCAGCCAGAAATGACTCCTTGGTCTCCAGCAAAGAAGTTGCTAAGGTTACCTAGAATTTGCTTAATTAGAGAAACTGTCACTCTCTAGCCAAGATCAGGAAGGGAGGAGGGGGAAATGAAAAAAAAAAAAAAGGATTTAAAAATAAAATAAAATAATGGCAGACATTTTTGTCCCAATTGCAAATCACCAAGAACACATGCAGATCATCGAAGACGCAAATCTCTCCATCAACTAGCTCCGTGATAACTGCAAGCACATCTTGACTCGTAGAATAGCCCAGAAAGGGTAATATTAGATCCCACAGTTTTCTCTAAGGTGGTATTTTTTTAATCAGACCTGTCATTTTTTTTTAAATCCAGCAGGGCCAAATATTAAAGTTAAGGGGAGGTGGTAATTTCCACTGGAAAAACAGCATGGGGGGAAAAAAGTGAATTAAACAGAAAATCGGCTTAGGGAAAAATTTCCGCTGGTTAAAATAACATAGGCCCCCAAATGGAGCCTTTTATTTTTGTTATTTAGTTTTGCAGAATATGTCAATCCAATTTCCACCCCACTTGGTGCTTTTAGCTCAGAAAGAAGCTCGGAAAACGTCATCAGCTAGATTGAGGCAGTAAAAACCCAGATGAGACACCCAGGGACTTCACCCAACTCAATTGGGGAACACATGGAAGGGTGGGTAGTTCGCACAACTCTCCCAGGAGAAACCTGAGTGTTCCCACCCAGGATGAGTCAAAGGATGCCACACCCAGTTTAACCCTAGCCGATGTGGACAGGATGCAAACCCATCCGCCATTTTGTCATTTCAATTTGGAAAGCTGGTTTTGCTAAAAGACAAACAGGGCAACGATTTCCTTTCTGTGGGAAACAACCTGATTGGATCGATCCAATTATTCTCTCTCCCTTTCTTTCTCTCCTTTCCTTTCCTTCCCTCCCTCTATCTCTCTCTATCCGTCCCTCTCCTTCTCTCCCTCCCTATCTCTCCCTAAGGATATGTTGCCCTGCACCTGGAGGGGAGTGATTGGAGGGATAACTCCAGTTGGGAAAAAGATTTGATTGGGCCATGTGACAGACTGATGGGTGCAGGGGATGGATCTTTGATTTCTCTTTTGGGAAAGGAAAACATGGAACTCTCAGATTTGGGTTTTCCCAGATGTGCCAATATGACAACTCGAATAAAATGGAACATTGAGGAAATGCTTGTTTTGGAGTTTATTGGTTTGGAGTTGGTTAGCTGGAATGCTGACAAAAGACAAAAAGGACAATGAGATGTCTTTCCAGCAGAAATGCTTTGGAAGCACCCAAAATTGTACCCTGCCCCATCGTCTCCTCCAATTTGCAGTGAATTTATACACTGTTTATTTTTAGCTAATTGCAGATGGGATAAACAGATGAGGTCCCACCCTTACATCTGTCAAGAGTGATCTTTGGGATGTAGACACATGTGGCATTACCTTCTACATCAGCATCTCTCCTGATTCATGGCAAACTCAACATCATTCTTCCAAGCTGAAGCACAAGAGGTTTTTTTATTATTATTATTAGTTAGCCAGATGGTCAGGCTTTATTTTCTCTCTAAGGGCATCCTCACTAAACAAGACTGGTCATTGCTGGCCTTTAATCTAAGCTAGATTATAATCAGCCATTTCCAGGACCGAATTGCAGTGGTTTTTTTTTTTTTTTTGCCAATGTTTAATAGCTTCCAATGCAATTATTTTCCCATTGGCCTAGCAGTAAATAGCAAATTGGCATGCTTTTATCGTAGGAAATATTCAGCAAGGTGTTTAAATGAACAGCTTTGTTCCAGTGAGTGCATTCCACGAAGAAAGGAAGGTATATTTTGCATAAAATCTGCCCGTGAATAAATATGCAGTGAAACATGAGAAAAGTACCACAATTAGTGGAAGATCAAAGCCAGATTGGAATTTTGGAGAAGTATTTCTTCTCTATTATCATTTGGAGAGAATTAAAGAATTCTGCCAGTTATGTTACTACCAATGTCCTCACAAATCTGACTTACATCTGGCTGTCTAATCCAACTCCATATTCTGACTATTGCAGTCAATAGCTTGTTGTGTTAAAAAACAAAACAAAACATTGTTGTGGCCTGCTAGCGACCAGTACAGTGAGGAGGTTGGGGAGGAATCAGTCCTGAAGTCTGGGGAAGGCTCTGACAGAGGCTCTGCATCAGAGGCAGAGATGGGACCAGGGCCGTCCGACAGTAATCAGCTGCTTTCAGCATCGGAGTTCAAAGGGGCAGAAGAACAGCTGGAGCCCTGTTCTCAGTGTGCGCATGCACAGAACTGCCAGGAGAAGGCAGCAGTTCAGGAACAAGGATTGACTCAGGAGTAAAGGCACAGGTGGACGGTGAATGGCGCTTCCCATAGGGAATAAAAGAGGAGCGAAAGGGGAGTGGCGTTTGCAGGAGACAATTAGTTCAATTCATTAGGGTGAAGATTTGTTCCTGACTTCTTGCCAAGTATTGTCTGCTACAGGGTGGCAGGTATTTGGAAGGTATCGGCCTGCCAACTTTCCCAGCCTGATAAAGTCTATAGTTGTGCAATCTCTTGAAAGACTTGTGCAATAATATTTCTAATTAACACAAGTTCCTTACCATAAGAACAATAATTACATTCTTATTTTAACCTGCTAACGCAAAATATATCTCATCGTTATAACCATCCCCTTCTTAGCTCCTTCTCCTCCACATTCTTATATTTGATTTCTAACTTCCATTTTTATTTTCCAACCACTGATAAAATAATTCCCAGATCGTCTAATATTCAGTTCATTCTTTTTTTCTTTGATGGCCAGTCTTAATCTCTTCATTTCTGCACATTCTAATATTTTCCTCATCACTTCTATTGGAATTTTTTCACTTTTTCAATTTTGAGCAAATACTATTCTAGCTTTCTTCTTTGCTTTGTGAATATCATCCAACCTTCAACAGATTTGGATTTCTTATCCGCTTTTCCCAGGGTTCATAGAACTAAAACCTTCCAGTTGGTCAAAACAACGGCAAATTTGAAAGCCATTTCTAGATGGAGAAACTCTTTGGCAAGCAGATTAAACAAAAATCTTCCCCATATCAGTTATTGATAGCATTCCTTCACCACTGCTCTTTTTATGGAATTATCTTAAAGCCGTTTCCCTTAAAAGCCCAACCCAAACAGTTGATTAAAAAAAGCACAGATGAAAAGCATTCCACAAAGCAAGGGGAAAAAAAGCAAGGAATCTCACAAACTCCCACCGACAAAAAACACCTTTGGGTGATTCTCCACCACCGCAAGGAGATGGGAGGGAAAAAAAATGCTGTACTGGGGAGCATTTTAAAAATACAGTATTTATTTAAGGTGATAGCTCTTGAAGGTCCAGCTCGCCTCTGCAGTGGGGTTTTTAGTCAATTCCATTTTACACAAGCTTCCTCTAATTTTTTCAGAACTTTCTTTGCTCAAGTTTCCCCACAGAGAGTTGGAAAGAAAAGTTGGTCCGAAGAAGCTGTAGGCAAAGTTGAGGAGTGAATGTAATCAGTGGACTCCTGAAGCTTTGGAAAAAGCTTACAGGTACCATGTTTTCCCAAAAATAAGACCGGGTCTTATATTAATTGTTGCTCCAAAAATGCATTAGGGCTGGTTAGGTCTTATTTTCAAGGAAATATGTGTCTAAATGCCTCCATCTGGCTGACAATCTTAACCGGGGCTTATATTCAGGGTAGGGTTTATATTACGAGCATCCTGAAAAAAAATCATGCTAGGACGTATATTCTAGTTGGATCTTATTTTCAGGTAAACAGGATAGTCCTCAACTTACAACCTTTATAGAATGAATGAGCTGGAAGGGACCTTGGAGGTCTTCTAGTCTTGCCAACAGTGGCAAGAAAGATCGTAAAATGGAGGCAAAACTCAATTAACCAACATCTCGCTTAGCAACAGAAATTCTGGGCTCCATTGTGATTGTAAGTCGAGGACTACCAGTACAAAGAAAGAAGAATAGCATTGCTCAGCCATTAATACAGAAAAAGGATTTTTTTTAAAAAAATATATATATTGGCCTTCTGCTAAAGTGTGCTTCCAAAGGATCCCCAAGTCAACAATACCATTGTGCCAAACATTTCTCCTGCATTTTGTTCTCTAAACAGGGTACTGTTTTGCAAGGGAAATAAATTGCTGTTCATTTTTTTTCCTACCAGGGAAGACACCGGGATGGGGAAGTTTTTTGGGGGCAGGAAAGGATATATAGCTATGTTGGCTTCTCCTGAATGCCAAAGGAGAAGATTCTGGAGAAAACTGTGTGCCTGAGGCTTTTTTCGTGAGAAACATGGACTGTCAGGAAGACAAAGCAATGGAAAGGGGTAACACAAAACTTTGTGTAAATGGAATTCATGAGAGAGAGAGAGACAGAGAGAGAGACAGAGAGAGGAAGAGAGAGAGAGAGAGATAAAAAGAGAAAGAGAAAGAAAAAGAGGGAGGGAGAGAAAGAGAGAGAGAAAGACAGCTCATGATTTTCTTTGCCATCTTGCCATTGTCGTCAAGCTCAACAATGCCATGCCCAGAAATCCATTGTGAAACAGATACCACAACACCATTCCTTCTTTCGCAGGAGAAGCGTTGATGAATGCAAAGTACAGACTTACCCACAAATTTAGAATCGACACGCCCATGAGCTTGAACAACACAACTGAGTTTGAGCCCCTGTGAGTGGACTTCATCCCATATTCATCCACCCTTGCTCTGCCCCACCGGTGGAAAAATATCTCCCATTCTCTCCCGCACACAAAATCAAATTTTAAATGGGCTCCATGATGAGACTTAACATCTAGAATGATGAATTGATGGAGAGGCCTGGCTGTCTAGTCAATGCTACAACAGACATAAGGCTCAATATCTATGGAGATCCTCGGTCAACCAGGTCATGGTTGTTAAGCCTGGGTTCCCCAACCAGGGTTAAGGAGACAAGCTAAACAGAATGTGCAGCGTTAGTCAGATAGGCATACAGATAAATGTGTGAGATAAGTTTGTATGTTTGTTAACATACAGTAAAAATAACAGATATGCTTGTGCTATCAAAAGATAGTTTATTCCATTTAGAGTTTAAACTTTATAGCATAGTCAAAATAACAGTCCATTAGTCATGTATCGTTTTTAGTCAGTCCGTTCAAGGATATTCAGTTAGCAAAGTCCATGTAGAATATCCTATGTCAGTTCACTTACAAATCAGTCCTTTCTCTCTCCCTTTCCAGTAGGGGAAAAACGCAGTCTTGAATCCATCCAGTAATTAGGGATCATTAAGCCAGAGAGAGCAAGCTGAGGTACCTTGCTTCTTTTATGGTGCTTTTACAACCCCTCCCTTAATTACATTCCTACAGTTAAAGTTGCAGACACTTATAACTAATAAACCATGATGACATATTTATTATTTTACCTAAACCAGTTAGGGTAAACAATGTTATCCCTAACATTGATCGTCCATCTCCTTTTCAAGAGGCAACTGGACTTCCTTGGTTTTTCCTTGAAGACATTTTGCTTCTCATCCAAGAAGCTTCTTCAACTCTGGCATAGCTAAATGGCTATAGAGATCATCCAGGTCATGGTGGCCCCAAAGATACTTTTTCAAGAGGCAACTGGACTCTCTTCTTCTTTGAAGATATTTCGCTTCTCACCCACGAAGCTTTTACAGCTGTGAATGAGAAGCGAAATGTCTTCAAACAAAAAAAACAAATTAAAAAAAAAAGACCACAAGAAAGTCTAGTCGCCTCTTGAAAAAGCACCTTTGGGACAGCCATAAAACTCAATTTTATTTCATTTTATTTTTACCTCCAAGGCTACCTGAATGTCCCCACTCAACAAACTTGACCATTCTAGGCTAAACACGAAGACAGAGGGAGAAGTTTAAGAGAAATGTTTCTTGCACATCAACGGAACTCCTGCCTCACTCATTAACATTCCAAATTTTGCAGCAATCAACCCTCACTAGGAGATGCAATTAAAACATTGCCACAGGGGAGAAAAAAGTCTTGCTTGGACTCCTCTTTTAATCTCCTGTTTTTCTTTCCTTTTTCTTTTTTCTTTTACTGAGCAGAGAGGAAGAAAACAAGCGACTTATTACTGTAAATCTCAGAATCTTTTCACGAACCGGGGGAAAAAAAATGTTTAAATTGGCAAGCATGGAGGTAGACTAATTTTGTCAAAATATCTGTATGTGGCTTTACTTGAAATGAAAAGGACATGATATGTCTCCCAGCGGGACTGGTGTGGTGGCTTAGAGGTGGAGCTCTCACTTCACAATCAGGAGGGTGTGAGTTTGATCCTTGGTGGAGGCAGATATTTCTCTCCCTAGGCACAATGAGAATGTCAATTAAAAAGATACTCCTGTGGTCTTTTTAGCTGCCAGAAAAAGGGAGTGGGGGAAAACAAGGCATTCTTGAAATGCCTAGATCTGTGATGGTGAACCAATGGCACATGTGCCACAGGTGGCACGCAGAGCCAATTGTGCCAGACAAACTTACCTGACCGTGCATGCATGCACCTCACAACTGATTTTGGGTGGATTTGAGGCTAGGAGCCCAAAAAGGTTAGCCACCACTGGTCTAGATCATCACCCCGGGTAGCCCAAAATTGTCGGAGCATAAGAAAGTTATTGGAGAGCCTGATGGAAGACTCTTGGAGATGGATGTGTCCCATTGAAGAAGTCCCCTCCAGGGGGTGGGGGGGGGGAAGACCAGGGTCAAGGGGGAAATGTATGATGAGATTTAGTATCAGCTGTATTCAGCTTACGCTAACATGGCCACTCCCAGTAAATCGATTCGCTTTTCTCTGAAAAAGCTTTGCACATCCACAGGGATGATTCAATAAATCCTTTTTCCCAATAATTTCCATCCCTTCTTTCAAAAAATGGAAAGCCATTGGAATAAGTTTTGTTTCTGGTCAATTTACCAGCAGGGATGGAAAGCCAGCAGTGCAAACAGTTTCCTATCATTTTCTCAAACTGGGTTCTGTCCCTTTAAGGCCACGGGTTGGTTTAACCAAGCAGGAGTAGTATAATTTATGGACGGATTAATCTTGAGATCTGATCCCCGACAGCTTTTGCCTTCAGATGTTGTGGGAGCTTCATTCTTGGAAGCTTTCAAGAAGAGACTGTAAGTGCCACCTGTCAGAAATGGTGTAGGGTCTCCTGCTTGGGTGGAGGGCCGGGAGTTGGACTAGATGACCTTACAAGGTCCCTTCCAACTCTGTTATTCTATTCCATTCTAAAAGAAAAAGAAAATACAATACAGGTAGTCCTCAACTTAATGACGGTCGATTAACCTAACATTTATGTTCCTAAGCCAAGACATGTCTTACGGAAGTTTTGCCCTCTTGTATGACCTTTTCTGCCTCCATGGTCAAGCGAATCCCTGCAGTTGCTAAGTTAGTAACCCGGTTGTTAAGTGAATCTGGCTTCCCCCATTGACTTTGCTTGTCAGAAGGTCACAAAGATGGAGCCTCACTGCAACCATCATAAATACGAGTCAGTTTTGCCAAGCTTCTGGATTTGTTAATCCGGTGACGATGGGAACGCTACAGCAGTCGCAGGGGCGAATCTTGCAACTTTTTTTCACTGCCACTGTAATGTCCGTCACTAAATGACTCATTGTTAAGTCAAAAACTATCTGTACATAGTACTACTCACCAACCCACCTTACGACTTCTTGGCTAGCAAAACGATTCTGATCTTTTTAACGTTTCAGTTAAAATTTCAGTTTTCCTGGAACGTGGCTAAATGTGGTTTACACTGTCTATAAAATTAGGCACACATTGATGGATCGCTGACAACCTACTGCCAATTGTTGAATTTTATCTCATTTTGGTTTTTATTTATTTTAATATTTAATGTGCTTTTGTTTGCAATTCCAGTCAGGGACTACCATAAGCATATTCATTCATTCCAGTAGCTGTCAATTTATTTCCAGTTAATAGGGAGGGTTTATTTGTTTGTTTCATTCCCTGTGACTGGGGGAGCTAGCTGGCTTTCAGTAGCCTTAATGGCTTTTGAGAAAAGGGAGGGAGGAAGATTACTGATGATGTTACCTAGTTGGGTAATGAAATATCTGCAAGAAAACAGCCAAGATCAGAGCGCATCAAATACGGATGAATGGAAGGGACTGAAGGAGGGAGGAAGGGAGGGAGGAAGGAAGGAAAGAAAGAAAAAAGAGGATTGGAGGAAGGAAGGAGATAACAAGAAGAGAAAAGAAAGAAGAAAGGAAGGAAAAAGGAATGGGGAGGGAGGAGATGAGAAGAGGAAGGGAGGGAAGAAGGAAGGAAGCAAAGAAGGAAGGAAGAAGGGAGATGAGAAGAAGAGGAAGGGAGGGAGGGAAGAAAGGAAGGAGCGAAGAAGGAGATGAGAAGAAGGGAGGGAAGAAGGAGATGAAAAGAAGAAGGGAGGGAGGGAGGAATGAAGGAGATGAGAAGAGGAGGAAGGAAAGAAGAAATGGAGGGAGGGAGGAAAAAGACGAGAGGAGGTAATGAAAATAGGCCTTATCATAACATAGTTGTTAGTACACATTAGGAACCGATGCCTCTTACTCAGACACAGAAAAACAAGTGTTGCAAAGGCTATGCAAGACACTGGATTTTTACCTGCCCTCCCCCCCCCGTGTTCCCCCCCCCCAAGGTGACAGACAGGCTAAAAAAGTTTAGCTGAAGGATGGAAGAGGACAGAAGGCTCTGTCGATGCATCTTATTATCACTTTCAGATGCATTGTAGAGGAAAATGAAGCAGGCGTCCAAAGCTCGCCAGCTTGCCAGAACAAACAGAATATCCAGCTGTCAAGCTTGATCAAAACCATTTGTAGGAATGAGAAGATAGCCGGAGGGGCTTTGGATGGTAAACATGGCATTAAAACAGGTTTTGCAGATTCAAAGTGTTAATATTTCCAGGCCAATTATCCCTAGCAAGAATGTAAGGGGTGGGGGATGGGGAACCCCAAAGAGGAGGTCCAGAATTTCTTTCCGGGACTCAGGTGCTTTTTTTCCAGGTCATGTTTGGCTAAAGATGCACGCCAACCACACACACACACACACAGAAAATACACATTGGAGTTTCAGAAGTTGTGGGCGTTCCATCACTGGAGGTTTTTAAGAAGAGACTGGACAGCCACTTGTCTGAGATGGTATATAGGGTCTCATGCTTGAGCAGGGGGCTGGACTAGAAGACCTCCAAGGTCCCTTCCAGCTCTACTCTACTCTACTCTACTCTACTCTACTCTACTCTACTCTACTCTATAATCTATTCTATTCTACTTTATATTCTATTCTATTCTACTCTACTCCATTCTACTCCACTGTACTCTATATTCTATTCTATTCTATATTCTATTCTATTTACTCTATATTCTATTCTATTGTACTCCACTGTACTCTATATTCTATTCTACTATATTCTATATTCTATTTATATACTACTCTACATACTTTATTCCTATACCATTCCATTCCATTCAACTAGGTCAACAGTTGGGAGAACCCAATGACATTCTCCAAGCCAGATGCATTGTTGGGTTGTGAACCAAACCCTGGCACAAAACTAGGGGTAACATGAACATTAAATCTAGTAGGAAGAGACTCACCAAACCCATTCCCTCCATTGAGGGGAGGCAGGAGAAAGTGATTGCCATCAAAATAGGAGAAAGAGCAACTGATTTCCATTAAAAAGCACAGAATGACATTAAAATTTCCATTAAAATGCAAAAGGAGGAGGAGGAGGAGAAAGAGGAGGAGGAGGAGGAGAAGAAGAAGAAGAAGATGATGATGATGATGAAGATGAGGAGGAGGAGGAGGAGGAGGAGGAGGAGGAGGAGGAGGAGGAGGAGGAGGAGGAGGAGGAGGAGGAGGAAATAATAATACGCATAGAATGGCAGCCTTGATGAGACATGCTGATAAACTCCTGGGCTTCCAAAAAGTAGGTGCAAGGAGGGGTGAGATTTATTTTAGGGTTCCATGAAAGGAGACAACCCAGTGATCCTTAAGTGGGTCTTAACAGTTGTGCGCCAGTTTTTGCCGTTCACAACACAACCTCTTGGATGGAAAGCATCTGAGCAACAAGACGTAACACTTTGAATTGCCGGCAAACTGCGATTCTCTTTCAGGCTTGACAGCTGATAACAAGCCCACTAACAATGGCACATTGTGCTGAAAATGGGGCTCTGGAGTGGCAAAGATTTCCAAATAAATAATTCTTTTCAAAAAAAGGTTTTTCCAAGGCGCCTACTCGGTTCCTTCCTTCGAGGCACAACGGGGAATCGGACCCACATAATCTAGGGTGGAAATCTTTTTCTGGCTTAGGCAAACAGGCAAGGGGGGAGCCCACCGAGGGACTCAAATTTCCTGCCCTGTCTTGTCGCTTGACCCAAAGCCAAACGACACCTCCCAGCCAGCTCTTTCTGGGTCCAGGCCCTTCCTCTATGATGGGGAGGGCAGAGGGCCTTTGCAAGGTACAGGGCAGAGATGGGGAAAGCCCCTGAAGGGGGCATGGGAGGGAGTCACCAGTGAAGCCGGCAGGTTGGGAGAGACGGTGCTTCTGTTTTCTGCAGGTTCGCCCCACATCATGGATGCCTGCTGAATTCCAGAATGAGATGTATACATTCGCCATTTCCTTCTTTCCTTCCTCCCTCCTTTTTTTGCTTCCTTCCTTCCTTCCTCTTCCTCTTTTCCTTCTTTTCTCCCTTTCCTCTTCCTCTTTTCCTTTCTTCCTCCCTCCCACCTTCCTTCCTACCTTCTCCATCTCCTTCTTTCCTTCCCTTTTGCTCCTCTTTTCCTTCCCACTTTCCTCCCTTCCTTTCCTCCCCCTTCTCTTTTGCTTCCTTCCTTTCTCCTCCTTTTCCTTTCTCCCTCCTTCCTTCTCTCTCGCTCCCTTCCTGTCTTTCCTCCTCCTCTTTTCCTTCCTTCTTTTCCTCCTCTTTTGCTTGCTTGCTTGCTTCCTCCTCCTCTTTTCATTCCTCCCTTCCTTCCACCTTCCTTCTTATCTTCTCCATCTCCTTCCTTCCCTCTTCCTCCTCCTCTTTTCCTTCCTTTCTTCCTTCCTTTCCTCTTTTCCTTCCTTCCTCCCTTCCATCTTCCTTCTTATTCATCTTCTTCCTTCCCTCTTCTTCCTCTTTTCCTTCCTTCCTCCCTTCTTCTTTCCTTCCTTTCCTCCTCGTTTCCTCTTTTCCTTCCTCCTTCATACATAATTACAAGATAGCCAAGCGGCATACATATCAGTGAAGGCTCTGTCTCTCAACATACAATCATCTCTCCACTGACCTGTAATTCACTTGGTCTCCCTGGCTTTCATTAAATCCAAGAGAAATCTTCAAAGGGAAATTATTTTCCAAGGGAGACTTACAGATTGAGACCTAAGGTCAGCCAGGTCCTTCCCACGAAGGAACAGCAGAGCACCTAACAGGTCAAATTAAACAGCAGCAAAAAAAAGGAAACAAGCACATCATCAACAGGCAATCAAAAGCTAAATAAATACAGTCCATCCAAACTGCACAAAAAGTCTTCCTGGATTATACACACAAAAATACACACACGCACTAGCTGGATACCCATGCTTCGCTACAAAACTATGTGGTCGGGCTTAGTTTTTGGGGAGGAAAATAAGGGGGAAAAATTCTGCCTCTCCCTACCAGCATCCATTGGTGTTCATCTGGATGGCATCCTGTCAGTGTGACAGAAAGTTGAGGGCTGTTTGGAAACTGAAACAGCATTTGCTGTGTGAACAAGAAGGAGACAGCAAGGAGCCTGGGCGTGGCTTAGCTCAACTGTTCTGTACTAAAGCTGCTTGTGCTGTGAAACTAAAACTGAGACTCTGTTTTGCATTTGGAAGAGATTTCTTTTCAGGTGGGAAGGGGGAGTAGAACTCCTTAGCATCAGAGCGTGTTAATTAATTTCTATATAAGAAATATGAATGCTCTGATAGTCATTTTGAAAAACGCTTTCTTAGTGAGCCCCAAGAAGCCAAGAGGAACAATATGTGCCAAATTTCAAGTTTGTAGGCTTTACGGTTCTGGAGATTTTGTGATGATGTGTATTTTGCTTTTATATAAATAGATTGTCCTCGGCTGTTTCCTCTGTGGGGTAAGGAGCTTCAAAATCTGGAGGCCACCACCAAGAAATCTGGAGGCAGGAGAACCATGTTATATTCTGTTTTTATCCCTGCAGGAAAGGTTCTATTAAGACTT
The DNA here is from genome assembly GCA_033807585.1 of Hydrophis major. NCBI lineage: Eukaryota > Metazoa > Chordata > Lepidosauria > Squamata > Elapidae > Hydrophis > Hydrophis major. Next base: position 5,632,008 of record CM066341.1, read on the forward strand.
CTGAATTTTCTTTTTCTAACTCCATTCATTAACAGACATATTTTGGCTGCCAGAGCCAACAAACACACATGGCCAATTTTTGAAGCACATCCAAATTACACTTTTCTCTCTGTTTCATAGTTAGGCGTCTTTAGATTTAAAAAAAAAAATTAAACAGAGGGTGGGGAATGTATGTAGAAAGCTTTAGAAATAGAATAGAAATAGACTAGAATAGAGCTGGAAGGGACCTTGGAGGTCTTCTAGTCCAGCCCTCTGCTCAAGCAGGAGATGAAGCACATCAAAAGCTATTAGATTGACTCTACGATGCTTGGTGAACCAAAGAAAAATGCAAATAAATCGTATCACTGCCCATCCTTCTCTAGCACTGATGCTGTCATCTTGTTTGATCATGAAACATCTGCAAGAAAAGCAAACTCACACAGCAACAAGGAACCCAAAGTTGTCCTCCTCCTCTTCTTCCCCTTTTTCCTTCTCCACCCCTTCTCCTTCTCTTCCACTCCACACACCATATTCTCTTCTAGAACTGATGCTGTTACCTAGTGGGTCATAAAATGTCTGCAAAAAAGCAAGCTCAGAGAGCAACAAGGAATCCCAAGTTGTCCTCCTCCTCCTCCTTTTCCTCCTCTACCCCTTCTCCTCCTCCTCCACTCCACAAACCTTCTAGCACTGATGCTGTTACATAGTTGGGTCATGAAACGTCTGCAAGAAAGCCACCAAGCTCAAGCACCAAGGATGCCAGTTTTTCCTCCTCCTCCTCCTCCTCCTCCTCCTCCTCCTCCTCCTCCTCCTCCTCCTCCTCCTCCTCCTCCTCCTCCTCCTCCTCCTCTCCCCTATCACAAACACCACTCCCTTCTAGCACTGATGATGTTACCTAGTTGGGTCATGACACGTCTGCACAAAAGCCACCAAGCTCAGCGAGCACCAAGCACTCCACACCCACAGTTCGACTCTGAGCTACAAACATCCTCTTCTATCGCTGTTTCCATTTCTACTTTCTCTGGAAGCCATTAATATTGTATATAGCCATCAGCCACAATCAAATTGAAAAAAAAGAAGAACACCCAAAATGAAGACAAATGTTTGCAGTGTTTTATGGCCCAGCACATGACGTTTCCAAATATAAAACCCCAGATGGAGGCCGTGTACAAACCAACGAAAGATTTGCTTACTTGATTTATTAAATGTATGTGTGTTTATAAACACAACACATCTATACATCGAACAGTGTCTTCAAAACTTGCTACACTTAACCAGTCAAGCATTGCATAATTTTAAAAAAAGATGCAATATAACCTAGGATGGAAATATGACCGGCAAGATAATTTACGATACGTTTGAGAGAGTAAAAGACCTTCTTATACAAAAGGTCCAGAGATCAGAGTTGTCATCGTGTTGTGGCAATGAACATGACAGTGGTCAGTTTTTCAATCTATTAGAGGGATGTTGTGGTTCACTTTATGATATAAGAGACATCTGCAGAACATTTATGAAGAGATGTTGTGGCCCACTAGACTCGGATAGTGAGGAGGTTGGGGAGGAACCTGGGCCAGTCCTGGAGTCTGGGGAAGGCTCGGACAAGGGCTCTGCATCGGAGGCAGAGATGGGGCCCTGGAGCCTGTTCCCAATGTGCGCATGCAAAGAGCTGCCAGGAGAAGGGAACAATTAAGGAACAAGGGTCGACTCTGGAGTAAAGGCTCAGCTGGATGGTGAATGGCCCCTCCCATAGGGAATAAAGAGAAGAGAAAGGGGAGTGGTGTTTGCAGGAGGCAATTAGTTCAATTCATTAGGGTGATGAATTGGTCCTGACATCTTGCCAAGTAATTGCTGCTATAGTGTGGCGTTTGGAAGCTATCGGCCTGATAAAGGTCTGTAGTTGTGAAATTGGCTGTTGGTCGGGACTTTGCTGGAGAGGAATTCCCTTTAACCTAAATAAAAGGGATTTTATCAGGATGAGGAGTCAGCTTCGTGATCTTGGGAAGCCTAGATCAGGGCAGGAGAGGGGAGAGTCAATCTGTACAGGTGGTCCTCGACTTATGACCACCATTTCTGTTGTTAAGCGAGGCAGTGAGCCTTGCCCCCATGTTACAACCTCTCTTGCAGCCACCGTTGAAGTGAATCCTCGCTGTACACAAGGTTTGTTAAATGAATCAGTCTTCCCTATGGAAGGTCGCAAAAGAGGACTGCGTGGCCCTGGGAGGCTATGTCCTTCATAAATGTGAGCCAGTTTGAATTTGGATCATGTGATCACGTCCCCTTGTTCCCTAATGGTCCGTAATTCAGGATCTGAAGGAGAACAAAGCTTGGAATCTGTAATATCTTGGCATACGTGGGACTGATTGGGGGAGATTGTAAGGGTGACACTGGAATATAATCTGATCATATTTTATTTATCTATATATTGAATTATTGTATTGTATTCCAATTTCATTTTACACTGTATTTTATTCCAATTTCATTTGGAATTGTATTTTATTCCCATTCCATTTTAAATTGTTTTTTTTATCAGATTTTTCATAAGACTTTGTGTCTGGGACTCATATTTTATTTATCTATATATTAAATTATTGCATTGTATTCCAATTTCATTTTAAACTGTACTGTATTCCAATTTCATTTTAAATGATATTTTATTCCATTTTCATTTGGAATTGTATTTTATTCCCATTCCATTTTAAATTGCTTTTTTTTTTAATCAGATTTTTCGTAAGAATTTGTGTTTGGGACTCTTACTGTATTTATCTATATATTAAATTATTGTATTGTATTCCATATTTCATTTGAAACTGTATTTTATTCCAATTTCATTCCACTTTAAATCAGATTTTCGTAATAATTTGGGTTTAGAACTCTGCCCTTTGATATGGCCCAAGGCTAATCAATCAATTAAACAGACAAACATTCTTTTCTTATTAAAGAAATCTTACTTTTTGTTCTTCTTACGATAGAACAACCTGGATTAGGACAGAATCAAAGCTTGGTTTATAGGGAAAAAAGAAGAAGTTTACTGATTTTGCAAAAACAAAGAAAAGTTAAATGTTCCTCTTTTAACATCTCTTGGGGAATCAAGATTTATTCGTAAAGAGCATCTAATGGTGGTAGATTGTCTACTACACCAGTGGTCGCCAACCAGTGGCCCAGGGATCACTGGTGGTCTGTGAGAAAATTTTGGTGGTCCGCAGAGAAATGTCACCCCCAAAGCAATTAATCCAGGCTGTGTGGGAACACAAGGCCACCCACACGGCCCGCGGGAACGCAAAGCTTGCATCACTTGCCTTGTGAACAACACAAGGTAGTGATGGGAGGGGGGAAAGGGCAGAGGGGGGAAATTTGCCCCACTTGCCCCATGCTCCTGGCCTGGCCACCAGCCTACTTCTTTCTGCTTCTTTCTTCTTCTGCTTTTGGCTGCATGCAAAGAAAGCAGCAAAAATCTTTCTTTCTCTCCCCCAAACTCCACCAGAAATGAATCTTTGGGACCCTGCAAGGCCTCCCGCTCCAAGAGGCTGCACCAGCAGAGACTCATTCCTGGCGGAGTTTGGGGGAGAGAAAGAAAGATTTCTGCGGCTTCTGCTGCTTTCCTTGCATGAAGCCAAAAGTCTCTCTCTCTCTCTCTCTCTCCCTCCCTCCCTCCCTGAGAATGGAGCTGGAGACGGTATCCTGCGATCCCAAATAAATAAATGATTGATCAGTAATGAAAATGGGGTGAGGAATTTTCGTGCAGACTTTTTGGGGGATTTTTGCAGGGTCTCTGCAAAAATAGGGAAATAGGAAAGAAAGATAATGGGAAATTATACAGGTAATCTTTGACCCAAAGGTGCTTTTTTCAAGAGGCAACTGGACTGTCGTTGTTTTTCTTTGAAGACGTTTCGCTTCTCATTCGAGAAGCTTCTTCAGTTCTGACTGAATGGTTGGGAATGGAAGGGACCTTGTAGGTCATCTAGTCCAACCCTCTGCCCAAGCAGGAGACCCTACACCATTTCTCAGACAGCAGTCCAGCCTCTTCTTGAAAGCTTCCAGTGATGGTGCTCCCACAACTTCCGAAGGCAACTTCTGTTCCATGGGTGGATTATTCTCACTGTCAGAAAATTTCTCCTTATTTCCAGGCTGAATCTCTCCTTGATCAGTTTCCATCCATTATTTTTCATCTGGCCTTCAGGTGCTTTGGAAAACAGATTGAACCCTTCCTCTTCCTCCTCTCTGTGGCAGCCCCTGAGATATTGGAAGATGCTCTCCTGTCTCCCCTGGTTAGCCTCCAGTCCTCTAATCATCTTGGTTGCTCTTCTCTGCCCCCTTTCTAGAGTCTCAACAACTTTGTGGTGACCAAAACTGGATGCAGGAATCTAGGTGTGCCCTTACTAAGGCTTTATAGAGTGGTATGATTACCTCACTTGATCTTGATTGTATCCCTCTGTTCATGCAATTTAGGATTGCATTAGCTTTTTTGCCTGCTGCTGCACATGGCTGTCTCCTATTGGTCAGAAAATTCCTCCTTATTTCCAGGTTGAATCTCTCCTTGATCACTTTCCATCCATTATTCCTCGTCTGGCCTTCAGGGGCTTTGGAAAACAGTTTGACCCCCCCTGTCTCCCCTGGTCCTTCTCTTCCCTAGACTAGCCAGGCCCAGTTCCTGCAACCGTTCATCGTATGTTTTATCCTCCGGTCCCCGAATCGTCTTTGTTTCCATGAGAACCGCTTAACTAGCCGAGTCTGAACGCCGATGAAATTACAGAGAAGTTAAGCGAGATTCCGTTTCCCGTGCCCGGAATGGACATCAGTTCAGCTACGTTTTAAAATCACAAGTGGGGAAAGCTTCAAATATTTCCGATGGTGAAAAATCTCAAGAGCCAGTTGGGACAATGGTAAAGCAGTTCAGTAGTCCCCAACTTATTAAGCAGAGATAATGAAGGAGACCCATAAGCGCATCTGCCGGGAGATTTTAGTGGCAATCAATAGCGGCGTATTTTAAATGCACAAGATGGCTAAGCAATTCCTTGCTTTTCATTTCAAAGGGAAGGGCTGCTCTTCAAGGTTGAAACCAGGTGGATAAAAAGAAAATAAAACAGAGAAAAATGTCGAAGAAAGGGGCATCAGACAGATTCCCCCTGCAATGGTGTGAGGGAATGACCTTGAGGGATTGGATCCAGACATACTGCATATCGGGAAAGCATCGGATAAGAGGCAGCATAGATCTCAGGGGGTAGTGGGGTGAGGAAAGAGGCTGAGAAGAGAGACCCCACCCCTGATTTGGGAAGGGGATGGGGAGAAGTTGTGCTTTCAGACCCCCTGTTTAATGTAGCTTGACAATGAAATAAAATGTTGTCATCTTTGCTAGCTGTTTACCTGAGAAAGCTAACAGCCATACTTCTAAAATCTTCCATCAAGCAAGCACTTTCCTTCCTTCCTTCCTTCCTTCCTTCCTTCCTTCCTTCCTTCCTTCCTTCCTTCCTTCCTTCCTTCCTTCCTTCCTTCCTTCCTTCCTTCCTTCCTTCCTTTTCATATCCTCCCTCCCTCCCTCTCTTCCCTTTCCCTCTCTCCTTTTTTTATCTTCCTCCCTCCCTCTCTCCATTCCTTCCCTCCTTCTCTAATTTCTCCCTTTTCCTTTTTCACATTCCCTCCCTCCTTCCTTTCTCCCTCCCTCCCTTCCTTGCTCCCTTCCTTGCTCCCTCCCTCATTCCCTTTCATCTCCTTCCTTCCTTTGCCCCACCTTCCTTTCCTACCTTCCTTCCCACCCTCTTTGCTTCTTCCCTACCCTTTCTCTTTTCTTTCTTTCTTTCTTTCTTTCTTTCTTTCTTTCTTTCTTTCTTTCTTTCTTTCTTTCTTTCTTTCTTTCTTTCTTTCTTTCTTTCTTTCTTTCTTCCTTCCTTCCTTCCTTCCTTCCTTCCTTCCTTCCTTCCTTCCTTCCTTCCTTCCTAACTCTTTTCTGCCTTGTGCATAACCACTCCAATAAAAAGGCATCGTTTGTCAGACTAATTGGCACATGTCTGGCTAATGAATGAAACCCATAAAGCATTTCCCTTGCAGATGAAATACAGGAATCGGCTGCCATCATTCACAAAATACCCTCCATCGTTCCTTTAGAGCATCCATAGATCAGAACTGCTCAATATCCTCACAAATCAACCCTAGAACTCCAAACAGAGGTTTGGGCAATAATTAAAAACAGATTTTGAAGTTCCCCCTTTTCTCCTTCCTTTTTGTGCCTCCACAAAACCAAAAGGGGGCAAGAATTGTCATTCTCTGGAGTTATTCAACGAGTCCAGTTCAGGTGGAACAAGGAAAGGACAAGTTAACCATCCATTAAACAGAACAATCACCAATTTAAAAAAAACTGAAATGGAATTTCCTGGCTGTAATTCCTACGAAATCTTTACCTGGGCATCGTATGGAAATTTAACACAGGCAGTCCTTGACTTACAACAGTTTGTTTAGTGACTGTTCAAAGCAGGGGTGTGATTCAAATTTCTTAACAACCAATTAATTGGTTAATTAACTAATTTGTGGGCATGGCTTGGTTGTCATGTGACTGGCTGGGCATGGTTTGATAGTTGGGCGGCTTATATGTAAATATTGTAAGTATTTATGTAAATATTTTATTTTTTTATTTTTTAAAAAAGAGCAACTTTTAACCAAAAGCAGACAAAGCAGGCAGGCAGATTGAATTGCTCACGGAATCACAGATTCACTCAGATGTCTACCTTTCTGCCATCTGCTACCTGAGTCTGCACTGAAAAATAGAAGCTTCAGTCCTAAGGAAGGTTCGGCTCTGCTTTTAGATTAGCTAGAAAGCAAGAAATCCAACAATTTCCTGTTTTCTAGCTAATCTAAATCTCCCGGCAGAGCTGATAGTCGGAATAGCTGATGGTCGAGGAGGGGGGGAGGAAAAATAGCAACTCACCAAAAATTAGGCGAAGGCACAACAGTTGGATGGTGCGCATACCAGGTAAGGAGTGAGTGGGCGGAGAGGAGAGGGGAAGGGAGGGGCCAGCCAGTGGCGTGATTTGCTGGTTCTCCAAAGTGCGCAGAATCATAACAACCGGTTCCATAGAACCGGTCCGACCAGGAAAAATCCCACCCCTGGTTCAAAGTTACAACAGCACTGAAAAAAAAGGGACTTGGGACCATTCATTGCACTTCATTGATAAATCCTCAATAGCCACGTGATCAACATTCAGACGTTCAGTGGCAACTGACTCATTTATGACAGGCGCAGTGTCCCGGCGGAAGGTCACGCGATCCCCATCTGCGACCTTCTGACAAGCAAAGTCCAAGGGGGGGAGGGGGAAGCCGGGTTTGCTTAATGACCAGGTGTCCACTTAACGATGGCAGGGATTCACTGAACAACCGAGGCAAAGGAAGGTTATAAAATGGAACAAAACTCACGGAAGTGCCCCGTCTGGCTTAGTGACAGAAATTTGGGAGCTCCGTTGTAGTCGCAAGTTGAGGACTGTCAGAAATGGTGTAGGGCAGTGATGGCAACCCCTTTTGTTGGGCTGTGCCAAATGCAGTGCGCCCCCCCCCCCCAAGCATGCGGGTGCAACACCCTTCCCCCACCCTTTACCTGCACCAGCTGATTTTTGGCCCGTTTTCACTCTCCTGGAGGCTTGAGGGAAGCCTCTGCAGCCTCAAGAGGCTAAAAACGGGCCCGTTTTGGCACTTCTGGTATTTCCGAGTCTGCAAAGGCTTTCCTTGAGCTTCCAGGAGGGCAAAAACAGCCTCAAACGGGCTGAAAATTAGCTGGGAGGCATATGCATGTGCAGTGCAGGTATGTTTCGCTGGGGCTCGCATGCCCACATAAATGGCTCTGCATGCCACCTATGGCATGCGTGCCATAGGTTCACCATCACAGGTGTAGAGTCTCCTTCTTGGGTAGGGGGTTAGTCTAGATGACCTACAAGGTCCCTTCCAACTCTGTTAATCACTGTTAAGGTTAATGACTGCCCGTAGGGAAAGAACTTTGGGAGAAATCTTTGCAAGTCTTAGGGTCAAGGCTGCCCCAAATGATGCCAGATCTCTTCCAGTCCTTCTTGTGCAACACAAGCAACCGCTGATTATCTAAAATTCACGGGAGCCGTTGAATTTGCGTCCTGAGTTTTCAAGTAGAAGCAGCGGGAAGCCAGGCCAGGAAATCACAGGAAGATTTGTGAGCTTGTTTGCTGAGAGATCAGCAGCTCAATTCAGCAATTCTGTCATAAGATGTGAGACTCCATCTGGGTTGCAATCTTTTAAATATTTTCCTTTTCTGGGTTGTGTTGGGGGGGGGAGGGGATAACCAGTCAGCTGTGATAAAACGACAACAATCTTGACAAAACCTGGCAAGATTGTTCTATACAATCTTCGTCTCTCTTCCTTTCACCTTGAGTCCTGAAATGCCTGAGAAAGTCGAGTGAGGATTCCTGACAGCCCTACTACGGTGAGTAAGAAGCACAGACGAACATTTCTAGGTAGGCAAACCATTTGTTGTAGCAAAGCCACCTGTCTGGCAACTGTTTGAAATGTTACATCTTCCCTTCTTTTTTGTTAATTTACCTATCCCTTTCAGAGCCTCCTCACCTGCACACACTGCCACTCGGTGGAGGATGCCATGGTTGGCTCCATATATGGGTATATAAATCTTTTTTTTTTTTTGCAAGAGGCAATGAACTGGAAAGGGGATGTGATGGGTGGGGGAGAGAAAAGGAAGGAAGGAAGGAAAGTTTGGAAGACCCTTGCTCCAAAGCTCCAACTCTAATAGGAAATAGGACCTAAGGAATCCTCCTTGCAAACAAAGGAAGGAAGGAAGGAAGGAAGGAAGGAAGGAAGGAAGGAAGGAAGGAAGGAAGGAAGGAGCAATGGAGGGAGGAAGGACAGGAGGCAGGGAGGGAGAGAAGCAGGGGAGGTGGAAGGAAAGCCAGAAGGGAGGGAAGGGACAAAGGAAGGGAGAAAGGAAGGAAGGAAGAAAGGAGCAATGGAGGGAGGAAGGACAGGAGGCAGGGAGGGAGAGAAGCAGGGGCGGTGGAAGGAAAGCCAGAAGGGAGGGAAGGGAGAAAGGGAGGGAGGGAGGGAGGGAGGGAGGAAGGAAGGAAGGAAGGAAGGAAGGAAGGAAGGAAGGAAGGAAGGAAGGAAGGAAGGAAGGAAGGAACAATGGAGGGAGGAAGGACAGGAGGCAGGGAGGGAGAGAAGCAGAGGAGGTGGAAGGAAAGCCAGAAGGGAGGGAAGGGAGAAAGGAAGGGAGGAAGGAAGGAAGGAAGGAAGGAAGGAAGGAAGGAAGGAAGGAAGGAAGGAAGGAAGGAAGGAGAGGGGAAGAGAGGGAGGGAGGAAGAAAGCAAAAGAAAGAAAGAAAGAGGGAGAAAGGGAAGAGAAGGGAATGGAGAAAGAAAGAGAAAGGCAGAAAGGGGAGGAAGGAAGGATGGAAGAAAGAAAAAGAGAGCGAGAGAGAAAGAGAAAGGGAAGAGAAGGCAAGGGAAGGGAGAAAGAAAAAGAAAGGCAGAAAGGGAGGGAGGGAAGGAGAGAGGGAGGGAGGGAGGAAAATACATCATGATCTTTCAATTGAAAAATATGGAAACCAAAGAATAAATCACCACAAAACAAGAGCAACATTAAAATAATTTCTCCGCCCCCAGCTGATCCTTGCTCCTCCCAAAAAGCCACACAGGAATGGCTCTGGTTGGGAACTGGATGGGGCACCACAAGGCAGGATAATCAGAAAGGCAACTATTGTGGCCAACTCACTTGCATCTTGTTACCAAGGAAAGTATGGGAATCCTGCCAAAGGAAACGCCAAGACTTTCCTCAAAACTGCGGTGTCTCGAAAGCTGCAAAGTCTTGCAGATGAAATAACTGCTAATAAAAGCAATTATTGACTAAAACAAGAAATAAGAGAAATGTTATGGCTTCTTCCCAGTGTGCTCAGAAGAAGCAAACTTTCATTTCCCACAAGGCAAAAATGTGTCAACAAACAGGCAAACATGTGGCAACTAGAAATATAAATGCTCAACAAAATATCCATAGATTTCATGTGGGAGACTTCAGAGTTATATCCCAAATTGCCCCAACCAGTTATAAGCTAAACAAATTCTTTGGATCCTGTCTTCTAGATCAAGAATTCGTCTACCCAGAAGCTTCCTAACTTTATCTGGGGGTTTAAAAAACCCCAGAGATGCTTCCTTGGTTGTCTTCTTCTTCTCCCCATCCAAGCAAAACAAACGCCATCCTCAACTTCTGAGTGGGACCTCCAGGTGGAAATTCAAAGCTCCAGAGGAATCCCAAATGAATCAGAATAGACTGTCACATCTGAAAATCATCATCCTCTCTGTTACCTTCATTCTCATCCCCTTCCTCATCCTCATCTTCATCTTCATCATTGTCAAGCATCCCCTTCCTCATCAACCACCATCTTCATTCTGATCGCTTTCATCCTCATCCCCTTCATTCACATCCCCTTTGTCATCATCCACATCTTCAGCCCCTTCCTCATCATCTTCATCATTGTCAAGCATCCCCTTCCTCCTCATCAACCATCATCTTCATTCTCATCGCTTTCATCCTCATCCTCTTCATCCTCATCCTCATTTCCAGCCCCTTCATCATTCTCACCATCACTATCTCCATCCCCTTCATCACCACCTCCACCACCATCATTGGAGCATCCTGAAAACTCACAAAGCACCCAACAGAACCAGCCCACCATGAAGGTTGCTTCATCTCCAACGTTATGTTCTCTATGGTTCCTCCCTGCTCCGTTCAAGAGACAGGGCCTCTCTTTCACAAACAACTAGATCTACCGCTGCTACCTGATTTGAACCCCAAGAAAACAGGGGCACCTGCATTTCTGCTCCCACCTTTCCCAAATGTGGCAGGAATTCAAATCCTGCTGGCAAACATTCTTGTGATATTTTTTTTCCCCCTGTACAAGGAATGGTTTCTGATGGCAAACACTGCCTCTTGTTCCCCAAATATATTCAACATCTGCCTTTCATTTCTCCATCTAGCACTTTCGTTTTAGCTTGTGCTCTCCTCCTCCTCCTCCACTACTTTATAAGCTAAACTGGTATCCTTGTAGAGGAAACTGACAGATCTCTTCTTTCAAAATTATAAATAATTTTAAAAATGCTTCCATGAGATCAATAGGGCTCCAAAGAGACTTCTCCTGTTCCTGCTCCTCCTCCGCCATTGTAAATAATTTACTTCTGCAGTGGGCTTCCGTGCTCTTCACTTTAACATCTCATTCTACCCTCGTTCCTCATTCCTTTCTTATCTATGGCATCATCTCCTCCCACCAATACCGTGGTGGACTTTTCCCTTTGAACATCCTTTTTCTACAACGCAGCTTGAAAGTTCGGTATCTATTTTCCCTTTAGGGGAGATCCCTAAAGGAGTTGCCCAACTGGATTTTCCTCTCACTAACTGTATTGAAAAACCTCTTGATCTCCCAGGGCAAACTTTGAGGTCCCATTTCAAAAAAGGTCCTTCCCCACCTCCTCTTTTTTTTTAAAAAAAAAAAGCAACCTCAATTCCAAAGTTGGTTTGCTCCCTTTTCACCACAATCACTACTGCTAGTTAACTCGTGATTTCATTAACTGTCTCTGGCAGTATGTGGTTGCTCTGTTATATCTTATTATATTGCTGTTTTATTGTTTTATTTTTAATTACATGGCCATAATTGATTTGTACACTGCCCAGGGAACCGTGGTATGTTGATGATTGAGAAATGCAAGATGGAAAGAAGCGCATTCCTAGTGTGTGTGTGTGTGTATGTGTGTGATATAACACAAAAATCCCTTTTTTAAAAAAAAAGGAGGAGGAGGAGGAGGAGGAGGAAAGAGGAGAAGGAGGAAAAGGAGAAGGAGAAGAAGAACTAAGAATAGCATCTTCTGCAGGATCTTCAGACCTACAAAGTTATTTTGCACATGCCAAAAAGTGTTGAATCTTTTCTTCTCCTTCCAACACAGATTGCCCTCGACTTACGGCCACAAATGAGCCCAACATTTGTGTTGCTAAGTGAGACATTTCTTACATTTGTTAAGTGAGTTTTGCCCCATTTTGCAAACACTTGTTGTTAAATCAGTAACACGGTTGTTAGGTGAATCTGGCTTCCGCATTATCGTTGTTAGTCAGGCCGCAAAAAGGAATACTATGACTCCTGGGACACTGCAACCGTCATAAATGTGAGTCAGTGGTCAAGCATCCGAATATACAAGTCATGTGACCATGGGGATGTTGCAACGGTCATAAGACTGAAAAACATTCCTAAGTCACTTTTTTTCAGTGCCGTTGTAACTGTGAACCATCACTAAACACTGTTGTAAGTTGAAAACTACCTGTAACATCTAGTATACTGTCCAACCTTCCTTATATCACTTCTGCTTCCTCCAGAATAACCTCCCATGGTTTGACCTTAATACCATCCTGGGTTGTGTAAACCAAGGCACAGAATCAAGATCAAGTGAGGTATTAGTAGCACTTTGTAAAGCCTGAATAAGGGCACACCTGGAATACTGCAACCAATTTGGGTCACTGTATTGCAAAAAAGATGCTGAGGCTTTGGGAAAAAGTCCCGAGAAGAGCAACTAACAGGATCAAAGGCCTGGAGACTAAAACATATGAAGAACGGCTGCAGGATTTGGGTTTGGGTTAGCCTAGAGCTGTGATGGCAAACCTATGGCATGTGTGCCAGAGGTGACACACAGAGTCCTCTATGTGGGCACATGAATGATGGCCAGCTGGTCTTCACAAGCACCAGAGCGTTGGAAAAACGGCCTGAAAACGGCCTGAAAAATGGCTAAAAACGGCCAAAAAACCCAGACCATTTTTCAGGCCATTTTCAGGCTGTTTTTCTGCCCAAAACCAAAACAACAGGCAGAAAAAACTTGAAGACCAACTGGTCTTCCGTTTTCCAGCACTCACAGATGCATGCTCATTCCAGTTGGGGCACTTGGTGCCGAAAAGGTTTGCCCTCACTGGTCTAGAGAAAAGAGGGGTGACATGATAACAGCATTCCAGTATTTGTGGGGCTGCCACAAAGAAGAGGAAGGGGTCAACTTATTCTCCAAAGCACCAGAAAGCAAGACAAGAAACAATGGATGGAAACTAACCAAGGAGAGAAGCCAAATGGAATTAAGGCGGAATTTCCTAACAGTGAGGACAATTAACCAGTGGAGCAGCTCGCCTCCAAAAATTGTGGGTGGACAATGGAGGTTTTGAAGAAGACACCACACAGTCACTTCTCTGAAATGGTATAGGTTCTCCTGCTTGAGCTGGGGGCTGGACTAGAAGACTTCCAAGGTCCTTTCCAGCTTTCTATTCTATTCTAATGACCTGTACAATTCACAATCTTCTCTTGCCCCTTTCATGTTCTACCCACAAGTCCATTCCTTGCAGTTTGCCAAGGGCAGCCCTATCATTTCTGACATATTGAAGCTTCTCAATCTATGCCATGCGCCCTGCACATGGTGAGAAGGGCACACAACTCTTTTGCCCAGAAGAGAGAGACAATTCAGTGGAACGAGGCACCTAGACAACTGGAGTATGAAAGCTATTCTGTGCAGCACCTAGCAGGGCCATCAAGGATGAACTGTTGCTTGTCATCCTTGGCAGATTTACTCATGGGACGGAAGGGCAGTCAACTCACAGGTCAGCCCATGACTTGCAGGGCATCTTCTTTTAACCTCAGGGTTCAAATATTCTCAAACTAGCTCGATCCCTGTGCTTCGCTACAAAACTATATGGTCAGGCTTAGTTTTGGGGAAGGAAAATGGTGGGGGGGGTGGAATTCTGCCTCTGCCTACCAGCATCCATCGGTATTCATCTGGCTAACGTCCTGTCAGTGTGTGAGAGAATTGAGGGATGTTTGGAAACGGAAACAGTATTTGCTGTGTGAGCAAGGAGCAAGGAGCTTGGGCGTGGCTTAGCTCAACTGTTCTGTACTGAAGCTGCTTGCTGCTGTGAAACGGAACCTCCTCTCCTCTGCTTGTGTTTTGCATTTGGAAGAGATTTCTTTTCAGGTGGGGAGGGGGAGTAAGAACTCCTTAGCATCAGAGCATGTTAATAATAATAATATAAGAAATTCTAATGCTCTGATGGTTGTGTTGAAAAATCCTTTCTTAGTGAGCCCCTAGAAGCCAAGAGGAACATAGGTGCCAAATTTCAAGTTTGTAAACTTTACGGTTCTAGAGATTTTGTGATGATGCATGAGTGGTATTTCACTTTTGTATGTATGTATGTATGTATGTATGTATGTATGTATGTATGTATGTATGTGTTAGGGATAACATTGTTTACCCTAACTGGTTTAGGTAAATAATAATATGTTATCATGGTTTATATGTTAAAGTGTCTGCAACTTTAACTATGGGAAAGTAATTAAGGGAGTGGTTGTGAAAGCACTTTAAAAGAAGCAAGATGACAGCTTGCTCTCTCTCTGGCTTTGATGATCCCTGATTACTGCAAGGACTCAAGACTGCGAACGGGAGAGAAAACAAAGGACTGATTTGTAAGTGAACTGACATAGGATATTCTACACGGACTTTGCTAACTGAATATCCCTGAATGGACTGACTAAATGATACATGACTATTGGACTGTTATTTTGACTATGCTATGAACTCATAATGGAATAAACTACATTTTTGATAGCACAAGCGTATCTGTTATTTTTACTGTTATGTTAATAAACATACAAGCTTAGCTCACTCATTTATCTGTGTGCCTATCTGACTAACGCTGCACATTCTGTTTAGCTTGTCTCCCTAACCCTGGTTGGGGAAACCAGGCTTAACACTATGTATGTATGTATATGTATATGTATATGTATATGTATATGTATATGTATATGTATATGTATATGTATATACATATACATACATACACATACACAAATACTCTCCTTTATTGACACTTTATTTCCTTATTCAAGAATGTGGAGCTTAAATTCAGTGCCTCCTTCCCATTCTATTTTCCTCTTTTTACTTGGAATTCTCATGAAATCCGGACAGGTATGCATCCAACCTCTTCTATCCATGCTTTTAAATGTTGCACATCATTGCATTTCCTCCCCAGAATTCATAAGAGAGAGGCATCTCTTTTGGCTGTCCTCACAGTGGGATGGAGCACCAGTATGATTAAACATTAGCGAAGACAAGGAAATGGTTGAGGGTTAATTTGCAGCCCAGAGGAACCTACCAGCAATTAAAATACACCTTTACAAGAATTCCCTGGCACCTTCTTAATGCTTGGGAAAGAAACGGGGGAACGGGTTTGTCTATTTTATTTTTACTTTTTTATTAATTTTTTTTATTAAGGAAACATTAAAAAACAATTGAACACAGTGTGACTTTCTTAGCAATCATTTTGGCCATACATACATACTCTAACATAAAAATAGAAATAACAGCTGCTCTTTCCTTTTTCCTATGTTGTTGGTTTCATGCTTTTTTTTTAAAAAAAAAAAAAACTTTTGTGCACGTGCTTTTCTGAATCTCTAGGGCTCCCTTCCATGAAGGATGGGGGCACAGAACACATGTTTACTTTTTTTCAAGTGGGAAAGCCCCGCCAACGCCTCACTGAAATGCACACCTATCGAGGGGGGAAGAGAGAAAGAGGGAAGAATAATGCAGGGGAGAAGTGTGGGAATAGATGGGAGGAGGAGGGAGGAGGAAGGGAAAGCGGGAAAGGGAGGAGCGGGTCCAAAGGAAGGGAGAGGGAAGCTAAGAAACATAAACACTGCCTGCATCCTCTCACGCCTTTTAGCATTTTCTTTTTTCATGGCACAAGGGGACCAAGAGGGTTGGATTCTCCCACTTGCCACCACCCCCTCTGGGGGGGGGATTTAAAACACCCTCCCCAACTGACCACAATTGATGAAGCTTCTTGGATGAGAAGCGAAATGTCTCCTTGTTCTTCTCCCTCCCCAAGGATGGATTAAAAAAAAAAAAAAACAGGTTTAACTTGTTTGTTTGCAAAAGCACCTTGGAAACAACTGTAGCCATGATGAGGGAGAATCTCCGCAGATATTTAATAATAAAAATACCGACTGGACCGACTAGAGAAGCAGCAGCCTTTCGGGATAACACGGGTTGTTGAGCGTCTCGTGGGAAAGCAGCCCCCTGCACTTGGCTTTCCTTCTTTCTCAACCCCCCCCCCGCCATCCCCCCCAAAAAGGTTTTTTTTTTTTTCTTTTTCTTTTTGGGCTACCAAATATCCAAGGACGCACGGCGGGCGAAGGGAGCCTCTTTTCTCCAGGAGCAAGTAGAGAAGAGGGATTGGGGATGGGTGGGTGGAAGTCACAACCACCCCAGGAAACCAGAAACACCTCCTCACACACAAACACCTCAGGAGCAGAAGAGATTGGGGGGGGGAGGGGTACAACGACCCCAGGAAGCCAGAACACCCAGTCTCCAACACACACACACACACACATGGAGTAGAAGGGGAGAGACCGGGAAGAAAGGAAGGAAGGAAGGAAGGAAGGAAGGAAAAGGAAAGGAAAGAAAGAAGGAAGGAAGGAAGGAAACAAAAGGGAAGGAAGGAAGGAAAGGAAAGGAAAGGAAAGGAAAGGAAAGGAAAGGAAAGGAAAGGAAAGGAAAGGAAAGGAAAGGAGGAAAAAAGGAGGGAAGGAAGGAGGGAGGGAGGGAGGAAGGAAGGAAGGAAGGAAGGAAGGAAGGAAGGAAGGAAGGAAGGAAGGAAGGAAGGAAGGAAGGAAGGAAGGAAGGAAGGAAGGAAGGAAAAGGAAAGGAAAGGAAGGAAGGAAGGAAGGAAGGAAGGAAACAAAAGGGAAGGAAGGAAGGAAAGGAAAGGAAAGGAAATTAAGGAAAGGAAAGGAAACCACAGACACCTCCTCCCCAAAACACAATCCCCAGGCGTAGTAGGGGGAGAAATCGGGAGGAAGAAAACAAGGAAGGAGCTGACTACGAGCCCAGGAAACCAGAGACACCCCGTCCCCAAAACACGCACCCCAGTTGTAAGAGGGGAGGGGGAGAAACCGGGAGGAAGGCAAACAGGGGGTCAGTGCGAGCCCAGGCAACCACAGCCTCCCCTTCCCCAAAACACAGCGGGTCTCCCCCCCTCCCCAGGAGTAGTAGGGGGAGAAACCGGGAGGAAGGAAGGCGGGGAGGGGTGTGTGTGTGGTTGGGGGGGGAGAGGTCGGTCTCCGTCTCGGGGGGCCCTCACTTACCCAAAGTGAAGAAGGGCAGCTCCGTGTTATCCAGGTCGTCTTGCACCGCCACGCGCCCCGGCAGTTCGCTCCGGACAAAAAGCAGCAAGCGCGAATCGCCGCCGCCGCCTCCGGGAGGCACCGAGCCCGGAGCAGCAGCGGCAGCAGCAGCAGCGGCGGCGGCGGAGGCTGAAGACGGAAAGGCGCCGGACCCACCCGAAGGGCCGCCGCCGCCTCCTCCTCCTCCTCCTCCGCTCCTCCAGGCGAGGTCGCTTTCCCGCAGCACCGGCAAGGTGGAGACGGTCACCGTTTTCTCCCGGCAAGGGCTGTTGGCTGGCCGGCTTCCTCCGCGGCTGTTGCTCCCGCCGCCACCGCCGTCGCCGGTCCCTCTGCTTCCTCCTCCCCCTCCTCCCCCTCCATCTCCTCCGCCACCGCCCGGCTCGGCTTGCACCGCCGCCACGGGGCCCGGTCCGCTGGCCAGCAGCAGGAGCAGCGGCAGCACGGAAGGTGCCGGGGAAGAAGAAGACGAGGAGGAGGAGGAGGAGGAAGAGGAGGAGGAGGAGGAGGAAGAAGAAGAAGCGGCGGCGGCCGGGAGGAAGAGGAGGAAGCGGCGGCGGCGGAGCAGCGGCCAACCGCGCGGGGCTGCCATGGCGCGGGAAGGCGGAGGAGGACGAGGAGGAGAAGCAGCACCAGCCGCCGCCGCCGCCGCCGCCGCAGGAGCCGCTAGGCAGAGCCCGTCTCGCTCCGCCTCTTCCCCGGCTCAGGCTCCGCCTTGCCAGGTGGGGGGGGAGCAGAGGACCCGCCCCCGCCCCCTCCCCACTCCAGCCCCGGGCACCGAGAAGCGGGCGTGCCGGGGCTCCCGCGCGCCAGAGGTCGTCTTGCACCGCCACGGGAAGGGGTAGCCAACTTTCCGCGCTTCCCCACCTTCCCTCTTCGCGCTGGGCAAGGAGGTTCTGAGAAGGAGGGGGGAGGGGGGAGGGGGGGTTGGAATGAGAGAGGGAGAGGAAGGGGAGGGGTCCTCAGGGGTGGGGGGTCTCCGAGCTGGGTAGTTTTGCTGGCGGGCCCGTTTGGTGATCCTGGGGATTGAAGGGAGTGGGGGGCGGGAGGAGGGGAGGAGATGTCCTTGGGACTCTGGGCTAGGTGGTCTTCTTGCAGAAGTCTCCTTAGCCAACTAATCTCCTTGATTGAAGGGGGGGGGATTGGCAAGGAGAAGGAGAAGAAGAACAAGAAGAGGAGGAGGAGGAGGAGGAGGAGGAGGAGGAAGAGGAGGAGGAGGAGGAGAAGAAGAAGAAGAAGAAGAAGAAGAAGAAGAAGAAAGGAGGAGGAACAAGAAGAAGAAGAAAGAGGAAAAAGGAGGAGGAGGAAGAAGAAGAGGAGGAGGAGGAGAAAGAACAAGGAGGAAAAGGAGGAGGAAGAAGAGGAGGAAGAAGAAGAATAGGAGGAGGAAGAGGAAGAACAGCAACAACAACAGCAACAACAACCACAACAACTGCAGCGTCCTTAATACTCTGATTCTCCTTAATACTCTGATTCTTGCAGACTTTTCAGGGCCCAACTAGGCAACCTCCTCAGGGCTGGTCCTGATGACATCACCAATGTGGGTACTGAAATGTCTGCAGGAAAACAACCAAGTTCAGGGAGCTGCAAGGGCCCCTCTTCTGATTCTCTTTCAGTCCCCATGGTGATGGGATCAAAATCCAGCCGCTTGGCAAGGGGCTCGTACTTAGGATGGTCGCAGCGTCCGGTGTGTGTGCGTCTCCCTTTTGCGACCTTCTGACAAGCAAAGTCAAGGAGGAAGCCACCAGATTCACTTAACAATCATGTTCCTAATGATCCGCCTAACAAACATGGCAAGAAAACTTGTGAAACGGGGCAAAACTCACTTAACAACATTCTCACTTTAGCAACAGAAGTTTTGGGCTCAATTCTGTTTAAAATAGTATATACAGTATGTTATTCTGTTTCCACTTTTTTTTAAAAAAAGTATGGAATTGGAATGCCAGGACAGTTACACTGTATTCAATATATTTATATGTAAACAATAAAAATATATCTTTAAAAAAAAAGAAGTAGTTTTGGACTCAATTGTGGTCGTAAGTCAAGGACTACCTGTATTGCCCTTTACACAATTCTTGCCTTGGATGGACGCAGTCCCATTTCTCTCTCTCCCTCCCTCCCTCCCTCTTTCATTTTCCTTCCTTCCCTTCCCTCTCTCTTTCTCTTCCCATCCTTATCTCACACTCTCCCTTATTGTCTCTCACCTTCCCTCCCTCCCCACTCTTTCTTCCTCCCTCTCTCTCCCTCCCCTTCTCTCTTTCTCCCCTCCCTCATTCTCTCTTCCCCTCTCTCTCCCCACTCTTTCTTCCTTCCTCTCTCTCCCTCCCCTTTTCTCTTTCTCCCCTCCCTCATTCTATCTTCCCCTCTCTCTCCCCACTCTTTCTTCCTCCCTCTCTCTCCCTCCCCTTCTTTCTTTCTCCCCTCCCTCATTCTATCTTCCCCTCTCTCTCCCCACTTTCTTCCTCCCTCCCTCTCCCTCCCCTTCTCTCTTTCTCCCCTCCCTCATTCTCTCTTCCCCTCTCTCTCCCCACTCTTTCTTCCTCCCTCTCTCTCCCTCCCCTTCTCTCTTTCTCCCCTCTCTCATTCTCTCTCTCCTTCCCTCCCTTCCCCTCTTTCCCCTTCTCTTCCTCCCTCTCTTCTGTTCCTATCCCTCCTTTTCTCCCCTCCCTCATTCTCTCTCTCTCTCTCTCCTTCCCCTACTCTCTCCTCCACCCTCCAATCACTTTTTTCTCACTACTGGATTTTCCCTTTGGCAAAGCATTCCTGTTTGACAATTGATTTTGCAATCAGAACGTGGAGATGTGCCTCGGGCAAGATTTTGGATGAGTTACCATTACTATTTTGTAGGCAACTAAGTTTATGTTACAGGCACCATGTGTTTCCAAAGGGGATGGAGGAGCTGCAACTGTGTGCTGAACCGTGTGCTGGCAAGTGTGAGACATCAAGCAGCTTCAGAGCAAAAGTACTTTCAGTTCAGTGTTGCCCTTTCGAAATATCAAGTGCTGGATAGGCAGAAAAGCTCAGGAGATTCCAACTTTCAGAGTTCAGATCCTGCTCCGATCAATAGTAGCTAAACAGCTGTTGTGACTTGATAACCTGTTTATCAAGGAGTGTGCAGGAGAGCATTGTGTGTGTGTGTGTGAAAAGGCAGCATCAGATGCTGCGTGAAAGTATTTGGCACTAACACACACACACTGTTCAAAAGCGTAGCTGGGTTTGCAACAAAATAAAATTGGCCTGGCACTTCTTGCAGGTTTGCACCTCAGGCTTGCTTCCTCCTCCTCCTCCTCCTCCTCCTCCTCCTCCTCCTCCTCCTCCTCCTCCTCCTCCTCCTCCTCCTCCTCCTCCTCCTCCTCCTCTCCTCTCCTCCTCCTCCTCCTTGTCCTCTCCTTGTCCTGCTCATCATCTTCTCCTCCTCCCTCCCCTCCTCTTCTCCTTCTCTCCTCGTCGTTTCTCCTCCTCTTCCTCCTTTTCCTTGTCCCTCCTCCACCTCCTTCTCCTCCTTTTCCCACTAATGATGTTGTCTAGTTCGGTACTGAAACTTCTGCAAGACAATGACCAAGCTCAGAGAACACCAAAAGCCACAAACTCTTCCCCCTCCTCACTTTATGATAAATGACCCAGTTCCTTATCATAGATTCTTACACTTAAACCAAGGAGAAAAATCCAACTCTGTTATTACACATGTTTATCCCACAGGGCTCCTGTGATCATTAAAAAAAGTAATATTTCCCTTATTCAATCATGATAATCTATTTGTGTACATTTGATGATACACATACACACAGAGTGTTTCATAAAAGACCACAATTTGTGATACACAATCATTAAATTTCTGTGCTGCGCAATAGCCATTTGCCGATCATATTTTTTTTCCTGTAATTATCCTCAGTTAAAAAAAAAATACATATGAAGACGGATCATCTTTTAATAGCTTCTCCCCTAAATGGAATGTCTCTATTAATAAAGATTTGCTTTAAAAATATCTTTGACCAGTGCTTGACTGGTTATTAATGGAACTTGCCCAGGCATTGAATTCCTTGCATGTTACAATAAAGTAATAATTTATTGAGCTACAAAAGGTTTGTTTCTTTCATCTTAGTCTGGAATGTATGTTAAAAGCTTCTCTCTCTCTTTTTTTTTTTGCAAGACATTCAAATGACTAACTTTTAATGCATGACCTGTGCCTAGCAGAACCGTGATAGAATGGCACTATTAATGCTACCTGGATTATCAACAGAGAGGACAATAAGTGAATAAATGGGTTAATTACAACCACCACATAGAATTTAATTAGAACATCTCTATTCCTGCCAGAATCTCAATTATCAGACTCTGCTACCTGGGGACTGCTACTATATGGGTATCAAAATTTGCTCTGGACTTACACTTGATGGAATAGAGCTTGGCTCAAAGACTAAATTAATGTGGTTTCCCCCCCTCTCTCTGTGTGTCCTCTTCCCTCCCTCCCTCCCTCCCTCCCTCCCTCCCTCCCTTCCTCCCCCCTCCCTCTCTCATCTTTTCCGCCTTAATTAAAATTAAAGAAAATATTAATGAGTAGGTTTGGATTGTAAGGATTTATGTGATATAACATGAAGATCTTCACTGTCTCATTTTCGACAACTTTTTCCACTTTATGTTCCCATGACTTTTTGGATACAGGTGATTATTATTATTCATTGCACAGTCAGCTAGATGTTCAGGCTGGTTTGGCATTTTTGTCTACGTATGGAGTCCTTACCAAGGACCTGGATTATTATTATTATTATTATTATTATTATTATTATTATTATTATTATTATTATTATTATTTTAAAAGCTAAGAATAGCATCACCACTGTGAACCACATGCTGGTCTAAGAAGCACAGATTCCACCAGTTCCTAGATAAAGGTTTTTAAGAACTTAGTGGGATGTACATCAAACAGAGAGATGGAAGTGTCTGCTTGGATCTTATGACCACCATTCTTGGTCACTACCCAAGAAACAATTGCTAGAATTGAAGAAGCTTCTTGGATGAGAAGCAAAATGTTTTCCAAGGGAAAAAAAAAACTAAGAAAGTCCAGTTGCCTTTTGTGGGGGGAAACATACACTTCTGAGACAACCATGACCTGGATGATGGAGAAGCTCCATGGATACTAGATCCATAGATCACCTTAAACAAGGTTCTCCAAAATGGTCAATATTGATATCAAAGGAGCTATAAGACTATCTGTCAATTAAACAACAATGACTTTTGGATAATTGCTGGATAGACTCATAGATCCTTTCAAATCTATGAAACTATCCAACAACTTACTTCCCTCCCTCCCTCCCTCCTTCCTTTCTTCCTTCCTCCTTCTTTCTGTCTTTCATTCCTTCTTTCCTTTCTTCCTTTTCTGCTTTCCTTCTTTCCTCTCTCTTTCTCACTTTTTTCTCTCTCTCCCTCCCTCCCTCCTTCTCTTTCTTTCTCTCTTTTTCTCTCTCTCTCTCTCTGTGTCTCTGTCTCTCTCCCTCTCCTTCCCTCCTTCCCTCCCTCAAGCATTTCCTTGCAAACAATTCTCCAGCTGCCTCTCTCTGAGTGATCAATAGCCTGTCTCTGTCACAGCGGAGAAAGTTTACCTGCATAGATTTTTCAACTGCACTCTCCTCCTAGCTAAAAACTGTCCAGGAGAAAACTATCCCATCAAAACCGCTGACTGGCAGGGAAGCCCGAAAGCAGGATCTCGCAAAGGTTAAAAGTGGTAAAAGAAAGTGTTGTTGTGTATTTAGAAACTTGGTTCTGCTAGATGTCGAGGCCCTCTGTTGGAAACATTTGGGAAAACATGACTGTAAATTCAACTCCGCCGTGGTTTTGGTTCTAGAAAGCTGAATATTGTATGCAGTGGCTTAACAAAATCTTTACAAGATGGAGTATGAAAGTTCTAACTGGATTTGATCCTAGCTTGACTGCCTGTGAATGACATGACTACAGAGTTTTCCAGCAAGATAGAATAGAATAGAATAGAAAATGTGGAATGGAATGGAATAGAATACAGGAATTAATTAGAATAGAATAGAATAGAATTCTTTATTGGCAAAGTGTGACACACAAGGAATTTGTCATGGTGCAAATGCTCTCAGTGTGCAGAAAAGAAAAGATACATTCATCAAGAGTCAAGAATCATCAGGTACAACACTTAATAATAGTCATAGGGTAGGGTAGAATAGAACAGAACAGAACAGAATGGAACAGAACAGAACAGAACAGAACAGAACAGAACAGAACAGAATAGAATAGAATAGAATAGAATAGAATTCTTTATTGGCCAAGTGTGGTTGGACACACAAGGAATTTGTCTTGGTGCAAATGCTCTCAATGTACATAAAAGAAAAGATACCTTCATCAAGGGTCAAGAATCATCAGGTACAACACTTAATAATAGTCATAGGGTACAATAAACAACCAAATCATACTAAGAAACAGTCAATAAAAATGGTAAAGATACAAGCAACAAGGTTACAGTCACACAGTCACAAGTGGGAGGAGACGGGTGAAAGGAAGGATTAATAGTAATAGTAAAGATAGATAGTTTTTGCCTTAGATTTTAGTTAGGGTTTACACTGCTCACCATCAACATCAATCCTAACCCTAATTTCTACTTTTTTTAAATATATGTTTTATTAATACATTTTTAATATCACATAAAAATTCCATATCTATCTGAACAGCGTGTTGTCTGGACACAATTAGTTTTAAGTAGAAATGCAATATTAATCAACATTAATCATAATCATATCAGCAATAAATGCAAAATAGTCATACAATTAGTTTATCCGTCTTACAGATTTTTCGGTACAAAAGTATTTTTTAATTATCTTTTGGATCTTTTTAGCTTCTAATCTCTGTTTCTGTTCATTAAGCATTGGTCAAAAAAGAGTCTCATGTCAAGAAGTATTCTGTGTCTTCCTTTTCTTTTCATCTCTACTGTTGTTAATCAAGAGCTGTGTTTCATTTTGTAGCTGCTTAGAGTCCACATCACATAATTAAATCAGCCAAATATACACCCCAGGACCCAGCCTTAGATATTATGTTTGAATATGGCTCTCATTTAAATACATCCTGAGCATTTAGTCCAATTCTTGAATACAGCTCATCTATCTGGAATCCACACTGCATATCGGACAATTGAGAGAGTCCAGAGATATTTCACGAGAAGGGTCCTCCACTCCCCTACTCGCAACAGAATACCTTATGCCTCCAGACTTGAAATTTTAGGCTTAAGCAACTTAGAACTACGCCGACCTAAGCATAGTACATAAAATTATCCATTACAATGTCCTACCTGTCAATGACTACTTCAGCTTCAACCTCAACAATACAAGAGCACACAATAGATGCAAACTCAAGGTTAACCGCATCAAACTTGATTGCAGGAAATACGACTTCAGCAACAGAGTGGTCAATGTCTGGAATACTCTACCTGAATCTGTGGTTTCTTCTACTAACCCCAAACATTTTAACCCCAGACTGTCTACCATTGACCTCATCCAATTCCTAAGAGGTCTGTAAGGGCCATGCATAAATGCACCAACATGCCTACCATCCCTGTCCCAATGTTTCCTTTTATTTGTATCTATTTCATGTATTAATAATCATGTTTATACTTATATACATTATCAAATGCATGGGAGGAAGGAAAGGAAGAAGGAGGGATGAAATATTTCAGGCAGGGGAAAATGGCTTTGTGAAGAATGGATCAGTCGGGGGAGGAAGTGAAGAGTGCTATAAAGGAAACCTGGACATTCAGGACTTCTGAAACTTGCAATCTGAAAGGGAAAGGCACTGATGATGTTACCTAGTTGTGTAATGAAATGTCTGCAAGAAAAAAACCAAGCTCAGAGAGCATGGGGGGGGGAGGGGGAATATAAAATCTGGAGAGATTTCATAATTCTCACCTCTTACAGGAAGAAATTATTGCAAGATCCCAAAAGCTGCATTTTCAGCAGCAGAGCCTGCTGGCTACCTCCTGATATATTCTAGGTTGGAATGATTTTGCAAACCAAATAATTCATCACAAGGCTGAGATGTAAGACACGGGAAGGTAGGTGGGGAAAAACACATGCTGTTTGTGCAAACGAATGACAGACAATGCCCCCCACTGGGTTGTCAGTTCCCTGGAGGATGTGCCAAATTCTGGATGATATTTTCTCATTTGTCTTCCCCACCCCTCCCCAAAAAGCCAACTTGCAAATCACAGAGCAATGCTGAACGGGAAATCTCTTTGATGTGTCTTTGTACCCTACCAAGATCAGCTTCAAGGCTGGGCCTCTGACTAACTTAAGAAGGAAATTTGACTCTGTTCTTCTAACAAATCCATTCTTGCTGTGGGAGCCACCATACCACCCCAGAAGAATGAAATATTTTGGTGAGTTTGGTGTTTGTTTGTGTGTGTATATAGATAGATAGATGATAGATGATAGATGGATAAATAGATAGATAGATAGATAGATAGATAGATAGATAGATAGATAGATAGATTATTATATTTCCCTAAAGGAGAAATGGAGAAACATGTTTTTAAAGGCAGGAAGCAGCCTCCAAGTTTTCCTTAATAGCCCATAGCAGATGCCAGTACTTAAGAGGTAAAGAGCTTATTGAAAGAGGAAGACAACTATCTAGATAGTTGTTTTCATAAGCAAAGCAAATACTGCAGGCGGAAATTATAAAGTTTTATTAATGTTCTATTGTTTACATTTTGTGAGTGCTTAATAAACATTGTGCAGTCTGGGTTATTTTATTTGCTTAGTGGTACAAATTACGCTGTTAATCTCTACCTCTTTTTTCCAACCACTGGTAGAATAAGTTTCATGTTCTGTCTCTTCTTTTTTCTGTTTAATCTTCAATGTGAGTATGTCCATTTCTGCACAATCCAGTATCTTCTTAATTATCTCTTCATCTCATGGTATTTCTTCATTTTTCCAATATTGTGCAAATATAATCCTTGGTGCTGTTAATACATGCAATATTATATACATATACATATACATATACATATACATATACATATACATATACATATACATATACATATACATATACATATACATATACATATATTAGTTTTCTTAAGTTTTTGTGGGTATCTATATGTATGGTATTCAGCTTTGTTCGGGTAGTTTCCCATGTCATTATAGTTGTGCTTTTAAAGTTGTAGCAACGTTTCGTCAGAATCTCATCTGCCATCATCAGGCTTGATGAACCCAACAAACCCAATATACAAGCCTGATGATGGCAGATGAGATTCTGCCGAAACATTGCTACAACTTTAAAAGCACAACTATAATGACGTGGGAAAATACCCGAACAAAGCTGAATACCATTTCTATATCCATGTCTATGTCTATGTCTATGTCTATGTCTATGTCTATGTCTATGTCTATGTCTATGTCTATCTCTATCATCTCTATCATCTCTATCTCTATCTCTATCTCTATCTCTATCTCTATCTCTATCTCTATCTCTATCTCTATCTCTATCTCTATCTCTATCTCTATCTATCTCTATCTCTATCTCTATCTCTATCTCTATCTCTATCTCTATCTCTATCTCTATCTATCTATCTATATACATATATCTTATCAAATTTTTCTGTTCCTCATCAACAAGCACACTGACCTACAAACTATCCTTCAGAATCCAAATCAACCACATAGCTGGAGACCACACCAACCCTCAACTGACCCACGCAAGCCCCCTAACTAGCCAGCAGTTCACCTCCAAAAGACCCTCACCTGATGTAACCAACACAAGACTCATCACAAGACCCTTACTTGACATACCCACGCATGATTCATCACATGTCCTACTGTTCTGACCCAGCTCCCCAAACACCACAAACCCTCTGACGTGAACTCAAAAGTTTCCTTTATTAGGAGCTCTGGCAAAAAGTTTCTCTCTCAACGCAGGCTAACAAGGCCATCCGCCTGGAAGTCTGCCACATCTATTAATCTCTGCCGCCTGCTTTTTATCCCCAGAGCTAGGGTGGGGCTTCGGTAGCAGCGGTGTCTCTTCTGTCCCAAGGACTGGCCTATAGATTTCCATTGCTCTCCTCTCCTCTGCCTTCTGTGCGTCCATGCATCAGGCACTAGACTCAGATGTTCATCCTCTTCTTCATCAGCCACCTCCAGACCTGGGGGCTGTTGACTCTCCATGTGAAGGCTGATGGATGGCCCAGTATGTGCCTCTGTCTCTCTCTCTGCTAGCTCCATTTTCTCTTCCCTCTCAGACCTCTCAGGTTGTCTTGATGCTGACCCTGTCTCCAGCTCTTCCCCCTCCTCTGATTCAGCTGCTGGAGGAGCTGGTGGCCAACAGACCACAACATCTACTGACTCTTATAAACAGAGCAACACCAACTCTGCTGAACATATTACCTAGCCAGGTAATAAAATGTTTGGAAACTATCCCTTCACCCTCACATATTTTAATCTTGCATTTTACATTGTAAGTTGTACATTATACAGCATCCCTTATTTTAATTGGGATGCTTCTGACACGAATAAGCAAATAGTAAGCAAACAAACAGCAGTCTTGGGCAGTCTCCACCTTCTTAAAAATCTGAGAATATTCCAATAACATTCCTTGCAAAGCTGGTTGGTGCAGATTGGCAACTTCCTGTCAGTTTTTAAGGGAAAGTAGATTCCCACTAAACCCCGTGATGGGTTTTATAGGAAATGCAACCTCCATTTAAAAAAAAAAAAAAAAGGCAACCACATTAACAAGCCCAAGTGTGGCTCCCGTCAACGCTGAATTATTTGAAAATCCACCAGCTGAGTCCATATTGCACCATCTGGGATGCTTCCTCATCTTCCAGAGTAAATTAACCCAAAGCATTTTAGGGAGTAAAAGATTTGCAGAGAGGCGTGTGCCCTGAAACTTTAAACAGGCCTGTGCGGATGTCACCTCTCTTCCAAACGATGGACCCCCCCACAGTGGAAGGTTTTGTGCAGCTGTTCTTCTCACTTTCAGCTGCTGACTTAGCTTGCCCTTCTGTACTTTCCTCTCTTCCTCCATGGACTTGCTGCATCTCCAGAGACCGAGGCCACAGGAAAAAAAAAAAGTTTCTGGGCAAAACACAAAGAGCAGAGAGGCTGGGAACCCTTTAATGCACAACCATTTATTGTCTGTGTCCTAGGAGGTGTGCCAGGATCTATTTCTGCAGCCAAGGAGAAAAAAGCAACAACAACAGAAGCATCTCTTTTTCCCCCCACCTTAATTTTGCTCCCTGGAAGCTGTCTCTTACTCCGACTTAGCAACCATCCATGTAAAAAAAGGAAGGTGTGAAAGACCAGTTCCACACATGATGGTCCAGTTAAACTGCTTTGTTGCCTCTGGAAGTTGTGGGTGCTTCATCAACAGCAAGATTTTAAAAAGAGACTGGATAGCCGCTTGTCTGAATATAGCAATACCTTTTAGAGGTATATACCGCTTCACGGTGTTTTCCAGCCCTCTCTAAGTGGTTTAAAGAGTCAGCATATTGCCCCACAACTATCTGAGTCATCATTTTACCGACTCGGAAGGATGGAAGGCTGAGTCAACCTTGAGCCGGTCAGGATCAAACTCCTGGCTGTGAAAAGAGTCAGCTTGCAATATTGCATTCTAACCACTGCGTCACCAGGGCAAGGGAGGGAGGGAGGGAGGAAGAAAGGAAGGGGAGGGAGGAAGGGAGGGAGGGAGGGAGGGAGGAAGGGAGGAAGGGAGGAAGGGAGGAAGGGAGGAAGGAAAGGAAAGGAAAGGAAAGGGAGAGAAGAGGGAGGGAGGGAGGGAGGGAGGAGGGAGGAAGGAAGGAAGGAAGGAAGGAAGGAAGGAAGGAAGGAAGGAAGGAAGGAAGGAAGGAAAGGAAAGGAAAGGAAAGGAAAGGAAAGGAAAGGAAAGGAAAGGAAAGGAGGAGGGAGGGAAAAAAGGGATTTCCCCAGGATCAGCCCATATATTTCCACTGCTCTCCTCTCCTCTGCCTTCTGCGTATCCACACATCAGGCACTGGACCCAGCTATTCCTTCTCTTCCTCATCAGCCACCTCCAGACCTGGGTGCTGTCGACTCTCCATCTGAGGGCTGACGGTTGGCCCAGGCTCTGCCTCTGCCTCTCTCTGCCAGATCCATTCCTTCTTCCCCCACAGAGCTTGCCCTGATGCTATCCCTGACTCCCACATCTCCTCCTCCTCCGATTCAGCACCTGGAGGAACCGACAGGCCACAACATGTTCTGTCTTCTGCCTGCACTTTATCTGCCTCTCACATGCCCACATACACAACTGACCAGTCAGAAGATGGAGGAACGAAGGTTTAAGGATAAAAAAAGGGGGGAGGGGAGGAAACATATCAACCTGAGTGAAAAAGTAAAATATTAGAAGCTTCCTTTTGATATTACAGTTTCCCCCTGCCCTGGCCTTAGCAACAGATTCTCACAGATAGCCAGATTACAAGTAGCTGTTGCCGAGAGATTCGTATCCTTGACATTAAAAGGATATGAATCCAGGATGCATTAAATAAAGGCTATCAGTAGGTTTTCCATTTCAGTTCAGAGCAGGACTTTGTCTGTCTGTCTGTCTGTCTATCTATCTATCTATCTATCTATCTATCTATCTATCTATCTATCTATCTATCCATCCATCCATCCATCCATCCACACACACACACACAAAGCCCTGCTCTGAACTGAAATGGAAAACCTACTGATAGCCTTATTTATGAATATTTTCAGAAGAGAGAGAGAAAGAAAAAACCCCAACAACTGAGTAAGGTGATAGAGATCAGATCCTTAGCCACAAGTTGGAAACTTCTGAAATGTTTATTCTGAAGTGCCATGAAACCCGAAAAATTGGTCATTTGGTTTTTTTTTTTTAAATAATCATCATAAATCATCAGAAAGTCTACAGAGATTCTCCATCATCCAAGTCACAAAGGTTCTTTTTCAACTGGACTTTCTTGGCTTCTTCCTTGAAAATCATCAGAAACTAACAGCAAACCTCAATATATATATGTCTATTCACTATATATATATATATATAGTGTAGCAACATGGATGTACATAAATTTGGGGGCAAAAACTAATCCAGTAAATCAACTACTCCCATGATACCTGGAGAATTCAAAAGGTAGCCAATTCACCTCTAGTGGATTTCTTTTTAAAAAAATGCACATAGACAAATGCAGACATCAAAACTATAATAAAAGCATGATGACTTTTAATGAAGAAAGGGGCACCATTAAAGATAATTTGCATTTGATTTCCTTCTTAATCCCTTTTTTTCCACAGAGATAAATCCCCAAAAATAAAAGAAAGAGGGGAAATCTGGCAGCATTTAGTTAAATAAATACAATGAATGTGAGAAAAAAAAAAAAACAGGATGAGAAAAGCAATAAAGAACAATTTCAGAATATCAGATCTTCACTTTGGGATGATGAATGGTTGATGTTATTGGAAAAAAAGAGAGAGAAAAAAAGAGAGAGAAAGAGAGAGAAAATGGTAGAGGTTTTGTTTTGTTTTGTTTTTTCATTCGGATGATTTAAAAAGAAACTCAAACTGCATCCTCCTGGGATCTCTCTGCTTTAGTGTTTCTGTTGAATGATTCTTTTGCATATTTATTTAGATGATTCTCTTACAGCCTGATAGAAAAGAAATAGCTTTGAATTTCACTTCGGTGTCTCCGAAAAGAGGGGAAGGTTTGGGGAAATTCACATGGTTAAGGGTGAAAAAATGGTGTGAAATTCTTTGGGTTTTGGGCTAGAAAGAGGAGGAGGGATGGTCAAAATATTTTCCAAAGCACCAAAAGGCAGGACAAGAAGCAATGGATGGAAACTGACCAAGGAGAGAACCTGGAGTGGGATTCAAATTTTTTTTTCCCCTACCGGTTCTGTGAAAAAAAAAAAACCCATCCAGGTAGTGTTTTCTCTCCTGCAAACTTTCCTGAAACCATGACTTGCACACCACACCAAATGAAACTCGCCCTCTCCTTTAACTCACTTCTCCCTGCTGCAGAGGCCAAGAACCTCTTCATCTTCTTAATAACTAGCATTACTTCTGTATTAGGTGGGTTTTTCCCCCCACATCTCCTTCTTTTCTGCCCCACTGCTGAGCCTGTAAACAGTTCAAATTAAAATCATCTTGCAGTTCCCCCAGCTGGTGAGAGGTGATATTTCTTTTTTCTTTTTCCCACATTTTTTTTTATTTTCACAACAAACATTAACAAACATATACATAAACACAAAACATAAAACCTTCTTTCCATTGTACAGTGTGTCGGTCAGTACTAATCTTGTGCTCAATATCAACATCCTTCCTTTTTAACTACATTATTATTATTTATTTTACATAAATATGCACATTGTATTATATTATTATTAATTACTAATTGGACTTAATTTATAAGCTATGTCATCCTTTTCAAGCAAATTTCAATTTTTAAAGTATATCAATTCATAATGTGATACATTCCATTATAATCCGTTATAACATATTACATTATTTTATCTTTACTCTATCATTATATCTATATCATATTATGTCTTATTTACCATTTTTTTTTCTAACCATTGATGAAATAAATCCCAAATTTTATCATATTCTTTATCTTCTTGCTCTCTAATTGCTAATGTCAATTTACTCATTTCTGCACATTCCATTATTTTCATAATGAGAGATGATATTTCTATGTAGGTCTTCAGCTCCCCTTGGCTCAATTTTTTTTTCTCTCCATCCAAGCAAGGTGATTAAGGAGGACCCTGTTAAGGTAGGGTTCCATTTCTGGTGAGACGGCTTGCTAGGCAGTCCTCAAAATTAGGGAAGGAAGCCAATTTGTTTTGGGAGAGATATCTGGGACAGCAGGGAAGGCCCAGAAGGCGAGAAGGTTGACATATCCCAGCCTAGAAGGAGAATGGAGAATCTAAAAGCTTTTCTAGATAGCATAGTTAAGAAGGCAGTTTGCCTGAGACAAGTGGGTGGATGTGCATGCCTGCACTTTTGACTTTTCTCTCCAGGTGGGTTTGGGTTTTCCATATTTGCTATATAAAATCCTCATTTCCACACTTGAAAATGCAGGGTTATTTCCTGGATATAATGACTAGCTTTGCATTAATCTCTGACTTTTAAAGCTTCTGTCTATTATTTTCTGAGATGAGATTTCTTCTATGCTTACTTATTCATCCTATCTGTCTGTCTGTCTATCTGTCTATCCATCCATCCATCCATCCATCCATCCATCCATCTACCATATCTATCTATCATCCCTGTCCAACTCTATATAAATCTATTGATATAGTTACCTGACTTCTGTCCGTCCATTGTCTTCCTCTTTCTTTTTGTCATCTCTATCATCTTCCTCCTCCATCCATCTATCCATCCAACTATGTATCAATCTATTGATGCAATTCTAGCTTCTATTGATGCAAATCTAGCTTCTAATTTGCTAAACATATTTTTCACTTCTAAGATAAAAATATGGATGGATGGAAGGAGGGGGAGAGAGAAAGAGAAATAATGGATATATTTATCTAGCTTCTCTCTATCCATTATTTCTCTTTCTCTCCCCACCCCTTCCATCCATCCATATTTTTATCTTAGAAGTGAAAAATATGTTTAGCAAATTAGAAGCTAGAATTGCATCATAGTGTTATGGAAAATGAAGGATTAATATATAACATGCAAGGATTAATTTGACCAAAGAATGGTTTAGTTTCAGTCGACTTAAGTTGACTTATTCATAAGACTTTTTTCTGCCTTTACATCATGGGTAGTAATAATAAAAAAGGACACTGTTCTCAGATGGCTTTATCGCATCACTGTACTTTTCAAAGATGGACTTTAACTCCCATCAGGTGCCACCATCATGGCCAATGGCAAAGAATCCTGGGAAGATTGTCCAAAGCTTCTGCAGGGACCAGGTTTCTTATCCCTGAAGTTCCTTATATTTCTTATTCAGCCCTGGTGGCACAGTGGTTAGAATGAAGTATTCTAGGCGAATTCTGCACACTGCCAGGAGTTCAGTCCTGACCGGCTCAACGTTGACTCAGCCTTCCATCCTTCTGTGGTCAGTAAAGCAAGGACACAGATTGTTGGGGTAAATAAGCTGACTTTGTAAACCACTTATAGAAGGTTGTAGAGCACTGTGAAGTGGTATACAAGTATTCTACTCTATTCTATTCTACTCTACTCTGCTCTACATTACACTACTCTATTCTACTCTAGCCTGTTCTGTACCATTCCATTCCATTCCATTCTTATTCTACTCTACTCTGCCATGCTGGCACAGTGGTTAGAATGCAGTATTGCTAGCTAACTCTGCCCACAGCCAGGAGTTCAATCATGACCGGCTCAAGGTTGACTCAGCCTTCCATCCTTCCAATGTGGGTAAAACTGTGGGGCAATAGGCTGACTCTAGAGAGCGGTGGTGAAATGCTACCAGCTCGCCCTGGTTCGCCCAAACCGGTAGTAAAATATACTACAGGTGTGATGGAACTGAAAGTAAAAAAAAAAAGAATCAGCTGATAGGAGAAAGAAGAGAAAAGCAAAGGGTCGGCCCTTCCATCTGCCCCATGCTTTCCTTTTCTTTATCCTCTTGGCTGATTGGTGCGGCAGAGCCTCAGCTGGTGTTTGGAAAGCTGCGCACGCATGCATTTGCAAATTGAGCGGTCAACAAACCAGTAGGGAAACTGGTAGAATCCCACTACTACTAGAGATGGCTGTGAATCACTATGAAGTGCTATATAAGTCTAAGTGCTATTGCTATCACTGGAGTTCCTCTCCATTTAATGGAAGAGCTTCAGGTTTCAAAAAGAAACTGTGCCATAAAGACCAAGAGCATTGGGCATTCCAGATGTTGGAGATGTCAAGTCTCACCCAATTCAAGGGTTCCTGGTTGTCAATCCCTGCTGTATACAAATTACAGAACAGCAGTCCATAGAATGAACGGCAGAAGCAGTTGAGTATTATAGAAAGTGAGTCCATCCTGATTCGGGCTCGGTGCCAAGTGGCATTAGAGCCTCAGATCAAACGTAATCAGGTTAATGAGAGTGTCATTCCCAAGGCCTGAAGGACCAGAGTGACCATTGGGCTTGCAATGAAGTTGCTTGGTCAGTTGCTGATGATTAAAAAATGAAAAATCTAATTACTCAGAATCAGGCTTCTCAGTTGGACCTGGTCTCCTGCATTCTCATCCTCCCTATCATTTTCTCATTTCAATTCCCTCCACTCCATTTGATTGTTATATCTTGAAGGTTATGGTTGCCAGGGCAACCCCACGGAACAATGACGTGGATGCAACCAATCTCTTGCCCCCTTCAAAGAATTGGCTATTTCACCCTCCATCCCTGTTCATCCTTTTGCCCTTTGAGCAGCTTTGCTTGTAGAAACTCAGCTTCAACTCATAGGAGTTGGAGAGAAACATGACCCACACCAGAGCATGGGTGTTATGAGACTAGTCCACATGTTCTTTTAATAATCTGCCACCCCCAAAAAGAAATACACGATGGTGGAGGAAAAAAATAATAATTTCATGCTCTGCTTGCCAGCTCCTTGGAAGCATCTGGTTAACCATTGTGGGAGGCTGAGATGGACTGTTGACCTAATACAGATACAGATTAACAGAGTTGGAAGGGACCTTGTAGGTCTTCTAGTCAAACCCTCAACTTATGCAGACCCTACACCATTTCTGACAGATGGCAGTCCAATCTCTTCTTGAAAGCTTCCAGGGAAGAAGATCCCACAACTTCTGAAAGCAATTTCTGTTCCACTGGTTGATTGTTCTTATTTCCAGGTTGAATCTCTCCTTTTTCAGTTTCCATCCATTATTCCTTGTCTGGCCTTCGGGTGCTTTGGAAAATAGCTTGACCCCTTCCTCTCTGTGGCAGCCTTTCAAATATTTCAAGATTGCTATCATGTCTCCGCTGATCCTTCTCTTCCCTAGACTAGCTATGTCCAGTTCCTGCACTGAAGATGGCATTTAATTTTGTTGTATAAGGTGCAATGACAATATAAAGTAAACTAAGTAACTAAACTAACTGCAACTGTTCTCTGTATGTTTTAGCTTCCAGTCCCCTAATCAACCATGGTTGTTTTTCTCTGCACTTTTTCTAGAGTCTCAACATCTTTTTTATAGTGTAGTGACCAAAACTGGATGCAGTACTCTAGGTGTGGTCTTACTAAGGCTTTATAGAGTGGTATTAGTACCTCACTTGATCTTGATTGTATCCTCTTGTTAACGCAATTTAGGATTGCATTGGCTTTTCTGGCTGCCAATTTTGAACACTGAAGAAACTTTCTGGATCACTCTAAGCTTGCTCTAAAGCAGATTCCCATTGGTGGCCTAGTAGACAAGCAAGATTTAACATCACTAATCTTCTAGCATTGTTGCTAAAAGATTACTGCCTCTCAAAAGACAGCCGTTGTTGCATCGTAGTCAAAGTATTGGACTTTGGAAAAGATGATACAACAGCATATTGCTTTAAAACTAAATATTCCTGTTGTATCATCTTTTCCAAAGTCCAATACTTTGACCTGAAATTGATAGTAAAGAGAATGTATATTTGATTATTCATGTATTAACTGCAGCTGGAATTATATTTGCTCAAAATTGGAAATGTGAAGAGATTCCTACGGATGAAAATGTGGTCAGAAAATATTAGAATGTGCAGAAATGAATAGATTAACACTTGCAATTAAAGAGAAGGAGCAAACTGAATATGATAAGATATGGGAACTATTTTATCGATGGCTAGAGAAAAAAAGTATGAAAGCTAGAAATAGCCAATAGATTAGTGAAATATAGAAAATATGTTAATAGAATTAAACATGTTAAGAAGAGGAATGTTTTTTTTTTGTAATAGAGATATTATGTATATTAATAAGATAAGAATAAGATAAGAATAGAGAATTCATACCAACGTAATGAACATGGACCTAAATTTTAATTGTCATCACATAAGACATTTGTACCCAGATGACACACTGTTAAATAGAAGATAAATTGTATGTACTTTAAATAAAATAAAATATACAAAAAAATGTTGTACTGGAACTAAGTTTCTAAGTCATCTCACAGCCACAGAAACTAACTGGGTTGACTAATTGGGCCCACTTCTATCTCTCCCTAACCAGCGTACCTCTTAAAATGGTGATGTTGGTTGCAATCAGAGGAAAAAGCATGATAGCCTTGGCTCCTGGAGGAAAACTGAAATACAAATCTAATATATAAACAGTTGAATGAACACGTTCTCCTCCAGACTGCTGCAAGGGGCCAGTGGCTCTATTTTCTTTCCATCTCTTTTGGCTTACCTATGTGAACTTCTTCCCCCTGATTGATTGAGTTTGCTTAGCTCGGTGAGGATGGAGGAAGAGGAAAAAAAGAAGAAGGGGGAAGAGGGGAAAAAAAGGGAAGATGAAAGACATCGCATTTCAAGTGGAATAGCTTCCAAAATGGTACATTTGCTTTCAAAGCACAGTTTGGAATGCATATGAACCCATTGCCTGCAGCTAGAAGCTATTAAACTTCAGATAGCTGGTTGGGGTTTTTTTTTTCCGTTCTTTTTTTTTTAAAGAAATGATTCTGTCTCATTTCTAGCTCCGAGGAAGAGCGAAGGAGGAAAGAGGTTAGGTATTCACACCTATTGAGATTCTCACTGCCAGTGGGGGGTGGGAGATGGGAAGGGGTAATCCCAACTTCTTGTTGCATCTAATTGCACCTTGGAGAACCCAGGAGCACTTCCGTTTTCTCTCTTTGGCCCAAGAGGGTTTGCTAAGCTGATCAAGAGCCATTACGTCTGAGTTGCACCAGTTCTTTTCTGCCTGAAAGGAGGGTGGGTGGATGAGTAGGGGGTAGAGGAGTATGAGACACAGCCCAGGGAGAAAAGAGGGAGGCTGAAGTTGGATGCGATCTCGTTTTTCTGGCCCATTCTGCTTCCTGTGGTTTTTCAAAGAATCCTAAGTCTGGAAGAGACCTTGGAGATCTTCTGTCTTGCCCGAGGCAGGAGATTTGATACCATCCCAGATAAATTGCTGTCTAATTCTTTCTTGAAAACCTCCAATGATGGAGCATCTTCATCTCCAGGAACCAAATTGTCCCTGTTCTAGCTTCCCGAGACTGTAAATAAGCACACACTTAGTTAAAACAACTCTTGTTTTATTTCAGCGCTGGAATTATGCTCATTCCCAGCCTGTAGTGAGTCCCAAACAGTCCCTCAAGATAAGCACCCACCTTTCTCTCCCTTGAATTGCTGCCAATAACTAGAGCGCCAAATGAATTGCATAAAAAACCAACCAAAGTCCACACAGAGCTTCATGATTAAATCTGAACAGAGCGAACGACTTTGCTTCCTGCAAAGGTTTCTCTACCTTTGCCTGTCCTTTATACCTTATAGGAGGGGCAAGCCTTACTCCCGAGTTGCTCCTTTTGTCTTCGCTGCTCTTGCCTTCTAGCAGCTCTGTGCACACATGCACTGAGAAGAGGCTCCCCTCGTTCCTCTGCCTTGCTGCTGCCAGACTCTGGAGGCTCCGGAGTCAGCACCCCACTCCCAGATGGTCCTGGCTCCA
Organism: Hydrophis major; assembly: GCA_033807585.1. Taxonomy (NCBI): domain Eukaryota; kingdom Metazoa; phylum Chordata; class Lepidosauria; order Squamata; family Elapidae; genus Hydrophis; species Hydrophis major. The sequence goes on from CM066341.1 coordinate 5,669,727, forward strand.
TCAGACGCAGGACCCTCGTCCCAGTCCTCCACAGACTAGTTCCCATTCTTCCCCACTGTCCAATTCTGCTGCTGTCTGTACCACCTGCCGGCAAACCATAATAGTCCCATTGATTGATTAATCAATCATTCTCCCTATCAGGAAATTCCACCTTAATTCCAGGTTGGCTTTGAAGATCTTCCACCCATTGCTTCTTTAGATCTGTTCAATTGCAACAAGGTGGATTTTATGAATTGCTCATAAGGGGTATACAGGTATACAGCTTACATCAATGCATGCAATAATTAATAACTCTACACATAATTTTTTGATCACTCTTGCAACATTCTTAATAGGGGAGTGTGGCTCATGTCTGATTGCATTAGAGCAGCGTTTGTCATTAAGATACGCAAACTTCAACTCCCAGAATTCCCCAGCCAACTTGGAATTCTGGGAGCTGAAATCCACAATTCTTAAAGCTGAGGTGCATTGCATTGGAATATCCAGATTAAATCAAATTGAATCAACTGGACGAACCATTATGTTTATGTTTTGAAAGTGATTTAAAGGTGGTTTTGAAGTGAGCTGGTTTAAAGTTAGGGGATATAGAAAAGGCAACACATATTTCCTTTTTGCTCCAATGTTTTTCCTTGACTTGTTCAATCTTGTTCCTGTGCTGAAATGTTAGAGAATAAGAACTACAGAAGCCGAAGCATGATGTTTTCAGGATTTTTTTTTCATCCAGGGGAATAAAGATATGGAATTATTGAAATCTGAAATCACGTGAAGTATTAGCGCCGCTTTATAAAGCCTTAGTTGGGCCCTACTTGGAATAGTGTATCCCGTTTTGGTCCCCACATTACAAAGATGTTGAGACTTCTTGGGGGGGGGGTGGAAAGTGCAAAGAAGACCAATTAAGATAATTAAAGGCCTGCAGATTAAAACATATGAAGAACAGTTGCAGGGGTTGGGGTTGGCTAGTCTAGAGAAAAGAAGGACCGGGAGGGAGGGGGGACACATGATAGCAGTCTTCCAGTATTCCAGCTGCCACAAAGAAGAGGACAAATTATTCTCCAAAGCACCAGAAGGCAGGACAAGAAACAATGGATGGAAATTAAACAAGGAAAGAAGCAACCTGGAATTAAGGAGACATTTCCTAACAGTGAGGACAATTAACTAGCGGAACTACCTGCCACCAGAAATGGTGGGTGCTTCATCACTGGAGGTTTTTAAGAAGAGACTGGACAGCCCATTGTCTGAAATGGTATTGGATCTCCTGCTTGAGCAGGGGGCTGGACTAGAAGACCTCCAAGGTCCCTTCCAGCTCTATTCTGATTCTGAATTCTGCTAGAGGAGGATGGGACAGGAGCAAACAGAGCATTGCAGAAATAAAGTAAAGAGGCAAAACTCCTCAAAAGAAAACAGCAGCGGGAAAAAAACTTCTTTGTGTGTTCATTTTCTCTTCTTTTCTCCCATTTTTTTCCCCTCTTTTCTCTAAATTCTGGCTAGACTGTCCCAGCTCCTAGCAGTTTCAGCACTTTTCAAGGAGCAAGTTGTGACCTCGCAAGCACACCCCAGTGCTTGTTATTTCATATTTTTTCTGCCAGGCTGGGTGCTAATCAATCAGGAAAAAATATATATATGAGGAAATGACAACCACAAAGAGACAGCCTCGCAATCTGAGGTTCATTAGCTCTCAGCCACCTTTTAAATCTGCAAGAGATGCTACCAAAAAAATAGAAGGAGGAAACAAGGAGTGATTAGATCCATTTTCCACCCGCTACGGAGCCAGCTTCATTTGCTTTATGATATAGCCAAAATCTGCACTTACTAAAGCAACACACACACAAGGGATCAGAGGCAATCCATTCAGAGATGGCAGGATTGACCATTGCAATCACCATCATCTTCTTTTAAAGGTAAAAGTTCCCCTCACACCTATGTGCTAGTCATTCCCGGGCTCTAGGGGGCAGTGCACACCTCCGTTACAAAGCTGAAGAGCCAGCGCTGTGCGAAGACGTCTCCGTGGTCACGTGGCCGGTGTGACTAAATACCGAAGGCGCACAGAACGCTGTTCCCTTCCCACCAAAGGGGTCCCTATTCTTCTACTTGCATTTTTTTTACATGCTTTCAAACTGCTAAGTTGGCAGAAGCTGGGACCAGTCACGGGAGCTCACTCCGTGATGCGGTGCTAGGGATTCTAATTGCCGACCTGCTGACCTTTCTGATCAACAAGCTCAGCATCTTAGCCACTGAGCCACCACATCCCTTCTGTTAATGACCCCATAATCCCCTGCAAGGTGGAGTCTGGGCAAGTGAATGGAGCTGCGTGCTTACTGGCCGGATGCCCTTCTTGTCACCATTGCGGAGCTTAGTTCAGCAGATATTTATTTATTTATTTTATTTATCAAACCTGTACAAGATAACAAGTACAGGTATGAACATAAACATGAACAAAGGAAGTAAACGGGCACAGTAAGACAGGGATGGGTAGGCACACTGCTGTGCTTATGCACGCCCCCTTTAAGGACCTCTTAAGAATGGGGTGAGTTATATCCTCACTGTGCCCAGAGAGAAAAAAATATCTGCCTCTACCTAGGATCAAACTCATAGCCTCCTGATTGTGAGGTGAGAGATCTACCTCTGGACCAATGCACCACTCAGGATTGCAATGTTTAGAGGTTGTGCTGTTCAGACAGTATATAGGTAATTGGGAATTGAGATAGTTAAGTTAGAATTGGGAGCTGTCCCCTTAAGGGAATGCCTCATGGTAAATGTAGTTAGTGTATCATGGGAAATGTAGTTCATGTCATGTGGTCACATCTGTAATCCTGATTGGTCACTGAATTGACCCTTGGTTGGGTTGGGGGAGTTTCCTTTACTCTTGTTTGGATCCCAGCACTGTGCTGGTATCTCACCCTTTGCTCCAGCGTTATGGGATGAAAGATCACTATAATTTTACACTATGAAGTCAGCTATGCAAAGAATTGGACATTAGATGAATCTCGATGTAACCGTGAGTTATATTTGAGGATGCCTTGTGAACCAATAAAGAAACTTGGTATGGAAGCCTTTGTAGAGTTTAATCTGACTGTCTTTATATTCAGCCAGCAATTAAAAGACAGAACAGACGTTATCCATCTTCTAAGGTTATTGGAGTCTTGTGAGGCAGGACACAGGGATGATGACTAATGAGGACAGTTCCAATGATTGGGTGGGAGTGTCATCAAGAAAGAGTCTAAGTTAGACTCTGGCCCTCTAGTTATTGTTTGGGTGCTTCCTTTAGCAGCCTGAAAACTAGCTGTATTTTTGTCCCAAAGGTGCTTTTTCAAGAGGCAACTGAGCTTTCTAGTTTTTCTTTGAAGGGGTTTTGCTTCTCATCCAAGGAGCTTCTTCAACTCTTCTTCCTTCCTTTGTTCTCTCAGTGCTGAAGAAGCTCCTTGGATGAGAAGCGAAACCTCTTCAAGGAAAAACAAAGTCCAGTAGCTTTTGAAAAAGCATCTTTGAGACAGCCATGAACTAGATGACTGAGAATCTCCATAGTCATTTAGTTGTATTTTTGTTCTCGATGTTTACAAGCCAAAGAGCCAATTCCTCGTTGTCTTCATTTCTTCAACCCACCCTCATGTTTCATTGCTTCTTCATTTATTTCTTGGACTTTTCTAGTGTGATCAGCTGTGCGATGAGAATTGTGAGTTGCGCAGGTCAAGGCTAAGACGCTGGGCAGATACAACATTGTAAACCAGGTTTAAATGAAATTTTGGAGTTTGTAGTTTAGGGGACACACCATGATTTAGTGTGCTCTGGCCAAGGTGTGAAGTCAGAATAGGGTTGATTCAATTGCAATGAATTGTGTGATGTGCCCACAGACATTGTGCTCTGGGTGGATTAAGTTGGACGTTGAGCCTTTTCTACCCAACCAGTTCCTGTCTTTACTCTTTAGATCTAATTCCTTTCCTTTTCCCTTTCTGTTGGCTCCTATTAACACCTTTCAGCTTTAGCCTGGCATTCCTCTAAATTCACACTTCAAACATAGTGAGTTGAAATCATTATTTCCCTTTCAACAAATGGAAGAATTCCAATCGTAACAAGCATCCAGATTGGCAAAGGCTGTGAAATCCCACACCAGTAAAACTATTTGGAGGCATACAGAATATTCAGTTGAAAAGAAACCTTTGATTATCAACCCTTCCTCCCTTCCCTTCCTGTTATGTTCCGTGCATGGGCGCAAGAAGTGGGGACGAGACGATGAACAGTGAACTTCAACTCTTTATTTAACATTGTGGAACAGAGCAAAAACTACGGCAGCAATAGCCCTTTTTATAGGCAAGCTGCTGTTCAAATAACCAATAAGAAACGGGAAGCGTTAGTTCCCTTAACCAATGAAAGAGGCCTTCTAATAGCCAATCAGATTCTCCTGAACGGACCAATCAGATGTCACTATTATCAGCCAATCAGAAGTGCAGGGCCAGAACCCTGCACTTTTCTAAAGGTTTTAATAATCTTTATTTAAGCACTTTTATTAATTCACAACACTTCCCTCTCCCTCCTTCCCTTCCCCTCCCTTCCTCCCTCCCTTCCCTCTCCCTCCCTCCCTTCCTTCCCTCCTTCCCCCCCTCTCCTTCTCTTCCCTTTCCCTCTCTCCCTCCCTTTTCTTATGTTTGATAGAAACTCATCTGCATCTCTATTATTTGACCTTCCTTGTCCAAATACTGAATTGCACCAACCTTTTTCAAGCCAAGATTTTGTACACCTGATGGGGCTTACAGTCCATTCAATGGGCAAGGCTAGAACGAGAAGCAAAGTGGGTTAAGTTAAGTTAATACAGCTAGTCATGTTTTCTTCATGGGATTGAATCTTTCCTCAAGATGGACATTCAAGCTTTGTGTTTGTAGTTCTTGTCTCCGAAATTGTGTTCACCTTATTCTGGGAGGCATGATGCAGAAAAGCAAACTAAAATTGAATTCCAGAGTAGGAAGTGCAGGCTGCCTTTCTATGCACCAGCCAAAGGGCCACTATTTTTCAGATGTAAACTTATGCAGGTTTCCCAGACAGCCGGGAATTCTAGGCTTGGATTCCATCTTTCCCAACTCTCTGATTCTATGACTGCAATTTGCTGGGCTCATCCAACCGGATTGCTTAGCTGACTATATCCATGAACCTTACTTTTCTCTTCCAAGCAAAGGCTCTTCCAAGCAAAGACTATATCCATGAACCTTACTTTTCTCTTCCAAGCAAAGGCTCTTCCAAGCAAAGACTATATCCATGAACCTTACTTTTCTCTTCCAAGCAAAGGCTCTTCCAAGCAAAGACTATATCCATGAACCTTGCTCTTCTCTTCCAAGCAAAGGCTCTTCCAAGCAAAGACTATATCCATAAACCTTACTCTTCTCTTCCAAGCAAAGGCTCTTCCAAGCAAAGACTATATCCATGAACCTTACTCTTCTCTTCCAAGCAAAGGCTCTTCCAAGCAAAGACTATATCCATGAACCTTACTTTTCTCTTCCAAGCAAAGGCTCTTCCAAGCAAAGACTATATCCATGAACCTTGCTCTTCTCTTCCAAGCAAAGGCTCTTCCAAGCAAAGACTATATCCATGAACCTTGCTCTTCTCTTCCAAGCAAAGGCTCTTCCAAGCAAAGACTATATCCATAAACCTTACTCTTCTCTTCCAAGCAAAGGCTCTTCCAAGCAAAGACTATATCCATGAACCTTACTCTTCTCTTCCAAGCAAAGGCTCTTCCAAGCAAAGACTAAATCCATGAACCTTACTTTTCTCTTCCAAGCAAAGGCTCTTCCAAGCAAAGACTATATCCATGAACCTTACTCTTCTCTTCCAAGCAAAGGCTCTTTCAAGCAAAGACTATATCCATGAACCTTGCTGTTCTCTTCCAAGCAAAGGCTCTTCCAAGCAAAGACTATATCCATGAACCTTACTCTTCTCTTCCAAGCAAAGGCTCTTCCAAGCAAAGACTATATCCATGAACCTTGCTCTTCTCTTCCAAGCAAAGGCTCTTCCAAGCAAAGACTATATCCATGAACCTTGCTCTTCTCTTCCAAGCAAAGGGCATTTACTTGAGAGAAGCAACTTCTGCAAAGGATGGGTTGGGGATAGATTCATGCGATACTGCAGCGTGGCGCTGCCTATTGTTCCATGACGGGAGTGGAGTGGACTGGAGGCTACAACATATGAAGAATGATTTGCAGGAATTGGGTAGGTCTAATCGAATGAAGAGAGGGGTGACATAAAAGTCACCTTCCAACATTGGAGGGGCTGCTACCAAGAAGAGGTGGGCAATCTATTCTCCAAAGCACCAGAAGGCAGGATAAGAAATAACGGATGGAAACTAAGCAAGGAGAGAAGCAACCTGGAATTAAGAAGAAATTTCCTGACAGTGAGAACAATTAATCAGTGGAACTGCTTGCCAGAAGAAGTTGTGGATGCTCCAACACTGGAGGCTTTTAAGAAAGGCCTGGACAGCCATTTGTCTGCAAAGTTATAGGGTCCCCTGCTTGAGCAAAGGGTTGGGCTAGAAGACCTCAGAGGTCCCTTCCAACTTTGTTATTCTGACTTCACCAAATCCAATGCAGGGGATCGCTCCAAAATCCATTTCAACTCCCTTCTCCATAGCAATTAGGGCTGCATTACAATGTGAATTACTCATGATGTTCTGCTTAGAGTCATCCCATTATTGCCTGGAATGCCTCTGAAATTGAATTGTGCTGCAGGCAGCCTTGCTGTCACCATCCCTTTTGAAGCCAAGCCACGTTCTTCCTCTCACCCCCTGCCTGACAACATGCAATTCTTTTGCAACAGACTACAAGAACTAGTAGGGGTGGGGTGGGGAGGAAAAGCAGGCTAGGAAAAGCTATAAATCTAGTAGACATTTATATGGCAGTAATACTAATGAAGGAATGGGTAAATTGCAGTCTCAGACCCAAAATAATTTTTTGGGTTGCAATCCCTGGGTCTTTCTTCTTCCACAATTGCAAGAAATCAGTGAAGTGGCTGAAGAAAATACAAAAGAAACATAACAACTTAAACCCTAACAACTTAAGAGTAATGTCTACGGAGCTTCTCAGTCATCCCAGCTCATGGTTGTCCCAAAGGTGCTTTTTCAAATGGCAACTAGACTTTGGTTTTCCTTGAAGAGGTTTTGCTTCTTATCCAGGAAGCTTCTTCAGTTCTTCAGAAGGCAACTGGGTTTTGTTTTTCCTTGAAGAAGTTTCGCTTCTCATCCAATAAGCTTCTTCAGTTCTTCTGTTCTTCAGAAGGCAACTGGACCTTGTTTTTCCTTGAAGACATTTTGCTTCTTGTCCAATAAACTTCTTCAGTTCAGAACTGTGTTGCCCAAATATTTGACCATAAGTTTATTTTAATCCCATCCCTGAACGGAACTGACTTTACAAATCAAACCAGAAAGAGATCCATCACGTTGAATTGAATTTCTTGGGCAGATTTCAGGCAAAGCAAACCATCTCTTTCCACCCCTCCCAATCATTTGTGAAACCTCAAATTCATCAATCCAACTCAAGTATTGGCTTTCAACCTCAAAATCTATCTGGATCAATCTTCTGAACCAAAGAAGAATTGTTTTCCAAATCAAGCAGAAAATTGGAAGTGAGATTTTGTTTAATTGTCCCCAATGTTCCTAACATAGGTATGAAAACAAAGGAAAACATCAAGTTCCTTCAGAAAACTAAATTCCTTGGGGGTGTAGGAACCCAGAAAATCTGTGTAAAACGTGCAACAAACTATTACATATTTTTTTTTCTTATAGCTCTTCACCTTGTAGAACGAATGTTGAAACTGTTATCACCTGCCTAACGTTCCTCCCTAAGCATTTCTGAGTAAGGTGTAAATAAATGTATTTGAACCGCTTTCCAGTTGTTGATTTTAATGGAGGACTTGGCCTTAAAGATGCTTGTATCCGCTGAGCCGATTGATAGTCAGGTAGAAGAGAGACTTCATAATTGCATTTTGACCTTCCTACATGTTTGCGCGGCAGTAAAAAAAATTTTGGGAGAGGGAAAGAGAGAGAGAGATGCAAATTTTGGGAGGGGGAAAGAGAGAGAGAAGGAAAACTGACCCCCTTGCATTTTATGTATTCTAACGTGGCTTCTTTGAGTTGTTGACCATTATTTAATTGGTCTGGTTGCCTATCTTGTATTTTTTTTCCCTTGAAATACTCCTTTCAATTCTGGTCAAAAAATATGGTGAGACTCTAGAAAACAAAGATGATAATGTCAGGGTTCCAATGGATGCCCTAATTAATTCATGAGCCTCAAGCCAAGTTTCACAAGAAATCCAATTATTTATTAGGAGCAACATGTTGGCACTTTCCCACTGTCTATGTTCGTTTTGTATCATCATGAACTCAGAAAGCATTGTCTTCACTTCCCCTCTTACACTGACCAGGTTCAGATTGGAGTCTCCTCTCTTAAAAGCTATTTGTACCCTTCCACAAAAAGCCTGGATTTTGAATGAAGGAGCTCTCAAAACTGTCCGCATCGATTGGGAGGCATTTGATTCCATTTAATGCTTTGACCCCCTTCTGTAAATTTCAAATCAAAACCACCAATTGACTGAACGGCCTTCAAATTGAATTCAAAGGGAATTATATAAGAAACCCATTGTGTTCCTGTGCGGCCCATCCCTCGTGCTGGCTACAGAAAGGGTAGCAATTCCTCCTAATCTTAAAAAAAAAAAACAGGAAAAAGAAAAAGGAAAAAAAGAGAGAGAGTTGGGGGAAATTTTCTCAGGAAGAAAATTGAAGGGGGTGGAACCACTGAAGAGTGGCTCAATATTTTGCAGCAAAGCTGAGAAATTGGCCATGAGTCATCCTCCAGCGATCTTTTCAGTTCATGTGAGTGACTCGGGGTTCATTTTATCACCAAGGGATGAACTCTTGCCAAGATGAGCACCTCTGAAAATTAACCCCCTTCATTTTCCTTGACTCGAAGTGTGCCTTAATCGAAGCAAAGGAGAGAATGAGTGTAGAGTCTTCCTGCACTCCGCTAAGGTGTAATTCATTTCTGCCACTGTCCATGTGTCAGCTTTGATTTTAATTTCAGATACCGTCAGGATACGATTAATGAGCTGTGATGGACTGCAAAAGGATATCCCTTTCGTTGCTGCGGCATTAAGAGTTGTTGAAACAATCTGTATCTCTTTCTCTTCCTTACGCATTTTAGTGTACTTGGTCAAAGACCAGTCTCCATGTTAACATCTCAGCAACAAAGGAAAGAGATGTTCTCTGCCTCACTTTCTCTCTCTCTCTCCTCTCCTCCCTCCCCTCCCCTAGCTTTCATCTCCTCTCCTCTTTCCCCTTCTCTCCTCCCCTTCTGTAGCTTTCCCTTCCCTCTCCCCTCTCCTCTCTTTTCCCCTCTCATCTTTCTCTCTCTCCTCCTTTTCCCTAACTTTCCTTTTCTTTCCTCTCCTCTCTCCTCTCCTTCTATAGATTCCTGTCTCCCCTCCCCTCCTTTTCCCTCTCCTCTCCTCCTCTTTTTTTTCTCTTCCCTCCCCTCCTCTTCCCTTTCCTCTCCTCTCCTTTCCTCTCCTCCCTTCTCCCCTTCTGTAGCCTTCTCTTCCCGCTCCGCCTCTCCTTTACCCTCCTCTCCTCTTTTTCTCTCTCTCCTCTCTATTGCTGGTTTCGATAAAAAAAAAGCTGAATTAAAGGAAAGAAAAATTGGGCAGGGCTGATGCCATGGACTAAGCCCTCCAAATCTAATCAGGGTTAACATTAATGAAGCTCAGCATGCCGAACGAAAGGAGTTGTTCCTGCTTTCTCTAATTAAACATGTTGTGTGAACGTAGTCAGCAGGTTGTGTGAATGCAGCCTGTATGTTCCCTGACCTCTTTCAGTCAAACCAGAGGCAAATGAAGAGAGCTGTTAGTTAAGCCTTTCTATCCTGATTTTTTTCCACATATAACTGTTGTTCCCCCTTGGTTCCTCATTTGTGGCTTGGTCTGTCCTATTTAATTCCTTCTTGCTCCCTTTATCCTGAGCATAAGAGAAGAAGAAAAAAAGCCTATTGATCTGAATTCTATTTCTGGCTGGATCAGAAAAGTCAGACTCGCGGGGTGCTCAAATGGAATTGCTGCTGAAATCTATACCTTGCACACCCAAATTAGACTGACCTGGTTTCTGTTGTGCACACAGAAGGCTGGAAACCTTTTGAGAGCGAGATTTCCGAGTTCTGCCACCAAGGATTGAACTTGAAGAGATCCAGAATCAAAGCTGGATTGTACTTTATATACATTTACACAAGAAAAACCAAATGCACAGGTAAAGTATAGGTGGTAACTCTCTCAACAGTAGTAACTGGGAGAAGGATTCAGATTCAACAGAGTTGGAAGGGAACTTGTAGGTCATCGAGTCCAAACCCCGCACCTAAGCAGGAGACCCTACACCATTTCTGACAGGTGGCAGTCCAATCTCTTCTTGAAAGTCTCCAGTGATGAAGCTCACACAACTTCTGAAGGCAAATTGTTCCATTGGTTGATTGGTCAGGAAAGTTTCTCCTTGTTTCCAGATTAAATCTCTCCTTGATCAGTTTCCATCCATTAGTCCTTGCCTGGCCTACAGGCGCTTTAGAAAATAGCTTGACCTCCTCCTCCTCTCTGGGGCAGCCCCTCAAATATTGGAAGACTGCTATCATGTCTCCCTTGGTCCTTCTCTTCATTGGACTAGCCATGCCCAGTTCATGCAACCGTTCTTCATATGTTTTATCCTCTAGTCCCCTAATCATCCTGGTTGCTCTTCTCTGCACTTTTTCTAGAGTCTCAATATCTTTTCTTATAATGTGGTAAACAAAACTGGATGCAGTACTCTAGGTGTGGTCTTACTAAGGCTTTATAGAGTGGTATTAATACCTTGCATGATCTTGATTGATTCCCTCTGTTAATTCAATTTAGGATAGCATTGCCTTTTTGGGCTGGCACTGTGTACTGCTGGCTCATATTTAGCTGGTTGTCCACTAAGACTCCAAGTCTCCACTAAGAGTCTCACAGTTACTGCTATTAAGCCTGGATCTTGGAGTCCCAGTGGAGAATCACTTAAACATGAGCCAGCAATGTCTTGCAGCTGCCAAAAAAGCCAACACAGTTCTAGGCTGCATTAACAGAGGGGTAGAATCAAGATCACACGAAGTGTTAATACCACTTTTATAATGTTTTAGTAAGACCATACTTGGAATACTGCATGCAGTTTTGGTCATCCAGATATAAAAAATGATGTTGAAACTCTGGAAAAAGTGCAGAGAAGAATAACAAAGATGATTAGAGGACTGGAATCTAAACCCTATAAAGAACAATGCTGGAATTGGGTATGTCTAGTTTAATGAAGTTCAAAAGTTGGACTTTTTGAAGAGATTTCAGCCCTGAGGCTTTGTGCACAAAGGCAGGGATAGAAACTATAGATAATTCATAGCTGGCAACAAAGATTGTCTTGATAAACACACAGCTGGCATTCAAGGACAAACCAAATGAATTGTTGGCCACTCAGAAAACTAGCAGATGCTCCCACCTAAAAGGAGAAGGTTACTTCTAAAAGGACTTGATGGAGATCAAGTTGTAGGATGCGATTTTGCAGAGCGAGCTGGGTTCAGAAGATCCGAGTGAAAAAATATCAGCGAAAAACATCATCAAACATGTTCAACATGGGAAAATAATATTTGCCGTTATCAACATTTACTCTGGGAATGTTGGGGAGTGGAGAAGAATAACAGAACAACAGATGAAACCTTGGAGGTCTCCTAATCCAACCCCTTGCTTAGGCAGGAAACCCTATACCGTTTTAAACAAATGGTTGTCCAATCTCTTTTTAAAAACTTCCAGTGTTGGAGCATTTACAACTTCTGGAGACAAATTGTTCCACTGATTAATTGTTTTCACTGTCAGAAAATTCCTCCTTCGTTCTTAAGTTGCTTCTCCATTTGGTTAGTGTTCATCTTTTGCAGAGGTTCTGACCAGTTCTGGAGAACCAGTCGTGGAAATTCTGAGTGGTTTGGAGAACCGGCCAATCCCATCTTTGACTGGCCCCGCCAATCCCATCTATTCTCTGCCTCCCATTGAGTCCCAGATGATTGGCTAGGTCTTCTTTGGTTGCCCTGCACAGGAGAACGGAGCTGGAAAGCAGGTAAGTAGGGTGGGGAGGGAATGGGGATTTTGCAGTAACCTTCCCCTGGACTGGGGTGGAAATGGAAATTTTACAGTATCCTTCCCCTGCCACGCCCACTTAATCATACCCATCAAGCTATACCACGCCCACCAAGCCATACCACGCCCACCAAGCCATGCCCACAATAAAAAAAATTGAGTCCCACCACTGAGCCTTTGCTTCTTGTCCTGCTTTCAGGTGCTTTGCAGGAAATCTTATTAATTCTAGGCCACTTTATTGAGGAATGAATGAACGGTCTAACATCAGATCCACTTCAAAACTATCTCGAGATGGTTGGGTTGCTCTATCCTGGAATTTCCCTGTGAAGGTTAAGCTTCGTTTCTTCGCCACAGACAAGAAATCTGACAAAGTCATTCGAGATTTTTCTCCATCTCGGTTGAATTTTGTTGAACTTTATGGCTTGCAGATTGAATGCCTTCGTTCTTCCCGGTTACAAGTTTCATCTTTTGTAGGGTACATGACAAAATATGGGACCATCATGAGCTTGGTAAATAGGAAAACAAAAAACCCAGCCTCTGATGGATGTTTCCTTGCCGAGCAATTCTTCTTTTCGCCGATGCAGTCCACTGGGAGACTTTCAAATACCCTAAAAAGCAATATACGAGGTTATAAATGATATCCATAAAAGAGCCAAACAGATTACATCCAACCACTTGAAAAGCTGTGGCTGGCAGACATGAAATAGTAGTGAAGGAGTAGGAGAGAAAAAAAAAATGGAATGATCAGTCAGCCAAAGCGAGGGTTTTGCTGCATTTGACAGAACAGCCTCACAAGCCACAGGAAGGGAAAGAGGGAGAAATTATATTGATCCGCCTTAAAGGATTGTTGTAAGAAGTACAACTGATTAATTATTAACGCTCACACCCCGATCTTTGGGTTACTGAAGTGCGACGGGATCCACAGTTGTGTGATTGAAATGAAAATCTATTCTTCCTTGAAAAAAGTGTTTTTGTAACCCGAATTCTTATTTACCAATTAAGGAGAATATTTCTAGCTCAAAGGGTTGGAAGGAAGAGTCTTCAATGCGCTCTGAGTTTGGTGGTTTTCTTGCAGACATTTCATTACCCAACTAGGTAACTTTATCATTGTCAGTAGAGGAAGGCTGTGGGGTCCTTGGTTTTCTTGCAGACATTTCATCACCCAACTAAGTAATAGCATCAGTTCTAGAAGAGAGTGGAGTTAACAAGAGAAATAAAAACAAATTCTATTCCTTCTAGCACTGCTGATGTTATCTACTTTGGTAATTAAACATTTGCAAGAAGACAACCAAGCTCAGAGAGCACCAAGGACAACACGATTGCCCCCCCTCCTCCTTGCAATCCCCATTCCCTACTAACACTGATGATGTTACCTAGTTGGCTAATGAAATGTCTACAAGAAAACCATCCAGCTCAGAGAGCATCAAGAACCCCACAGTCCTCCTCCTCTTCCCCCTCCTCCTCTTCCTAATCCCCACTCCCTACTAGCACAGATGTTGTTACCTAGTGTGGATAAAGAAATGTGTGCAGGAAAACAACCAAGCTCCATGATCACCAAGGACCCCGCGATCTTATTTAATTTCCATGGCTGCAGCTCATCCAGCATTTAACCTCAAATGTTCCTGACAATCAAGACATGGTAAACTTTATTAAAACAAACCAACCCTCGCTCTTTAACCCTGCCTAATGAGTGTTTGCTCCCTGATTCGTTATGGTGAAGTTGTGTTACATGTCCCCTGTGGAAATTTCTGAGCCTGCTGTCTCCCCCTCTCATCCCCTCCCCTATTATTACAGCAATTTCTTTCTCTCTTCCAACAAGCATGCACTGTAAACCGATGTTTATCATCCTTTGAATTAATGTGCCACTGTGTTCCTTGTCATTAGGGTGACATTGTATCAAAGACAGAATAAATCTATCCAATGAGCTGGGCGCTGATAAAAGCTCGGGAAATTTTGATTAAAAAGAAGTTTAAAGGCAGAAATGGGGCCACTGGGGAATTCAGATCTGCAAAAGATCTGATCAGAATAGATATCTGTTCGTGGGAGGGATTGGACCATCCAATTTGCAGCCCTCTGAAAACTCTTTTCTATAGCTGTAAACACACAGGGGGCAATTACTACATTTTTCTATCGCAAAGTTAGGGAGGTAGAATTTTAAAAGAAAATAGAAGAATTGAGGATGGGAATAGAAAAGGATCTAGAATTTAGTTGGCGGAGCCGCACAAAAGCATGGAAATTAGCTAGCCAGCTCAGTCCAGGGACAAAAATTGTCTTCTTGGCCATGAATTCTTCAGCCAAAGGATCAGTTGCAATTGATTAATTGCAATGAAGTTGCAATTAAGATTTATATCGGGACGTGGTGGCTCAGTGGCTAAGACGCTGAGCTTGTTGATCAGAAAGTTCGGCAGTTCAGCGGTTCGAATCCCTAGTGCCGCAGAATGGAGTTACTTGTCCCGGCTTCTGCCAATCTAGCAGTTCGAAAACATGTAAAAAATACAAGTAGAAAGATCGAGAACCCTTTGGTGGGAAGATAACATGCCAGCCACTTGACCACAGAGACTTTGGACAGCTCTGGCTCTTCGGCTTTGTAACGGAGATGAGAACCACCCGCTAGAGCTGGAAACAATTAGCATGCATGTGCAAGGGGAAACTTTAGCTAGGAAGATTTATTGCTTAAACCTAGTCAACTAACATTAAGTACTTAATTGGCACTAACGGCAACAGAAGAGTCAATGGAATTCAAGAGGATTCAGATTTAGAAAATTTGTGGGAATGAAATTACTCTAAGCTGATGACTCTCTTAACTCTGCCTCCCAGTTCTGCCTCCTACATCTTCCCAGTTACTACGACCTTGTATATAAATTTTGTTAGACATGATGTGCCTTTGCAAGTCAGGAACATTTCATCTTGGAAATAAGAGTTCTATGAACCATCTCCTCAGAAGTGGTACTCAGCAGGTTCTGACCCGTTCTGGAGAACCAGTAGTGGAAATTTTGAATAGTTCGGAGAACCAGCAAATCCCATCTCTGACTGGCCCCGCCAACCCCATCTGCTTGCCAGGAGTTGTGGCCTCAGAAAGGAAGCCCCACTAGATCTGATTCCCTGCTGTCTTTAACTCACACGGCAGCTGTAATGCTGATGCGCATAGGACCCCTTGCAAATGTTTCTATCGATTGGAAATGAGTAATTGCTCCCTTCTCCTCCTTTTTTTCCAAGGCTGGGAGTAAAATAGAAGTGCTAAATAGGATTAATAACCACTTTTTATTACTTTTAATGCAAGGTATTGATTTTGAGGCAATGTTGGGAAAGGATGGTTTATTACAACCAGACAATAAAAGCGACTGTATGAAATAATTGAGAGTAATCTTTGGGCTTTTCCTTTGTGACACCCGGACATTATGTTCGGTGTACTCTGAGACATTTATGGCAAAGTCTATCCAGATGATGGCAGCTTAAGCACTCTATAAAACAGCACTTTGGAGCTGAAATGGTATAAATAATCAGCCATAAAGCTGGAAAATTGGGCTTTAATTTGATTCTGTTCTGTCAAAGAAGGCAGGGGGACGGCAAAGGGAGTGTGATGACCGAGGGCATGGCACAAAGGCAATACAGTCAGATAATCAGTAGGAGTCCCTTTATTAGCTCCAACTGTGCCCCCAATGTCCTGGTTATCTTCTGGCTGGAGAAAAACTCTCCAAGGAACAGCCTTTGGCTGCAGAGAATCAAGTCTAAATCATGGTCAACAAAAACTGTAACTATAAGTCCAAAGGCAAAAGGAGGTAGTTAGTCTGGCAGGGCAACAGAAGGAATTCCAGATGTGAAGGAATGGCAGTAATTCAACACAGTTGGGAGGATGTCAGGAATGCAGATAAGTAAAGTCAACCCAAGATAAACTCACGTTTGTTCCCAGCAGTTGCCACACTCAGCATGCATCTCTTTTAAACTCTCTTCCCAGGTCTGGCTAATGAAGAGAATCAGGGCCCTTTCCTCCCCTATAAGCCACACAACCCATGTTGCTCTCTTCTCCATTCCTCCCTGCATGCCCTAGGATGAAGAGAGGGTGGTCCTGGGTCTTCCCTTGAACTCCCTCTCCCTTGTTCTCCCTCTCGCCTGCTCTTCCCAGCCGAACTTTGCCCTTCCTCAGTTTCCTCCACAGCCAACAGAGCCGCACTCCCCATTACCTGTCAGCTGTTCGTCTTCCTCCTCGGATTCAGACTCGACAGTGGCATGACAGGGAGGAAGAAGGGAGAACAAACATAATACCATGATAAGTACCTAGGGCAACAGCTGGGATATGGGATCCAGATGTGAAGGAAAAGTAGCAGATGTTCACTGATTCTCTGGAAGTCATAACTATGAGCAGAAGTCATCCCATCCCCCTGGTCATGTGATCAAAATTTGGATGCTGTCATGCCCTGTTGGAGACTGACTCCGAGGGAGAGAAGGAACACCTGACAGGGAGTGGAAGTGTGGCTTCTGAGGTTGTGGAGGAGGCTGGGGAAGGGCAGAGGCTGGCTGGGCAGTCAGAGGAGGACCCAGGCCATTTCTTCTCTATCCTAGGGCATGCAGGGAGGAGAGGATAAGGGAGAGACATGGTCTCCTTGGGAAGACAGGGCCTTAATCCTCTTCATGGGCTGCAGCTGTAACAACTGGATAGGAGGATGGACATGCATATGGGCCAGTGCTGGAAACAAAGCGTGGAAATATCTCTAATCTGTTGTTCCTCTTTGAGTTTGGCATCCTTCCCAAAGGTGCTTTCCCAAGAGTTCTGACTGAATGGTGGGAAACAGAGGGATTTATATGAACTGAAGAAGCTTCTTGGATGAGAAGCCAAATGTTTTCAAGGAAAAACAAAGAAAAAGCACCTTTGGACAGCCATGACCTGGATGATTGAGACTCTCCATAGATATCTGGTCTTCTTGTCACAGAGAAAGACTGTGATTCCTTGGTAGAATATCTCCCTTGCATTCTGAAGATCCAAAGCCCCCATTTTGCTATTTCCATTTAAAAAGAGGGCCAGGAGCAAGGCAGTAGAAAGATGCAACAGAATTGTCAAGCACAAAGAACAAAGAACGTTCACTAAGTTCAAAACATTGAAGAGTTTATTATTTCTGCTTATTATACCCTAGAATCTGGTCAACTAACAGTTAAATCTAAATTGGCACTAGATAACAATGAAGGGATTCATTCACAGGGAGCTGGACTAGGGTCTCTTGTGGCTTCCCAATGATTCCAAATTGATGACATGTTTAACCCCACTTTCCAGCTCAACCTGCTATCTCCTACCAAGAACAGACAGTCCGGAAGGAGAGAAGTAGATGCCTACCCTGATAAATACTCTCCAGATGGAATGCTTTGGTTGAACTCAGTGGTTTTCACCAGCTTTTTTTTTTGAGCTGGTCTCAGCACCCAAGGGAAGAAGAATCTCCTGTCTTCTCTGAACAGTATTTGTGGTCAAGGGAAACTGAAAAAGGACATGCTCCTTCAAATCTGAAAGTCCCTTCATCTTGCCTGAAGGGAGGCAGGATCTGATTCAAGAGACCCTGAAGTGTCTAGCAAGTAGGTTTTAAACAGATTAACCCAGTTGGAAGGGACCTTGTAGGTCATTTAGTCCAACCCCCACCCACCCACCTAAGCAGAAGACTACCTACATCATTTCGGACAGATGGCAGTCCAGTCTCTTCTTGAAAGCCTCCAGTGATGAAGCTCCCACAAGCTGTTCCATTGGTTAAGCTAATTCCAACTGAAGCTGAATAAGGAAGATTCCTCACCTTCTTTTTTTTAATCTTTCCACGAAAAGTAGACCTTGGTCATAGAGATGTTTTGCTTGC
Source organism: Hydrophis major (assembly GCA_033807585.1). Taxonomy (NCBI): domain Eukaryota; kingdom Metazoa; phylum Chordata; class Lepidosauria; order Squamata; family Elapidae; genus Hydrophis; species Hydrophis major. The sequence continues at coordinate 5,687,696 of CM066341.1, forward strand.
TTCCAAAAGGGAAATATCCCAAGTCTCAGCTTGTCAGTTTCGTCTCCCTCTTCTTTTTTAGTTATATTTTAAAGTTATGTTTTCAATTGGTGCTTCCATTGAATGTTTGTTATCTCCTGACAGCCACCTTGTATGCCATCTGCTGGCAGAAGAACTGAGGTCTCAGCAGTAAAGAAATCCGGGAGAAGAAGCAAAAATTGAACCAGGAGCTTTGGATGGATGGCACAGCCCTTCCAGACATTAAATAAGCCAGTGGCTGAATGACTTTTTTTTTCCTGCTTTGCTCTCCCTAGAAATTCAGTCACAGAATCTGCCAAGAAGTTCTTCTTGCAGTCAGCCAATATTTGGGAATATGTGTGAAATAAATAAGAACGACCAGCTTGATATCTCTGCAGGGATGGCTCTGCAGCCAAAGAGTTCTGCTCCCAGCCTCTGTAAAGTTTCTCTTTTTCATTTCAACGGCTCCTCCTGGTTGAGTTTTGTTTGCTTTGAAGACAGTGAGACCTGGGTAGCTGCTGACTTGTGGCTTCCAATTTCTGTGCTGTCACAAATGGGGATCGGTGCTATCCAAGTTCAGAACAGAAGAGAAACAGGGAAGGAAGGAAATAAATAAAGAGAGAAAGGAGGCAGGGAATTAGAGGAGAAGAACATCACTGTAAAGTTGGGCAAGAGATTGACGTCATCGAAGGCTGGTTTAGATCTTCTTGCCAGAGTTATAAGCTTAACTTATAAACTAGTTTGCAAAGTGTAAGCTAAGCTGGAATCCTCAAGGAGGAAACTGACAAATCCCTTCTTTCAAAATTTTAAAAAAATAATTTTAAAAATGCTTCCAGAGAACTGTCCATGAGATCATCAGGACTCCAAGGAGAGAGACTTCTTTAACATCATCTGCTCTTCTTCAACAGGGAGAAAACCCCACACCTACTTGCCCTGATGATGTTACCTAGCTGGGTAATGAAACATCTGCAAGCAAACAACCAAGTTCAAAGAGCACCAAGGACTCCACAGTCATCATCTCCTGAATAAGCGGACTGGGAGAAATATCAGATGTACCGGTAGTTCAGCAACAGCTGGAGATCTACAAGTTCTTCACCTCTCCTCTTAGGCATCTGTTAATGGAACAGTGAATTAGATCTGCTTTGACAGACGTCCTTTTGGAGCTCCATCCATCCAACCCAGAGGAGTACTTTTCAGCTCTGAAAAGAAAGTTGTGGTGAATATTTTTTGCTTGTTTTAATCATTCTTGATCGATTTGATAGCAACTGAAGAAACTTCTTCTTCTTCTTCCTCCTCCTCTCTTTTTCTTCTTCTTTTCCTCCTCTTTTAAATAGTTTCTTGTTGCCAATATTTTCAGTAAAATGAAAGAACTTGCACATCCATTCCAAAAGTGAGAAACTTTAAAATGCATTTGATGACTCCGATGGTATCTATGCATATGGCAGGATTTTTTTTTTGAACTTTTTTTGAACGATAACCTCTGGCAGACGGTACAGAATAATAAAAACAAGGACAAACAGGCTGAAAAACAGCTTCTATCCCAGGGCAGTAGCTCTGTTGAATTCTGCTCTATAGTGCAGTGTTGGTGTGGTGTCGGGGGTTTTCCATTCAATGTGGTGTGAAGGATGTGTGTTTGTGTTTATTTTCATGGTCATGATGTGCCCTGAAGATGGTGTTTGATTTTGTTGTACCAGGTGCAATGACCATAAAGTAAACTAACGATCTGTGAATTGTTGGCATCATAAATTCTTTTCCTCCTCCTCCTCTCCTTCCTTCCTTCCTTCCTTCCTTCCTTCCTTCCTTCCTTCCTTCCTTCCTTCCTTCCTTCCTTCCTTCCTTCCTTCCTTCCTTCCTTCCTTCCTTCCTTCCTTCCTTCCCTCATACTCTTCTCTCACATGTCACTCCTGTTAAATTTCATGTGACGGGAGCTGGAGAAATGTGGGTTTAATGAAAAACATACTAATTTATTTGATGAGATTTCAGCAAGTCCAGATGTTGGTTTGGCAACAGGCAGCTTCTTCTTTTCAGAAATGGCTGTCGGCGTGAGTTTAGAATGGAGTCCAGGATCAGGTGATCAGCCTTTAGTGCAGCAGATGAGAGAAGGTGGTTTGGTAGACAAAGAGGATGGAGTCATGTTGGACTTTACTCCTGTAGCATTATGGTTATAAAGGTGTCAATGTTGTCATGGCAACTCAGCAAGCTAGCAGAGATAGTTTGCTCAAATGAGAAGTTTTTTTTTTCCCCATAGCCCACAAAAGCCAACATTTGTAAAGCTAAAGGTAACGGTTCCCCTTGCACATAAGTGCTAGTCGTTTCTGGCTCCAGGGGGAGGTATTCATCTCTGTTTCAAAGCTGAAGAGCCAGTGTTGTCCAAAGATGTCTCCATGGTCATGTGGCAGGCATGACTAAATGCTGAAGGCGCATGGAATACCATTACCTTCCCACCAAAGTGGTCCCTATTTTTCTACTTGCATTTTTTTATGTGCTTTCAATCTACTAGGTTGGCAGAAGCTGGGACAAGTAACGGGAGCTCACTCCGTTACGTGGCTCTCGGGATTCGAACTGCCAAACTGCTGATCTTTCTGATCGACAAGCTCAGCGTCTTAGCCACTGAGCCACCACGTCCCTCTAACATTCGTAGCTAAGACAATAATCAGGAATTTGTTTCTGAACTAGCTTCTTGGGCAGCACCAGGATCCAGAGATAACCATTTTACAGTTCTTTTGTTAAGTTCTTCACAGCTTAATGGATATTATTTGACTTCCTGGAATATATGGTGCTTGAGAGCCCTTATCTTCTGCAGGAGACCCCAGGTAGATCCTCCAAAGTCCATCTCTGATGGTGCTTCAATCCTTAACTTTTGAATAACAGACTTGGAAGTCTTCTACCATTTCAGACCAATTGTTGCCCAACCTCCTCTTAAAAACCTCTAGTGATGGATCACCCACAACTTCTGAAGGCAAGCTGTTCCACCTGTTCTCACTGTCAGGAAATTCCTCCTTAGCTCTAGGTTGGATCTCTCTTTGATTAGTTGCCATCCATGGTTTCTTGTCCTGCCTCTTGGTGCTTTGGAGAATAGGTTGACCCCCTCTTCTTTGTGACAACTCCTCAAATATTGGAAGACTGCTATCATGTCACCTCTAGTCCTTCTTTTCACTAGACATATCCAATTCTTGCAACCATTCTAATATGTTTTAGTAAGCTCCATGATTGCACATCCTAATTGAGGACTCCCTCCAAGTAATTCACCCTTCTTCCCTGCTTGGCTTTCTTTGCTGGTTTCTTTTTCCTTAGTAAACATCAATCTACCTTTGGTAAATTATGGGGGCAATCACAACTCCTAAAGCATCTTTTTAGACAAGCCATTTTCTTTTAACAAGAACCTTACATGGCCTTTTTGCTTTTGCCTTTGTAGAATTGATTGTTTTTCTCCTTCGAGGCAGTCTTTTAAAACTGTCCCCTTTCCATTTTTATAGACTTGCAGCTCATACTTCTGGCCATTCTTGGCAGTGGTGCACTTTTTCATTTCATTTGGAGTCAACAAATGGATGCAGCTGCAAAAAAATTCTGAAGAAGAACCTTCAAATCGCCGAGGAATCACATTGTCTTGAATCAAGGAACTACCAAGGAGAAATTCATACTTCTAACAACATTGGGAGGGAACATTACTGTACCTAAGCAGGGAGAAAACCGCACACCTACTTGTGCTGCTGATATTACCTAGTCTGGTAATGAAATGTCTGCAAGCAAAGAGCCAAGCTGAATAGAGCACCAAGGATCCCACTGTCGTAGTCTTCTTCTTCTTCTTCTTCTTCTTCTTCTTCTTCTTCTTCTTCTTCTTCTTCTTCTTCTTCTTCTTCTTCTTCTTCTTCTTCTTCTTCTTCTTCTTCTTCTTCTTCTTCTTCTTCTTCTCCTCCTCCTCCTCCTCCTTCTCCTTCTCCTTCCTTCTTCCTTCTTCCTTCTTCTTTTCCTCTTCCTCCTCTTCCTCTTTCTCTTCTCCTCCTCCTCCTCTTTCTTCTTTTCCTTCTTCTCCTTCTCCTTCTCCCTCTCCCTCCTCCTCTCCCTTCTGAGCACTGATGATGTTATCAAGTTGGGTAATGAAACATCTGCAAGCAACCAACCCAGCTCAGAGAGCATTAAGAATTCCAAAAGCCAACTCTGAACCACCGTGTATTCTCTTCTACTCCTGTTCTTCACTTCATTATATTTGAAGCAAACTATCTTGTCATCTTTGATAGCTTTTACAGTTATTTCTTGTCCAGTCATTACAAATCCTGGAGACAAGATTTTAATGAGGCCAGAGGTTCTGGGATGAAATGGACAGGAGGTCCCAGAGATGAGTCCCTGAAGCCTACTGAAAAATATCTGCTTTGCCACGAGGTGTCTCATTTTCATAGCTCACAAATTACCTCTGTTAGCGCAAGCGGCAACCCTGCGCCTTGGTGACTTCAGACGTTGAACTTTAACGCCATCATCACATCATCCAGCCTTGAGTAATTCTGTACCAGAAGTCTGACATTTCCATTTGGGGTGGAAGGGAGTGGAGGGTGTGAAAGAGATATAAATTGATTAAAATTCAACCAGCGCAGAAGGTTTGGTTTTTAAAGGTCAAAGAATCCAAAGGACAATCAACTGTAAAAATAATTCAACATTTAGAAAGGTGAGGGAAGTGGGGATTTATGAAGAGAAGGGAAATGTTTGGCTCTTTGCTGGTCAAATATTAACAGAGAGGCTATAATTGGAGTCAGTGCAATTATGATCTAACTAAGAGATTTGGCCAGGTTGAAGTAATTCTTGCATCTCAACAGGCCAGGATGGGAAGTTTTGATTGCAGAGGAGAAAATAGAAGTCCTCTCCAGATTATTATTTTGTTTCCATTCTGAACTTCCAAGCTTTTTTTCCTGACAAATCTCACTTCTCCATGGGTAACTCACCATGGCCAATTTGCCATGAGCAACTTGCCATGGAACAATTCACCATGGACAACTCTCTGTGGGACAAGATTCTATAACATTGAAGAAATAGTTGAATAGAATAATTAAGGAAAGGATGCAAGAGGAAGGACAAGATGAAATGTGAATGACAAAAAATAAATTATTTTAAAAATTATTTTAAATAATTTAATTGTTGAATTGAACTAGGGCCAATTGTCCTGGCAAGTTGGCAGTGGTAACTCAGCCACAGCCAGTTGGTGACGAGTTGTCCCATTGTGTCTTTGAGTTGGGAATAAATCAATGGTAATCAGTGGAAGGGACTGTGATGACCCAGGGTGGGATACAAAACAAACACAGTCACAGAAAACAGGTGAAGCCCCTTTGATTCCTTCACTTTGCTTCCAAGCTCTGAATATTCTTGATGGAAGACAAAAAACTCCCAAACAAACAGTTACAAGAAGAAGGAAAAAAGCAACACAAACCAGGCAAGATAAGAGCTGGAGGACGTCCACAGATAACACACACTGAGAAGGACGCCAAACTCAGAGAGGAACCATAAACTAGAGATATTTCCACATTTTGTTTCCAGTGTTCGACTGTACGCAGATCCATCCTCTTATTCAGTTCTCACAGCTGCAGCCCATGAAGAAGATCAAGGCCCTCCTCCTCCTGAGTAGACCACATCTCTCCCTTATCCTCTCCTCCCAGCATGCCCTAGGATGGAGAGGGGATGGGCCTGGATCCTCTTCTGACTGCTCACCCAGCCTCCTCCACAACCTCCGGAGCCACACTTCCACTCCCTGTCTGCTGTTCCTCCTCTCCTCAGAGTCAGTCTCCACCAGGGCATGACAGGGACCTTGGAGCCTTCTAGTCCAATGCCCTGCTCAAGCAGGAGACCCTATACCATTCTGGACAAATGGCTGTCCAGTTCTTCTTAAAAACCTCCAGTGATGGAGCATTCACAACTTCTGGTGGCAGGCTGTTCCACTGGTTAATTGTCCTCACAGTTAGGAAGTTTATCCTCAATTCAAGGTTGCTTCTCTCCTTGATCAGTTTCCATCCATTGCTTCTTGACTTACCTTACCTTTGGAAAATAAGGTTGACCTCCTCTTCTTTGTGGCAGCCCTTCATTCAGTCATGTCCGATTCTATAGGCTGGGTCTCTCAACCTCTTCCAATCTTTCCCCACGTCGTGGAGTTGTTCTATGCTGTGTGAGTTCTATGAGTCAGGATGCTGAGGTTTAAATCTGGAACCTTCTTCATGCAAACTATTAGCTGCATCTCTAAGCATTAGCAGCATAAACATTTGAGCGATGGGCGGTGAAGGCTTTGCCATGCGAGAGCCTGGTCTTTGCAATCCATACATTTTCCTGTTTCCCCCCCCCCTCCCACTTTTTGCAATGCTAATGACACCTCTCCTCAATACCGTTTTCAACAGCTGATATTTCTGAGGTAAAGTTGAGCAACTGCCTATTTCCTGCCCATTTCATTCTCCTGGCTGGCATTTGATGTACAAGGACTACAAACAATTTTCAAAATAAACATGTGTTAAATGTCACCTTTCACTAAAAAGAATTTAAGATGTCAATTCACCCCCTCCGCTGCCTCCCTCACCCTCATGCCAGAGTTTAGCTAAGGAATAAACATAGAAACATTTTTCAAGTGCGTATTACCGCAATTGGGACATGTCAGAGGCATTAGAAGTTGCATCATAATTAACAAATCTGAAGTGACCACCTTTCTTTACCAGATTTAGAATGTGTCAAACTCTGCCAAGAATCTGTGTTAGATTTCTGAGTGTGTTTCTTTCTTGGGACTTTTAACACTTGGATCCAGGTGGAAGAGCTTTTGCTGTTTGTTTCTCACATTCCTTTCAAAATAAAAATAAAAATAAAAATAAATACAACGAGAAAGCAGCTATTTCATAAAGCAATCTTTTCAAATTATCAGGCAGGAGTACATAAAAATACTCCTCTTGAATCCTTTTGATGGAAATCTTGATTAGGGAATGGAACTTGGAGTGGAAAATATCAAAGGAAAGGAATAGTAGCACTATTACTAGTTCCTGTTGCATTAAATTTAACAGGCATAACACATGAGATAAGAGTATGAAGAAGGAATGAAGGGAAGAGAAGAAGAGCAGGAAGTGAAGGAGGGGGAGGAGGGAGAAGGAGGAGGAGGAGAAAAGAGGAGGAGGAGGAGGAGGAGGAGGAGGAGAAGAAGAAGAAGAAGAAGAAGAAGAAGAAGAAGAAGAAGAAGAAGAAGAAGAAGAAGAAGAAGAAGAAGAAGAAGAAGAAGAAGAGGAGGAGGAGGAGGAGGAGGAGAGAGAGGAGGAGGAGAGGAGAAGAAGAAGAAGAAGAAGAAGAAGAAGAAGAAGAAGAAGAAAGAAGAGGAGAGGAGGAGGAGGAGGAGGAGGAGGAGGAGGAGGAGAAGAAGAAGAAGAGAAGAAGAAGAAGAAGAAGAAGAAGAAGAAGAAGAAGAAGAAGAAGAAGAAGAAGAATATTGAAGGAAAGGAATAGTAGCACTATTACTAGCACCTCTCTCACTGCAGGAGAAGGAGGAGGAGGAGGAGAAGGAGAGGAGGAGAGGAGAGAGGGAGGAGGAGGAGGAGAGGAGGAGAAGGAGAAGGAGAAGGAGAAGAGAAAGGAGAAGAGAAGAAGAAAGAAGAAGAAGAAGAAGAAGAAGAAGAAGAAGAAGAAGAAGAAGAAGAAGAAGAAAGAAGAAGAAGAAGAAGAAGAAGAAGAAGAATATTGAAGGAAAGGAATAGTAGCACTATTACTAG